>OY755240.1:7332306-7739214 GCA_963576725.1 Azorinus chamasolen
AGGGAGGCAGATGCAATTACTGATGAGGACATTCAGTTTCTGTCGGGTGTTTGTTTGTATCACTCATTTTCTATCGTTGTTATGGTAATGGTTATGTCTTGTGTGTCGTTTTCCTGCTTGACTATACTCCTTTTTCATTACTGTATTGGTTAAATCACATATTGTTTAAGTGCGTCACATCGGACACGTTAAACAATCAGGGAACACTACATAATTATGATTCTCCTAATGCCAAGTCTGTCACCCGCATGTCTACGTGACCCTACGGCATTGAGCAATTAAAAAACCACTAAGACATGAGCTTCGACGTACTGCGATTTATGTGATATAGTCCCTGTTAAGCTATCCAGTAAACTTCGGTAAAATTTAAAATGGTAAAATAAGTACATGCACATTAATACATATAAATGACAAAGCCAGTATGAAGTTATTTTCATGTATGCAATATATGAAATCATTTTTATGTTACATTCCGTTTAGTACACTGCTGTTTAGCAATCCTCTCTGAAACGACCAAAAGAGGCATTCGATACTTCGGTAAGCGGTAGCTGCAAATAGGTTTTAGTGTTACTCAAATATGTGTTGTGAACATATATATCTACTAATTTGAAATAATCAGGTTTGGTCGTTTATGCCAAATGAAGTCAACTGATCTGGATGTTTCAGCAACCATGCCAGCCATGTCGTTTGACCGCTAAGATGTCGGTTAAAATAACCCTGGGGATTCTAATCGTTCTCCTCCACAAATACGCATTCGACCTTTGGAAGTAGAACGGCACTATACCAGACAGCTCCTGTATTAGACGTCTCATCAGGATCTGTTGTATTCGATTGATCAATAATTAAAGTATTCTTCTACAGTTTCAGAGTGTGTACTCTGTATAGCATAATTAGTCTGGACAGAATTTATTTCCTGTGTTCATATGACATTACAAAGAATTCTATCGAATTACTTTTGATAATGGCATTATTTCTTACGTGAATATTTAGGGAATAAAGAGTTGCATCACGTTAGTGATATTAATCTCATGTACTACACTGTAATACGTACATATATAATACCAGTGTGATGATTCGACACTATAAGTCCCTTAGTAATTCATTTAGTACATTACGCAATATTATTCACAACACTATCAAAGACACCATTTCATCTTCAACGTCATTCGGGATATTTGGAACTTATCTTACAATATATACAAGAAATGATGTTCTGTTCATTGAGCCTGACCTCTTAATCCACTCCCTATGGACATTTCGTAACAATGGTTGTCCCATATTAAGATATTAACACTTTCACCGCCGCAGTCGAGTAAATGCACCACGACAAATAGTGCAGTCCCAGATCAGACGCCGCCTGTTCAAGGCGGCGTCTGATCAGGGACTTCACTATTTGTCTCAATCTCTATTTCTATATCTGTGCTTTATTCCTTTGAAATTTGTATTTATTTATCTCATTTCCTTATTTTACTGAATGATTTAACAAACTTGGATTGCAGACGACAATTAGAAATTTGGCGCCGAAAGGGTTAAGAAAAAGCCTGCCTTACCGCGTTGCTTACTAGTAAAAAAAACGTTGGGTTAGCCTATGCAAACGCTTTTGATCCAAATGAATTGCCGGAGTAATTCGGCCTCGCTTCATGGTGCAGACTTACAAATTCTAACATAGTTTCTTTAAACAGAAGAAAGTTCATTTTGAGAATAAGTAGCAAACAGCATAATTTGCATTCTGGCAATTGTTCATGTGCAACGAATTAAGTCCCATAATTTTACTTCATATGAAGGTTTGTTGTAAGGAAGTTTTTCTTCAGATGTAATTCATTCAAACAGAAAGTGACTGCAAAATGGTATCCATTGCATTATAATTAGAAGTATTGTAGAGTTCAGACAGAATAGACACTGTAGAGAACAGAAGTACTGGTCTATCTAAATGTCTATTTTTTCTTATTGGTACTTATTAAATGTGTCTAGGAGACACAATTCTACCAGCAGATTTGATAGAGGATGACACTGTTCTTACTTATATAACTACATTCGTATTTTACCTATACCTCTATATGTCATACCATATTTAATATATATGTTAGGACACATATTCTCCCCGTTCCAAGAGTAAGCTGAATAAGCCAAGGGCCATGCTTATAAAGCTTTTTAGTTGGGCCCCGAGTTCGTTCTCAAGCTTTTGATTGGTCAAAGGCTCAAATCTGACCAATCAAAAACTTGAGAATGAACTCAGACTCAGATTAAAAGTTTTATAAGCATGGATACTGTTTGAAATCTCTTGTTCAAACTAATGGCGACGAATATAGTGCAAAACCTATCTATAAGGAGCTGTTTGATAGGGAAGGCACGTTTTGCCTACATTTTTGTGCCGAGTAAATAGAATAAAAACGATAGACTAAAGGGTGATGTTGCAATATTGTACTCTGTATAGCATAATCAGTTTAGATATATATGACCCAGTCAGAATGGGCCATACGATACTAACCATAAATATAAGGACACCCAATGTCCAATGTCTGTTCTCCACCAATTTGTAAAGTTAAAAACAGTTGAAATTCGATATTTCGAACTCGGATAAATCGAACTTCGGGATAACTCAAATTAAATTGTCGGTCTTTCCTAAATTTACAATACAGAATTGTTTTAAAATGTATCACTACACTTATCTAGAAACACATATGAGAGCTTAATGCATGTCGAAAATAATGCTGACAGCTCCTGTAGGAATTTTAAAACATTACTTTCGACCTTCATTAAGCTGTGAACTTAAGAAATTGTTCAGATTAGATGTCGGATGAGTCGAAAATATTTATCTGGAGGTAATTTAAATGTTCATTGAAGTTCGGGACATCGAATTTCAACTGTCAAACAATTTAAAGGTGACTTTGCACTCTTGTATTCTGCACATCATAATCAGTCTAGATTTGTAAATAGGGATTTTGATCAGAGCACATGGTGTCATAGTCCTGTGATTCGAACAAGGTCGAAACTTGATAACAGTTCTCGCCCTTTACCTCACCTTTAACAGTACAGGCCCAGGTCTGGGTCTGGATCTGCGATGTTGGTTTTGGAAATACATGTACATAGATATGACATCACAGTTTCTGGCATGGCTAAAAATCCTGTTTTCATATACCATTAAAATATCTAGCAATTGCATGAATATTCGTGAGATAAAGTAAATATAATTATCTTGCCGTGAATATTGTTATCATCTCCTTGCAATGGATAATATTATCAGCTCAAACATTACGTGCTTCAGTACTAGCATCCCCAAATATTAGAAACATTAAGTCGAGATAGTGCCTTAGTCTGGTATTTTTGCAGATTATGTGTTACAGTTTAACTCTTTCGGCGCCAAATTTCTAATAGTCGTCTGCAAATCAGTTTTGTTAAATCATTCGGTAACATAAGGAAATGAGATAAATAAATGCAAATTTCAAGGGAATAAAGCACAGATATAGAAATATAGCTTGAGACAAAAAGTGAAGTCCCTGATCAGACGCCGCCTTGAAAAGGCGGCGTCTGATCTGGGACTGCACTATTTGTCGTGGTGCATTTTTGCGACATTGGCCGTAAAAGGGTTAAACAATAGATTGGTTTCCCTTTTAAACATCAGTTCTTTAGCTTTATAAGGGATATTATCTGGTAAGAGACCATTACTCTGTATTGCTATTCATAGAGCTACTGGTTCAAAAAGTTTATGATAGCAGATCGGCGTTGTCATCCGTACGTCATTTTCTTGAAGTGTAGTTGTTATGTGATAATGCTGATGGTACTGACCAAATGCCAGTTTAATTAGTACCTGAATTTACAGCCATTCGAGTTTAAGCCGGATGAGAGTCCATAATTAATGTACCAGATTCAGTCATTTATTTTGTTCTTATATATGATGTGAGTACGTGCATCTGTATATTTACGAGGTAATAAGGGATAATATACTCTGAAAATGGTCGATCATTCGAAAGGAAAAGTAGATATGCAAAAGAAGAAAAACGCAGACTCGGTTTTATTGAGTCTGTGCACGAGTAGTAATTAAAAGTGCAACACTACTCACGCTCCTAGCACCGGCTTCAGCAGTATTCAGTTTTCAAAACTAATGATCCCAAATAACCACAAAAATAAGCCATATACGCATATTCAGTATGATATTGTTTATTGCATATTGTAGGATGAAGGTGGTATATGAAACTATTAGGGATAAACAACCCTACAACCCTACCCCCAAGATGGTACAATACATTGAAAAGATTACGCAAGTACAGTAGTTGACATATGTATATGCTACAGATATATACTCATCATTCAAAGTGAAAAGATTACACAAGTACAGTAGTTGACATATGAATATGCTACAGATATATACTCATCATTCAACATGAAATGATTATACGAGTATAGTAGTTGACATATGTATATGCTACAGATTGGACATTTAATTTTTCGCATGCTTATAGCGTACATATCTATTTACAAATAGTGTAGATACATACTAGACAGTTCCTAAACGAGTCTTCACTATTTGCCATGATACTTCAGTGGCTACACACGTTAGCTTAATAACGGCATATGAACAAGAGATGGGTGAGTATGACAAACCACAGAGTCAAATCAGATCTATACAAAAGTAAACAGGTCAGACATTGATTATAAGGTTCCTACAGGGGTCGTATGATCTTGGTATACTCTGTTTGCAATCGCATTAAAATGCGCCTCTATAGAGTAATTTCTTAAACCTCTACACCACTACTATTAAAATTGGTAAACGCCTACTGTTATGATGTACAACGTATATTCCTTAATTGATTGCTAGAGAGAAATTCACTCATTCTGTCCTAGACTATTGTTAGATCTAACCTCTTTGAATAAATCTACCGAAAAGGAGCATTAACTAGAGAAAAGGAAACAAATATAATTGTGTAGTTTTGAAACCGTTGTGTTAAATAGAGCATTTGCCCCAGTGGGGCAAATACTCTATTTATCACAATGATTTTAAAACATGACTTTATACTGCATGTTTGGTTTTCAACCCTTTTATAGTTGGAAATCAGGCTGGTCTCTTTGCATAGTACTCTATGAAAGGCGACCTCTTAAATCCGGAAACGGAAGGAAAATGGATATGTCCAATAATTTTACGAAGTATGTAAATCACATAATCATAAAATTCAGGATGTGAAACACCGTGTCGCATGAGCGCCTTAAGACGTTCTTACAACAATTGCAGATAAATCATGAGCTAAAATTGTATTAGAATGAGAATGGTTGCCACTAGCTTTCCGCTGTTTCCAAAGTGTTATTGATACTAACACATAATAATCAGTGAAAAACTCAGTCATCCGAAAACTCAAATCAGTAACAGTATTGATTGTTAACACATGTGGCAGCTTAATTCAAGGTAAATGTCATGCAGAAAACTCCTCTATAATCTTTCTGCGCGACTTTCACCCTGCATTAAGCAGACACCTGCCTACAACGACATAAATCCTTCATTACTATTCATAATATCGATTTTTACTGTATAAGATAAACAACAAATATGTTGTACGTAAATGTTCTAAGCAGCCCTCTTCTATAATGCTCCGTAAGTTATCGTATAATCCAGGTTTTCATTGTTTTTCATACCATAATATATAAAGGAAACATCAAATATGTTTTACGAAAATGAATGGACCTCACTACATGAATGGACCTCATCGTTAAACAATGATAAACAAATGCACTTTAACCAATGATAAACCACTCCACATTTAAAAAATTGTGGACCATTCCCTTATAAACAACGATGGCTTATTCCACTGTTAAAACAATGCGCCGTTTCATTAAAAACAATGATGGATCACCCAACCTTTAAGCAATGGTGGACCACTCAAATTAAAAACAATGATGGACCATTCCACTTTAAACAATGATTCACCATTTTAATTAAAAATAATGATGGGCCACTTCATGTTAAACAACAATGGATCATTCCACTTGAAAACTACACCGTTCCAGGAGATAACCAGCAATGTATCACTCTCGACCAAATATTCGGCTCCCGAATCCGGAACCAATCTGTTTAACATTCACACTGTAGAATTCAATGAGGTGTGTGGTCATATTCTATAATGATTAACCCTTAACATTGGTGAGACATATCTTGAGTTCTTAGCATATAGAATATACCAAGATCTGGGTCCATGCTTATAAAGCTTTTAGTTGAGTCTGAGTTTCGTTCTCAAGCTTTTGATTGGTCAGATTTGAGTTCTCAAGCTTTTGATTGGTCTGATTTGAGCCAGAGGCTCAAATCGGACCAATCAAAAACTTGAGAACGAACTCAGACTCAAATAAAGGTTTTATAAGCATGGACCCAGCTGACTGTTCTAGATCCTGTCTAATCAGAGTATGCTCTGAATACTAATCGAATCATATAGAATATAGATTATACAGTTTATGTTATGGTATGCCATTATAAAATTTCAACTAATTGTTATTCATGTAAATGGTTATAGCAATCACAGACGTCTACACGGTTTTCTTACAGGGAGAATGATTTATACATATTCATATGTCAGCTGGTACACTTTCATGTTATTGTCTTGATATTGACCCACATAAAGACGTTCTTCATTTTCGTCATAGCTGATTGTGTAGGGGAGAGACAACCCGTCATCTTCCGTGAGCAGCACCTTCATCTTCATACAATCCTTCGTCATCTGAACACTACGTGATCCCGATGCACACACAAACAAATTGCCAGTCCTGTCCACTATGGTCTGACACGGATATTTGAGCTGGTAGTCCGTATATTTAGCCACAACCGTCCCGTCAAGCTTCACACAGACCACGTTATGATTCTTATAGTTAGAAACATAAATAAGTTTGAGCGAAGTGTTAATCGCGATATAATATGGACAGTTAAAAAGAGCCCGTCCATTTCCATCGGTCTCTATTCTGCGTAGCACTGTGCCTTTCATGTCTATTACCTCTACCTTATGAGGATCACAGAAACCGACAACTAGTTTCCTGTCTATGTACGCCACACCATAACAGAGTCCGCCCAAGTGAATCTCCTCTTTGACGTAGAGTGTCGGATACGTTCTAACAAAGGTGATCTTATGCTCATATGGTAAAGTGACGGCTACGGTGTAATCAGGCACCTCGGCTAATACCCACGGTTGTGATGACAATGTTAGAGCTGACAACACTTTATCCTGTTTGGTATCAACGACATTCATCCTGTTGTTGTTATAATCAACTGTAACAAGCATATCTCCGGGGAAAAGAACAGATCCATTAATCCAGCAGGGTTTTTTGTTATTTTTATGTTTCACGTTTATGTCTTTGATGTGTTCAATTTTAAGAAGAGTGCGCAGTTGTCCGAGTGCGGACGGGTCTTTTAATCTATAACGTATGCCGGTGTTGGCCAAAAAATTAAATGGTTGAACATTATTACCACTGGCAGCATATTTCAGCTCATTTTCCAGCAATAATATCTTGTTCATTGAGCTAACCATTGTTATATACAGATCACCATATTGGTTATTGTTTTGCAATATATTTATATTTGTCGCTATGTCTTGATTTTCCGACTCGATTTGCAGGCATGTTGTGACCAGAGGCTTCAGTTTAGCAATTTCCTGATTTTTTAACGTCTCTGCTTTCCTGTATAATGTTTTTTCTATCTCATCAGCGGCTTTCAGTATTTCCAGTTTATACGCTTTGATAGCAGCAATGGCACCAGTATTGCATTTCTCTACAACATCGATTTGACGCATGTATTCAAGCGCCAGCTGTTTTGATGTATCAGCGATACTGTTCAGTTTTATCATAAATGTTACAAACGCATCTGAGCCAATGATCTCCCCTGCTTCTTCTGGGATGTATTTAATATCATACTTACAGGTTTTCCGATGCTGGTTACAACAACTATCGCATCCTATAAAAGAGTGAATGTGGCAATGGTACAATAAAACGTCACCAAAGTGCCTCGCACATTGTTCTGTAGGTTTATGCTCAACGTTACCCACGATGTCACTTCCTGTCTCTACTTCATTTTCAGGTTCTGTCATCTCTTACTCTATCCTAATTAACTTTTAATTGCCAAGCGTCACACGATATACTATCACCATTTGTATGTTGAACGACTTTGTTTTAACTAACTCAGATAATGTGTATCATATTCATCCAGATACCTGATTAACCCTTTACCTGCTGTAACCGACTTGACTTCCATTGCCAACCGCTCGGATTCAATTGATACATCGAGTAATATAGCTTCTTATCAGGATCCAAACTGTTCGACATTCGGTCAATAGTTTTCAAAAGCCTGGTCGTATCGAAATTGCACAGGATCCAAATATGAATAGACCACATTCTTTCACAGCGCAGCTGAAGTCAATATTTGCAAACATTAAATATCTAGACTACACACTAGACTACAGATCAACGGCTTCATCTCTACGCTATAAGAGCGTGGAAAGATGGAACTCTACCATAAAAGGGAACACATCTATTAGTGATTAATTATAATCCGACAACTTTTTTGTTTTTGTATTGTTGCAGCATTTGCCTCTGCCCTAGTCATGCAATCGCATTTGATTACCTTGAAACACTTAACCCTTTTACAAATGACAATCACGCTGCCTTCGTTTCATGTACACCGACAGGAAAGTTTAATAATCAGTGAAGATGCACTGTCGTTTTTGTCGTATCCGTTTTCTGTAGTAACTCTGGTTGCAGATCAATCATTAAGTACACTGGCGATAGGTGGATCGATTTAATTTCACTTCAATATGTTTCTGTTCTACATGCAATGTATTAACACAAACACCACTGTGTTTGCCATTGCGGTTGTTTTAGATTAGTCGGAGAGGGGTATGTTTATTTACAATGTTTGTCTTTTAGGGTGGAGAAGGAATAAGTGTGAGGTTGGGCGCCCATAAACCGGTTTAACCCCCAAGAGATTTTTGTCACTGACCGTTCCAAGGCGGTACTTCCATCTTCCCCCTATTGTATGTTTGTTTTGTCTTTGTGTGTCTCTTGGTGTTTTTATAGTTGTGTACATTTGCTCTTTTCTTGTGTTGCTGTTCGAGCGGCTGTTTGTTCTGTATGTGGTGTTTCCTGCATGACTCATTTTTGTACTTGGGGTAATGGCTGCACGGTTTTTTGTCAGCAAATGGTTACTGAGTAAATTAGATTTTATTTTAAAGTTAAATACATAGCGGAAGTTTGTATTAGATTAGTTTTCAGTTATATTTTTGGTTAGCTCGATTAAGACTGTACCGAATTGATGGTAAGCCGAATTGACACGGTACAGTTACAGTAAGAGTTGTCGTTTGTTTGTTTACAAATATAGCGAAACGCTTTGCTTCCTTAGACGCGGATGAAATTGAGAAAAAGAAGCAACCGAGCACTAATAGAATAAAGACTGGTCATCGGTGGGGTAAATTCGTTACATAATCATGTAGTGACCGGATACGGGATGATACCTGGTGAGTAAATGCTGTACCCGGCCTCGCCGGGTATAAAATTTACTCACCAGGTATCATCCCGTACCCGGTCACTACATGACTATGTAACTAATAGTATCCCCTCTCCGACAACACTGTTAAGTTAAAAATATGTCGGTTAGAGAATGCCTCTTACCATGTTTACTGATTAACTCTAGATCAGATATAGTAATAAATACATTAGGAGCTCTATCTATTGAAGCGGAAATAGACAGAAGAAAACTTACATTTTAGGCCAATTATGCAGATTGGACAATGACTCTATACATAATTAAATTGTTGTATAACAATAGGCTCTGCAGTTATTTTAATAATAAAAGTAAACTAAAAGGTTTTCTACCTGATGTAGATAGTATTGCTGATGTTCTAGTGACATACTACATGACGGGTGAGTTTCTTTCCAGACATGGTTGGAAGACAATAGTCAACAATAATGTCAAAATTAAGCAATTGTCCCTAAAACAGTCGAGTATCTTAGCTGACAATATACTTAAATACTATTATAGTATTCAGTCCTTATCAGGAGTTGGTCCTTGTCAGTTTTGGTTGTTAAGTAAATATAACCGTAAATATTTGCAGTTATCAAAGACGGCTGTAAATTTTACGCAGTTTCTCTTCGCTAGATCATATGCTAGTCGTTGTAAACGGTGCAATAAATTAATGGACGAGTTTGCTCTGTACATTTCTTCGTACTGTGAGCGCACAAAAGAGCAAGACAGGTTATGGACAAACATTTATCATGCTTTTGGGAAAGATATGTTTTTCGGAAGCCGATTTTATATTCCCAGCGGATGCAATTTATCCATATGCTATCTGGCTTTCGCTATCTTTTGCACACGGGCGTGGATCCAGTCTGTCTTAAATCAAATAGTGAGGACATTTGCTGGAATATATTGCAATAATCAGTGACTAGAACAGCCGAATTTCTCTCCATATTCGGAACATGTACTGAAGTAATAGCCCATGACATCTGTGTTATTGTTTACATTTTATTACGCTTATATACAGTAAACACACTTAATTAGCTAGCAGCATCTGGCATTTATAAGCGATATTCAAATTCTTATATATCGGTCGCAAGTTATGTACTATGTCAGAGTTATATCAATAGCATTGTAGTTACAACTGCTTTCATCATCACCACCATCTTCATCATCGTTATCAACATCATTATCATTTTCGTTGTAGTTGTCGTCGGGTTTATAGCCACCACTGAAATTTGTGTTTTGTATTTAATTGTGTAGCATACCTCAACTGTCGTTTATATTTTGTATCGATAGTGGGTGTTAAAACGAGGTAATCATAATATTTCTATTTTATTCTCTTGTTTGGTGCCGATTGTATGTGATATCATTTTCTCTTTTCAATCATTGTAGCGCGGTCAACTAATGTATATCGCTGCATTGGTGGAGTGGTGGGACAAGTATGGGTATTGTGGCAGTTGTAATGATATTGTACATGTATGTACCTCTGCTTCATTCCTTAATCATACCATTCTATAGGCTGTGGCGTATTTGGGTGTAGTTGCTTTATAAAAGGGAAACAACTACACGCAGGCGTACATCGCCACATAGCGGCTTCATAATTTTATGCATATATATACACCAATGCACTGTTTGTATCCATTTATATGAATGCTCTCCTTATCTGGAGGTATTAAAGATTATAATTATTAGGTTCATTCGCAAAACATATCTGGACAAGTTTACCAGAAAATGTACAAACACCGAAAACCTTATAGCGCCGTATTTTGAGGCCTTGCAAACAGGGTAGACCAATATCAGTTGGTTTATGTTCGACCCGATCAATCAAGGTATGCTGAGTCTGATCCGTAAATTTATAGAATATGTATCTTAGATCTGAGTCTATACCATTTTTAATAGCAAAACATTTACATTTTTATAGAGCAAAATCTTCACAAAACATAGTTTATAAATGTACATAATAGGTTGAGTCTGCTATAAATAATGACCAGGTACACGTTATCACTTAACTGCATACATACGCCGGTTTTAACACATTTGCAAACACAGCAGACCCAGATCAGACAATTCGTGTAGCTTTGTTTGTTTATTGCATAATACAGATCTGATTATAAGGTTTCTACCGTGGCCAATAGATCCTGGGCCCATGCTTATAAAGCTTTTTAGTTGAGTCTGGGTTCATTCTCAAGCTTTTGGTTGGTCAGATTTGAGTTCTCAAGCTTTTGATTGGTCAGATTTGAGCCAAAGGCTCAAATCTGACCAATCAAAAGCTTGAGAACGAACTCAGACTCAACTAAAAGTTTTATAAGCATGGACCCAGGTTTCATCTACAAAAAGTATCATAACTATCAGCTAATTGATACTCATGACGTCATTATGCATGAACGTTTATGGAGCAAGCTGTTAAAGGGGTGGCATAGTTTGGATCCTAAATATAGGTATGTATTTCTAAACTCATAAATCATTTATACCCATGTTTATTGATGTGAACTGTTTAAGGGCATCTTAAATTTGTGCTATATATTATATACAATGAACATGTTATTAGTCAATGTTTGACTACCTATGGAAACAGTTTAAGCCCCTTGTGAGATTGAGAGAGGTCCAGTATCTCACCAGGATCTAAAATGTGTATCAGTCTGAGCATGTAATGAAAAGCAAGAAAAATACAATTGAAACCTTAAACACCATGTTCCAACAAACTTGCTCAGCATGCCAAATATTTATTTTGATGTATAGTTTGTTGATAATATCATCATTACCGAACGGAACAATGTGGTTTTAATAGTAGTTGTATGATCTGAGCCTAAGTCGTTCGCAAACGCATTAAAATCTACCGATTGATGGACTTTATGACTACAGTATAATTGTTTAACATTTGTTGATTCTGATCTGACCTCCATTTCATCTTTATCCAGCTAATCAAACTATTGGAGTAGAAAGTCGTACATATCCTGATCAATGTAACTATTTTATAAGAAACAGTTTAAATTGGGCGTGCACTATGAGCTTTGCCTGGTCAAATATGTAGGGTTATTAGTACTCATTACTCTAGACTGGAAGTTGACTTTGTAATATTGGACTCTGTATGGTTTAATCAGTCTAGACATGTGATAGAGCCCAGTCAGTATAGACGACGCGATACTTACCATAAATATTAGCACACCCCGTCTCCATTCTCCGCCAGTTTGTAAAGCTGGATGAGACAATTTAGAATTGTTCTAATAACTTGAATTAACATAAATAGAACAGTGCATAGTTGTAGACACTACCTTGATCTTTAGTAAGATGTTGAGTTGGGTCTGAACTATTTGCTTATGTTTGGCTGGGCAAACATCTAGGGTAATTGCAATAGACTGAAGGATGCAATGATGTAATCTGTACTCTGCACACCATAGCTAGTCTTCATATGTGATAGGGACCAGTCAAAATAGGTCATACGATATGATTCTCATATATTGTGAAACCTTATGCCGTTTATAAGGCTGAGTAAGACACTGTAGCACTATAGTTCTGATAACTTGGAATGAAACAAAGGAAATAACAATTAGGATATACCTTGATTAAACCGATTTATCAAGAGCAGTTTGATATTGGCCTCTGCTATTGTTCTATATGCATGTATATCGTATTAAGGTAATACTAATGAAAGAGAGTTGTCATTATTAGAAATGATATCAATATATCATGGATACTTATTACATCTGATAGTATTTAACTCATTCTAAAACAACAATAGCGTAGTGCATTTCTGTCTCACCAAAATCATCTATCCCTTATTTTGACCCTTAACATCACGAATATTCATGTAAAAAATAATAATTTAATGTATACATATACCCTGGCTTTGTATAATGAACCCTCACTATACCGGCAGTATGCCTTGAAACAAAATTAGTTTTACGTCTTTGAAACAACCACTGATTAAATATGTATAATACCCATAAGACAGGCGATCGCTTAATGCAGAACACAAGAAGTGCAACAAGCTCCCAAAGGGAGTATTTTGCATTTCTAGCGTTCTGCATTAAGCGTTCACCTGTTGGTACTAGTTTAAAAATGGCCATATGGTTCCTTTCGTATTTAAACTCGTTATAAAGGCAACCTCGTTATACCAGCAAAATGTCTGGAAACAAATACTTCCATTGTAACGAGGGTTCACTGTATATTATCATCAAATGTTACTTTTGACATAATTTCCATGCTGTTCCTCTTTATTTGCAAATTCCGGTATCCATTGAGATGTCAGGTTACTGGATAGATTATGCAGCTAAATAAGCAAATAAATCCTACAGAAATGTCTTCTCTGTTTGTTCGTTATGTGACTTTTGACAACGACAGCTAAAAGTAATATTTATCTCTCCTTGAAACATTTGAATACTCAGTGTGTGCAGACAAATATGTGTAACAGCATCGCACTGCAAGCTAGATTAGACATCATTATATCCTATCATACGAATATCTCAGAGGTCCAGTTAAAATAGTCAAACAGGGAAAGCCACATACAAAATGACACCGCACCAAACAACATCATTTAATATGCTTAATGTTTTATGTTTTTCGTCTTGATATGCGTCCTATTATGTTTTGTCTTGTGGCTATACCGTTTCTTGTTTGATGGTATTTGGTGCGGTGTCATTTCGTATGTGGCCCTCCCTGTTTGACTATGTTTCCATATTTCTCTCAATCTGTTTCGTCCACACTTATATAAATCTGTATTAAATGTTGAAAAACAAACAAATGGTTTGTGAATATATCTGTAGTAATTATTTTTCTTTTACATTCAGTAATAGATAAATAAGTAATATACAGAATAGTTTTGTTTTGTAGAGGTATTGGGGAAAACGGTCACACTTTAGTATATATTCTTAAATAAAAGCAAATGTCGTTTTCTTGTTATGCATACTGTTATCATTCCCTTGATATAAATAATATCATCTGCTCAAACTTCATCTGCCTCAGTGTTATCTTGTCTTAATATAAGTCGACTGTAACGATGTTGTTCTGTACATTTTGTTACAGTTTTAACAGTACATTAGTTTTTCCCTTTCAACCATAACACAGTTATTTACCTTTACAAGGGATATAATCTGATAAGGGGCTATTTCCCTGTTTTGTTACAGGTTGGTTTAAAAATAGATATGTCATAATAGCACGTCGGCGTTGTCATTCGCACGTAATTCTCTTGTAGTGTAGTTGTTGTATTTGATATCACTGATGATCCTGATCAAATACCGATTTAATTTGTACCTGGTGTCATTCTGTTATTTAGTGATATGATTATTTAAGCAGGATGAGAGTTAACCCTGTCCCTGTTCAATATTTGTGAATAATTATGTATCCCCCATTTATGGGGAGATATATTGTTTTTGCCAGAGTTGTCCGTCTGTCCGTCCGTCCGTCCGTCCGGCCGTCTGTCTGTCTGTCCGTCATAAACTTGTGTCGCGCGTATCTCTGAAAGCAGTTGGGCTAGAGTCACCAAACTTCACAGGAATGTTCACCAGCATGAGTTGTTGTGCACCTGGGTTTTTTTGAATTGTCTCCCCTGATAACTTTGGAGTTATTGCCTCTGATGACTTAAAATTAGAAAAAAACATTTGTGTCGCGCGTATCTCTAGTACTCTAGCTAGTACTAGAGTCACCAAAGTTCACAGGAATGTTCACCAGCATGAGTTATTGTGCACCTATGGTTTTTGAATTGTCTCCCCATGATAATTCTTGAGTTACTGCCCCTATTATGAATACTTAAATTTATACAAACTTTGTGTCGCGCGTATCTCTGAAACCAGTAGGGCTAGAGTCACCAAACTTCACAGGATTTTTCACAAGCATGATTTGTTTTGCTCTTGGGATTTTTGAATTGTCCCCCCCTGTTAACTTTGGAGTTACTGCCCCTGATGACAAAATTAGACAAACTTTACTTAGTGTCGTGCATATCTCTGAAACCACTAAGGAATGTTGACCAGCATGAGTTGTTGTGCACCTGGGATTTTTGAATTGTCTCCCTTGATAACTTTGGAGTTATTGCCCCTGATATGATCACTTAAATTTAGAGAAACTTTGTGCCATGCATATCTTTAAAACCACTAGGGCTAGAGTCACCAAACTTAACAGGAATGTTCACCAGCATGAGTTGTTGTGCACCTGGGTTTTTTAATTGTCTCCCCTGATAACTTTGGAGTTACTGCCCCTTATGACTTAAAATAAGAGAAACTTTACTTTGTAATTCTTGAGTTATTGCCCCTGATATGTTAACTTAAAAATTAGAGAAACTTTGTGCTGCACGTATCTCTGAAACCAGTAGGGATGGAGTCACCAAACTTCACAGGAATGTTTACCAGCATGACCTGTCGTGCATCTGGGGGTTTTAATTGTCTCCCCTGATAACTTTGGAGTTACTGCCCCTTATGACTTAAAATAAGAGAAACTTTACTTTGTGTCACATGTATCTCTGGAACCACTAGTACTAGAGTCACCAATCTTCACAAGCATGTTGACTAGCATGTGTTTTTGTGTACCTGGGACTTTTGAATTGTCTCCCTTGACAATGTTGGAGTTATTGCCACTGATGACTTACGAATTAGACCCTGATAATTTTGGAGTTTCAGACATTACACTTGTGTATTGGAGGATGGGAGGGGGAGACATTTGTTTTTGTGACAAAAACAAACCTCTAGTTATTAGTTGCTTTTTAATAATGCAAAAGTACAAATATAGGTCATGCAGAACACCACATACAGAACAAACAGCCGCCCAAACAGCAACACAAGAAAACAGCAAATGTACATAACTACCAAAAACATAAAGGGACGCACAAAGACAAAACAAACAAACAATAGGGTAAATATGGAAGTACCGTCTTGGAACGGTCAGTGACAAAAGTCACTGGGGGTTTAAACTGACACCCAACCTCACACTTATTCCTTCCCCACCTTTAAAGAAAAACAGTGTAAATAAACGTCCCCGCCCTATCCGACCAACTACAACAACCTCGTTGGCAAATACAGTGGTGAAGTTCATTTAAAACGAAAACATATTTAAGTGAAACAAACTGTATCCACTTATCGCTAGTGTACCAAATGATTGAGGGCATCGTGGTTGCCAACTGTAAAAGGGTTGACAACCAGACATGCAGTATGTTGTAGTGCTATAGGATCATATCCTTTTTAATGAATTTCTTAGCATATTTGATGAACAAAGAGAGAAAATGGGACTTTTCAAGGAAATGTTATGCTTTTACACAAACTGTTGAGTCAGAACTATATCAATTAAAATCAAAAAGAGCAGATTCCGATCAGACCGACTTCTATAGGGGCCGTCTGATTTGGGTTGTATTCTATTTGCATTTACGTAAATTAGTCCTGAGTTGCAGTGCCTGATTCTGTCACATATTCTTGTCAAATATGCGATGTGTGGTTTAGTTTTATCATATGTTCACATTGATAAGGGAGGAGAAATATGTTAGTTTTATAATGTTTTTTTGCATATATTAGCATACAAGTGGTTTGAGAATCCAGTTTGATAACATTCTATCTACATTTATAGCACTATCCCAGCTGGTACACAACATTAACGCTTATCGTGTTGAAAGAAATATGTCTGCTAAAACTCTGGTCTGTTACATTGTACTTACTCTGATTCGTACTAGGGTTTGAGAAACTGTTAACTGAGTGTCAAACAGCTTGTTTCTTGATAAGACACCGAGTTACTCAGCATCTCATCAGGGTCCAAACTGTTTGCAAATGCGAGCCAGGTTGCGTTTAGCATGTACAGTAGAACCCCTCAAATGCGACCACTTAATGGATAAACATGAGTGTCTTTATAAGCAGGTGGTTGCTTAATGCAGGACAAAAGTAATGCAGAAAGCTCCTAGAGGAGCTTTCTGTATCACTTTTGTCCTGCATTAAGCTACCACCTACATCTAGCACCAAGAATTATACCTCTTTTAGGTGGTCGGATTAGCGGGGCTTTACTGTATATGGATTAAAAGGGTAATATAAATACGGTAGTTGGGATATGCATAACACAACTGATAGTTACTCATTATTAATCATTTCCTCAATAAAAACGTATTTCTAGCCTTTGCAAACAGTGAAGACCCAGCTCCTGTAGGAGCCGTATGATCAGGGTCTGCTTTGGACACAATATGAATCTGATTCTACAGTTTCTTCCACGGCCAAAATATCATGTTTCCATGTGCAATGCTAACAATTGACCTAATTGATATTCATGACATAATTCAAAAAATGAATATTCATGGAGTAAATGGTTAAATATTTAACCTTTCTCAAACTGATAGCATACATATCTGCATTTGCAAATAGTGTAGATCCGTATGATTTCCTAGAGGATATATCTTGCACGGGTCTTCATTGTTTGTCATAATAACGCAATGGCAACACTAAAATCACATTTAAAAAACTTTACTCGATTAATAGTATTATTGGATGATTTTACACTTGAATGTTCATCAAGAGAAGAATTATCAATATATACTGTATTCCATGTGGTAAAACACTCAATCAAACGATGATACGGAATTAAAAGAAATATGTCAATAAACTGTAACAAGCTTTGTGCTAGGGGCGTCAGCAGTGTTGCACTTTCAATTATTGCTCATGAATAGACTCAATAAAACCGAGTCTGCAAATTTCCCTTTTTGTGTTGCAATTTTTGCTTTCGGGGGGTCACCTCCCTTCAGAATTTATAATCTTCACAATGGCATATGTTAAGTGCTTGTGTGGCGGCCGTAAAACGTCGCCCGTACTTCATTCTCAGTGTTGTTATACCTTCTGATCCTTCGAGATCATGAATTTTAGTACTTCTTGTTCTGAAAATTGAATACCGCTTAAGCCGGTGCTAAGGGGCGTCAGCAGTGTTGCACTTTCAATTATTGCTCACGAACAGACTCCATAAAACCGAGTCTGCAATTTTCTCTTTTTGTGTTGCAATTTTTGCTCTCGGGGGATCACAAGAACAAGTTGCTTCGGAAGATCACCGCCTCTGACTGGGGTCTCTGCATGATTGGTGCTGTACATTTATTGAACATTGTCGACATTAAACTACAATCTGCCTTATTAGACTTCTTTTTGATGGACGTTTGAATGAGCAAACACAGCATACCCTGATAAGACGGCTCATACGGGAATCATATCATCTGGTCTACTGGTTCTGCAAATACATGAATGTTAAAAGGAATCTAAAGAGTAAACGATATTGTCCAACAAAATTCACCTGACGTTGACCTTTATACAAGAATAAATTAACCCTTTCACCACCACAGTCGCATAAATACACCACGACAAATAGTGCAGTCCCAGATCAGACGCCGCCTTTTCATGGCGGCGTCTGATGAGGGACTTCACTATTTGTCTCAATCTCTATTTCTATATATGTGCTTTATTCCTTTGAAATTTACATTTATTTATCTTATTTACTTATTTTACTGAAATATTTTACAAACATGGATTGCAGACGACAATTAGAAATTTGGCAGCGAAATGGTGTTGTTGTAGATTAGTCGGAGAGGGGATACGTTCATTTACACTGTTTGCATTTTAGGGTAGGGATGGAATAAGTGTGAGGTTGGGCGCCCAAAAACCGGTTTACCCTCGACCCCCCCCCCCCCCGTGTCTTGTCACTGACCGTTTCAAGGCGGTACATCCATCTTCCCCCTATTGTATGTTTGTTTTGTCTTTGTGTTTCCTAGTGTTGCTGTTTGGGCGGCTGTTTGTTCTGTATGTGGTGTTTCCTGCATGACTAATTTTTGTACTTTTAAAGAGAGATAGCGCAGTATATATTAATAATCGCCAGTACATCGTACAGATATGGATCACCATTCTGCCATGTTATTTGCTACATGCTAATTTCTTTTTGCCAATTAGGGAAAGAACAGGAATGTTCAAAATGATAGATGTAAATGACAAATGCGAAATGCACAATTCTTATCGCTAAATGTATGTTTGCACTTCTAGCATTGAACATGGCATTTTTAATTTAGTAATGCAATAAGCAATAAGCAAATGTACAGTCACTTTAAAAATGGCGCTGTTCAATGAAAGTAGTGCAAACATGCATTTAGCAATAAGCATTTTGCACTTCGCGTTTGTCATTTACATCCGTCATTTGGAACATTCCCTAGCAATTTACACAATTGGCAAAAAGCATTTCCCATTTTGTATTTAGCAATTAGCATGGCAGAATGGCGTTCCATATACACAAAACCACATGTCACATCCTGCTACATGGTAACATTTCGCACGATGCCTCATCAGAAGGCAAACCACGTTCTGTCGTAAAAAGCAAGACATCATCTTCATTTACATGATATGATGTGAGAAAAAAGAAAATAAACACAAATCAATCAAAAAAGCGGGGATACCTTTATTTACAATATTTGTAAAGCTAGGGTGACTTTGAGAGAAGTGTGAGGTTAGGACGTCCGTAAACCGGTTTAAACCCCCAGTGGTGTTTTTGCTGCTGACCGTGCCAAGGCGGTACTCTCTTTGTCACCCTTCCTTTTGTTTGCCTTGCGTCTTTGTGCTTGTGGTTTGTTCATGTTGTGGAACGTTTGTCCCTGTTTCTTGTGTGTCTTTTGGTGTTTTCTGTGTTCATTTCATATGTGTGTGTGCGTGTGCGTTTGGGTGTGTGGTTGTGTGTGTGTGTGTGTGTGTGTGTGTGTGTGTGTGTGTGTGTGTGTGTGTGTGTGTGTGTGTGTGTGTGTGTGTGTGTGTGTGTGTGTGTGTGTGTGTGTGTGTGTGTGTGTGTGTGTGTGTGTGTGTGTGTGTGTGTGTGTGTGTGTGTGTGTGTGTGTGTGTGTGTGTGTGTGTGTGTGTGTGTGTGTGTGTGTGTGTGTGTGTGTGTGTGTGTGTGTGTGTGTGTGTGTGTGTGTGTGTGTGTGTGTGTGTGTGTGTGTGTGTGTGTGTGTGTGTGTGTGTGTGTGTGTGTGTGTGTGTGTGTGTGTGTGTGTGTGTGTGTGTGTGTGTGTGTGTGTGTGTGTGTGTGTGTGTGTGTGTGTGTGTGTGTGTGTGTGTGTGTGTGTGTGTGTGTGTGTGTGTGTGTGTGTGTGTGTGTGTGTGTGTGTGTGTGTGTGTGTGTGTGTGTGTGTGTGTGTGTGTGTGTGTGTGTGTGTGTGTGTGTGTGTGTGTGTGTGTGTGTGTGTGTGTGTGTGTGTGTGTGTCATGCTGTCTATCGGTGTTTTGGTGGTGGTTGCGTCTTGCATGTGGCTTTGCCTGCTTGACTTTACTACTTTTCCATTAAAAACTATTTTTGGAGAATAGCATGGGGATTCGAACACCTTACTGTACAGTCTTGGCGATACATTTATCAATGCTGATTCTTGCACAAAACGTGCTGTTGTAGTCCCGCTAGACCATGTATTAACAAGGCGATTCTCGTGCTCACGCGCTGTTGTTGACCGGTTTTAATTATACCTATTCGGGGCCTAAGGTAAACAATGGACGCGAATGCTATAGCGTTATGGCCTAAGCTAGGTGAACGGTGCGAGTATTTCAGGGGCACCGACAATGAACTGTTTTACAGTAGTACAACAATCAGATGGCGTTGTTTCCAAAACAGTGTGTATGTAAACACAGAAAATTAACGATAAGTACAACTGTGGCATGTATATCAGGATAGGAAGAATTGGTGTAGTGGTTATGCTGTTAGACCCGGATTAACCTATACGACATGTCGCAGTTTAATTTATTGTTAATTTTCTGTGTTTACATACGTACTGTTTGTAAACAACGCCATCTGATCGTTGTACTAGAGCTACTGTAGTGACATATTGAATGAAATTCCATGTAAACGGTATTTGACGTCATGAAATGACGTCAGAAAGAAAACAGTGGCCCGGAAACAGCATAAATCGAACGAAGTGTGTCAAAGAAGTGTATAGTTTTGCTTGTATTTGGAAGAGTTAAATTGATGCAGGAAAGCAGAAAATGGGTTTTATGCAAGAATAGCGTTAATACACGTTTGTTTTCGGGCAATAACATCTGCAGGGTCCCTCGGGAATGTTGTTGCCCTCGCTCTTCGGGTTCGGGCCAACAACAGTCCCTTAGATGTTATTGCCCGAAAAAAAGAGTATTAACCCTCTATTGATATTAAATCTTGTATATTGTTTGGTTTTTTACCTGTCAAAATAGGAATATTCCTACGCCACTGAAGGGATATATTTAGCTTCGGTAAACCTGTGTTTCAAACGTTTTTCACGCGATTCACAATAAATATACATGTGCTCGAATAAACCCAGTAGGAAAGCTGTTATTAGCGGAAGCAATCGATATCAACAGAAGCTATATATAGCGTGTTCAGTCGGCGTTTAATTATTTAAATTTTGACGTTAAAAACACAACAATACGTTGATATACCATGCGCACTCTCGTCTAAATAATTCAGATAATTACACAGTTATATATAGAAACCCAGCGTTGTGTGAAATTATGATAATATAGGTCAGCAACGTCAGGTGAATTTTTCTGGACTACAAAACCTCTCAACTATGCCGATTAAGTCGGATTCTTGATATTTAACCCATTCCCTCCAAGATTAGTTTGGGTTTGGTTTGTATTCTATTGTACGTCGTTTTAACAGTATTTCAAGCATATCAAGACGTCCAGCTAATTACAGGTTGAGGAAGACCCCAGAGGTTCTTCTGTGCACGGAACAAATTGTATTGTTTCGTACACAGAAAAATATCTGGGTTGAACCATCGACCTACTGCAAACCAGCTGGACGGCTTCATCGCATGAAACATCCAAATGCCTAGACCGGGGTTCGAACCTACAGCGATTAGGGGGCTGAGCGATTATCAGTCAAAGACCATAACCACTCGGACACGAAGGCCCCTTCTTGAATAAGCCAACCGGAAGGAGGATGTACTAGAAAAAAAAGATTTATAATAATTGTATAATTTTGAAACTGATCGGTTCAAACAGAAGCTTCAAAGGGCACCCATATCAGGAAATGGGCCAAGACAAAGGTAACTGAGTCTATAACTAAATATCATGGGAGGTGTATGCATTACTTGCATTAAACATTTAGTTTTTGGTGCACTGGGTGTAATTTAGTCATTTATACATACAGGAGAATAAATGAAGTCTGTTAATAAAAAAAAAATTTCCAATAACATAAATGCGTTATTCGCATTTGCAGAGTAGATCGAGATAAGACAGTATCTATAGGAACCATCTGATCAGGGTCTGCTCTGTTTGCTGATGGCATTTGATGGATTCTTAACTTTTTATAATGGCTATAGTGTTCCACCTTCCATAGTTCATTATATTTTTTGTCGATGAATATTCAGTAGATATGGAAATTTTGAATAATCATAGAACAGAGAAAGGGATAAATATTCATGATGTGCACGTTAAACTGATTACAGAGGACACCATTTCCACAGCGGTGCATTCAGAGGGCGTGGTCTAAAACTAGACTCATACGTCCGCCAGTAAAATTGTAGGCTATAATTTACAGTAAATTAAGTAAAGATATCGATCTTGGAGACTAGTGGCAGCTTAATGTAGGACGAAAGTTATGCATAAAGCTCCTCTAGGAACTTTCTGTATGACTCTCACGCTGCATTAAGCAGTCACATGGCTAAACGTATCTAGAATTTTCACTACTAGATTTCCGGCTTAGAAGTACTAATAATATATTTTCCACATAAAAGTCTGCATTCAGATTAGTCATAGCCTATTGTGCAAGGGACGTTCAGCCCATCACCCTTCGAAAATAGTACCTTGATTTTCTTACAGTAATTCGCCAATGAATATTACAGGATCCTGATTCACACAAGGAAACATTACTTGTCCTGTCCACTGTAACACCACATGCTTGACCCGTTCTAACAAAAGTGTGGAAAACGGTCCTACAGGGGCCGAGACACACACAGGGCACGACAACGAAGCATCATTAAACAATAAACACCGCAATTACAAGACAAAACGTGACGAAAGCACAAAAGACACAAAACATTTACCAAACAAAAATAAGGTAAAAAAGGAGTACTACATTAGAACAGACAGTGGCTAAAATGTTACTGGGGACTTAAACCAGAGTTCTGGACATCCAAGCTCACGCGTATCCCACCTCCATCCCAGTCAAAATGAAACATTCTCCCTCCCTTTCCAGACAACTCAACAACATGACTAACGACGCCAAGACAAATTAATAAATTAAAACACGTATGGCAAAGTGGCGAACACTTGTTATCAGATAGTTTGGCTATCGCCCATGGTTGTGATAATAATGTTACAGCCGACAGCATCTTTGTTAAACTGTATAAACATCCTTCACAATCAGCAATAAGACTCAACGTCATTGTATGCTCAAAGTGAAGAACGCCCGAAAGGACGGTACCATGTAAACCCGCTTTTGTTATCTTGCTTCACCGTAATGTCTTCAGAATGCTCAGGACTAAGACGAAAGCATATATCTTCAAGTCTTCCTAGTCCGGTTGGATCTTTTAAAGTAGCGCGTATGCCTGTGTTTGGCAAGAATTTGAATGATGTAACAATAGTATAGCTGTCAAAATTTAGTAACTCTTTCTCCAGCGACAATAATCTGTTCTTTGATTTAACCATTTGCATATACAGGTCGCTATTTCGCTTATTGTCTTGCATCTCCTTTATTGCTGTAGCTATGGCATCACTTTCACTTTCGATTTCAGTGTATTTTTTCCTAATAGATTGCAGTTTAGCATTTGCCTCTTTTTTTAACATCTCTGCCTTCGTGGTTAACTTCTTTCCTATTTCGCAAACGACATCCATAATTTCGATTTGAAATGCTTCGATCGCGGCAATGGCGTCAGTGTGGCGATTTTCTATAAGGAATATTTCACCTGTGACTTTCATCCCTAGATTCTTTGACGTTTCCACGATTCGCTTCAGTTTTGTTATAAATTCTCCAAACTGGTCCGAGCCAATGATCAACTTTGATTCTTCTGGGATATATTTAACTTCTCTGCAGGTTTGCTGATGTTTATAAAAACAAATATGGCAACCTTTGAACGAGTGACTGGAGCAGTAGTACAATACATCTTCACCTGTGTGTTCCGGACATGTTTCCGTCGTTTTATTCTGACCATATGTCACGGGGTCTTTTCCAGAATCAGCAGTTGTAGAACTGTCCATTTCTTTATTCCGATTGGTGGCCATCTTATGTTTTTCTTATTAGTATTCTCACTAAATTCTTATTACCAAGCTTCGTATGAGCTGTTGGCGTTTTCGAAAGCAACATCACTATTTGAATACTGTTTAAAAGTATTATTTATGGTTTAAGTTTAACCTAATTTAGATAGCGTTTATCATACCCATAGATATATAGTTGAACATCGAATTTTCGACATTCAAGGGACCATACCAATTACTTTGAGTTAACAGATGTTGGGGTCATCCGATTTCTATCTGAACTTTTTCAAAAGTTCACAGCTTAATGCAGGTCTTGAGTAAAGTTTTTTTTAGACCTGCATTAAACTGTAAATTAGTTTCTATATATGCTGTTTGAAGCATTTTACAAGTTCGAGCTATCCGAGTTCGACATATCGAGGTTAAAATGTACCTCATTAAGTCCTATCATAATTGAAGATACGATAATTTAAGTTTACGACATTTAAGACTTTTAATTAAATTCAGCTAATAAGTATTCATGATGTCATTTTTTCTTACTTGAATATTAAACAGGAAAAGTGTTAAGCATCTGAGATAATTTAAGTTTAAGACATTTAAGAACGATCATTTGATTCAGTTTATATTATAAATATTCTGAAAGCGGGTGACCATTTGAAAGCAAAAGCAGCAATGCCAAAAGCGAAAATTGTAGTCTCGGTTTTATTGAGTCCGTTAATGAGTAGTAATTACAATTGCAACACTACTCACGCCCCCTAGCACTTATACCATCAAAACTAACGATCCGCGAAGGACCAGAAAATATAACTACACCGAGTTTGAGTATCAAAAGCATATTGTATATTTATTTCATATATCTATGCGTATGTTCCCATGAGTTAAAGTGTGTGCAATTGAGTGTGCAATTGAGTGTGCGTATGTTTTTATGTGCGTGTGAGCATGTGTGTACTTGATATGAAACAATTTGTTCGTTTAATAATGTGTACGGTAGCAATACTTGCTTTCATATAACAAGAAACTATTTTACTATAGTAAAATAGTAAAATTACAAACATGACTCATGCAGGAAACACCACATACAGAACTAACAGTCGCCCGAACAGCAACACAAGGAAACAGCAAATGTACATAACTATAAAACATCAAGAGACGCACAAAGACAATACAAACATCCATTGGGGGGGAGATTGAAGTACCGCCTTGGAACGGTCAGTGACTGGGGGTTAAACCGATTTATGGGCGCCCAACCTCAAACTTATTCCATCCCCACCCTAAAAGACAGTGTAAATAAACGTATCCCCTCTCAGACTAATCTACAACAACCGCGATGGTAAATACAGTGGTAAAATACATGTATAACGAAAACATTTAAGTGAACAAACTGTATCCACCCATCGCTAGTGTACTCAATGATTGATGTAGAAAAGTAATAAGGGGTACGACAAAAACGAATTAGTACAGATATCCGACGTTCTCCTTCCGTTTCTGGATTTAAGAGGTCGCCTTCATAGAGTACTAAACCTTCCTTGTCAGCGTTCATGCAAAGAGGCCATCGTGATTGCCAACTTTAAAAGGGTTGACAACCAAACATGCAGTATGTTGTAGTACTACAGGATCATATCCCTTTTTAATTTAATTTTTTAACATATTTGATGAACAAAGTGAGAAAATGGGTATGTCCAATAATTTTACGAAGTTTGTAAATCACATCACCATAAAATTCAGGATGTGAAATACCGTGTCGCAGACGCGCCCTGAGATTACATTGGTACTTGCCAATAAGCGAGAGATTTCGATAGTAACATTTAGAGAAAGTGGCCGTAAAACGTCGCCCCGTACTTCATTCCCAGTGTTGTTATACCTTCTGGTCCTTCGAGATCATGAATTTCAGTACTTCTTGATCTGAAAATTGAATACCGCTTAAGCAGGTGCTAGGGGGTGTGAGCAGTTTTGCACTTTCAATTACTGTTCATGAACAGACTCAATAAAACCGAGTCTGCAATTTTCTCTTTTTGTGTTGCAATTTATGCTCTCGTTGGATCACCTCCTTTCAGAATTTATTTTTTCTTAATTTATGGTATCTATAGCCTTGCTTAAGCAGCCTTTCAGTTAAAATGAGATTTCGACTGTTAAAATCGTCAATAGATGAACAAGCTCTAGCAAAACGAATAAGTTGAGATATATAAACTCTGTAAGATGGAGGACGGGGAACATCCCCGTCAAGATGAGGAAACTTTACAATATTAAAATCAAAATCATCTCTTTTGTCATATATTTTAGAAGAAATCATTCCATTATCAATTTTAAGGTCTAGATCAAGAAACGTTGCATAGTTGTCGGACGGGTTAGCTTTATTCAATTTGAGTTCTTTAGGATAAATTGTAGGAATCAGAGCATCAAAGAAAGGGTTATCTAAGTTAAAAATATCATCCAAGGCTTTTATAACATCTTCTTGTGATTGAGGATTCAAACGCAACATGAAATCTCTCTCATAGCAGTACAAAAACAAATCTGCGACAAGTGGTTCACAATTCGTACCCATAGGAATACCAATTACCTGACGGTATATAGCATTCCCATAACGTACAAATCTGTTATCCAAAAGGAAGGTTAATGATTCGCAAACTTCTGAGCACGTCCAGTTAGTGTAATATTTCATTTTCTCGTCAGTAAAGAAAGCTTTTTCAGCATTACATGCCAGGAATGATGTTTTTTCCCGGTCAAATACTTTCTGGATTAAGTTAATAAGCTTATCCTTAATTAAAATATGAGGAAGAGTTGTGTACAGAGTAGAAAAATCGTACGTGCTTACAGTGGATGCAAGATACCTTTTGTTCTTAATTCCGAAGGGTGGTGATCCCCCGAAAGCAAATATTGCAACACAAAAAGAGAAAATTGCAGACTCGGTTTTATTGGGTCTGTTCATGAGCAGTAATTGACAGTGCAACACTGCTCACGCCCCCTAGCACCTGCTTAAGCGGTATTCAATTTTCAGAACAAGAAGAACTGAAATTCATGATCTCGAAGGATCAGAAGGTATAACAACACTGAGAATGAAGTAGTGGGCGTAAGTTTGTTTAATACTTCTTAATAGACTAGAAGAGATTTATTCCAGAACAAAAACGAATTGTGAATGGAAATCCTGTAAACCCTTTTAAAGATGTCTAAAAGAAATTCTAGGTTTAGGTGGAAGAAGAAAATGCTATAAAAGGAAATGCGTTTGTCAATTATATCAAAAATTAGTTTTTTTCCAACTAGAAAGACCCTTGTACTTGCCTTTAAATTTTATATGCGAGAAATGAGTGTAAGACATTTGGAAACGACGTCGACCTAATTCTGAGGACCAATCTTTCAAACTGGATGGACTATCTTGTTAAACATTGATGGGCTGTTCCATTTTGAAAATCCAAATTTCAAAAGGTTAAATAATGAGCATTCAATTTGAGATATAAATGTAATTACAGTAAAACCCCTCTAATGCGACCACTTAATGAACAAACATGACTGTCTTCATAAGCAGGTCTTTGCTTGACGCAGGACGAAAGTTATGCAGAAAGCTCCTTTCATCCTGCATTAAGCTACCACCTGCCTTTGTCACTGTGAATTATGCCCCTTTTTGGTGGTCGCATTAGAGGGGTTTACTGTAGTTATTGGTTAGGGAGATAACCAGCTGTCTAGAGAGATAACATGTATCGTTATCTGTTAGGATAAACACTGTCATATGACTGAGTATCACACATGTATGGTGTGCACGCGCGTGATATGGTACAGTTGTACATTAATTGCATAAATGGTACATCAAGATATCCATCTAGGCATGAGTTTTGTTGTTTGTAAGTTGTATCTGCTTGTACATAAAGATACAAGTTTCCGTAAAATACATCTAAAGACATTAAACCCCGTCAGGCTGACGTTTGATTTACAGAAAATCTGTTCTAGATACAGAGCTAGGTGGGACAGCTTCTAAAGGAATTGTCTCACCAGAGTCCGCATTAGCTTCTACAGGAAATCTGCTTCCACATGTGAAATCTGTGTACCAATCTATCCGTATCCCCTTATCCGTGTCCTGAGCCAAATTTGGAAACAGACTAGATCAGATTTCCAGGATCCAGATCTTCGTCCGTTTTGTTTAGATATTTTAATAGATATAGCAATATGATCTGTATATTTAATACATGCTGGTCTAATATCTGCTTTAAGAACAAGATGCATGATGTTACTCTCTATGAGCCAAAAGTCTATCCTACTTCTTTCGATTCCGGTTTTTCTTTTCCATGTATTTTGACTTTTTTATTTGTTTTTTTTTTCTCTCCAAGCGTCAGTTAGATCGTGTGTTTTAATCAAATTGATAAGAGATTTTACTGGTTTGTGTGTTGTCTTTAATTTCCTATTAATAGTGTATCTGTCTATGGACTCGAGACATTCGTTCATATCGCCTACTATTATTTTTATTCCTTGGGCTTTATTTTCAACTAAGTCATTAATGTTTTCGAAGAAAATATTTCTACTTACTTTATCATTGTATGCATAAATATTAACAAGTGTATGTGGTATGGTTTAATATTGTATTTAGAAGTATGTAGCGCCCTACGGGATCTATATGACAGACAATAGTGGTATGTAGCAATTGTTGGTTTATCAATATTGAGCAGCCTCTGCTGGCACTTGTTCCGTATGAGTTAATTATAATCCATTGCTCAAATTCTGACTTAATAATATTTGATATGTCTATGGTAAACTGTGTCCCCTGAGGAAACAGTATATCTACGTTTTGCAATCTGATATATCATTTTAATCTGTGTCGCTGTTCTTTACCTCGAACGCCTGTACATTTAATGAAAGTAAATGTAGTTGACGAGACATTAAATATTACAGATAATCCCAGAATTTAAAGGATGTAACAGACACTTCAAAAGGGACGTAACTGCTATCGAGGAGTATGCGTAATATGTTGCATAGTCGCTTACACGTCGCTTGCAAGTACACCGCACCATGACACCCGCTGACACTTAACTATAACCGTTACAAAACAGCTAGCGTAATATTTGCCAATACTCTGGTCCCAGTCGTTTACCTGGGCTATCGTATAGTAAACATATAATATTACCAGCACCGCACATTGAAGGTAAACAATAACGTAGACCTCACTTTGACAGCTACGGTAAATGTTATTCAAACAGAGTTTATACATTTACTGTCTGTTGGCATGCATTTCAAACACTAAGCCGTTACAGAGTTGTCCAAAAGCAACGACTGAACGGTGTAGATCCAGCTTAGATAATATGGATCGGAGTAACCCCACCAGGTTTACACTGTTCTCAAGACTACTATAAACTAACAATAAATAGAATGCAGCTATACAGGACCACGTTTAAATATATATTAATGCAAATGACCTAGACCTAATTATGACAGCTACGTTAAAGGTTGTCCAAAGTCTAAACTGTTTGCCGGCATGCATTTTAAACATCAACCTGCCACCGAGTTTTCCAACAGAAACGACAGTGTAGATCCAGCTGAGACAACATGGATCGGAGTAATCTCATCGGGTTTACACTGTTCTCAACACAACTAAAAATTAACAGTAAATAGAAAGCAGTCATGTAAGCCATGTAGAATCCGTCTCATCAGAATATTTACACATTCTCAATTCACATATCACATATTAATTATCATAGCGTAATATTTCCCAATACTGGTCCCAGTCGTTTACATGGGCTGTTGTACAGTAAACATAATATTATCTGTATCGCACACTGAAAGTAAACATGTAAATGATGTAGACCAAATTTTGATAGCTATACTGTTTGCCGGCATGCATTTTAAACATTAAATTGTCAACAGTAACGACTGAACGGAATAGATCCAGCTGAGATAACATGGATCGGAGTAATCTCACCAGGTTTACACTGTTTCCAAGACAATTATAAATTAAGAATAAACAGAATGTAGTTATGCAGGTCCACATTTACCTGGACTGTTGCGTAGTAAATATATAAATTGAAAGTAAACATGTACATGATGCAGACCCTAATTTTGACAGCTACGCCAAACGTTGCTCAAACAGAGTCTATAAGGGTTTAGCCATAAGCGAACAGAAATAATATTTGGCATTAAGTATTTCTTAATGTTAAAGCATCTTTTAATTTCACTTATTGAATAGATACTTCATTTTTCAGACTTACACCAACAGAGTGTAAAATAAATACGATAATATGTCCAATTATTGAGTTAACTATGTTTACATTAATGTCTATTCTGTATTATCGTCACGTTTACAAATATGCAAATTAGTTCATTTGATCTGTTGGTCTTTTAAAAAGAAGAAGAACGGCAAGTTGGTTATCATAGAAGCTTGAACAATGCAGTACTCCCAAGTTATCGACATAATACATTGTTCTACACGGGTACATACTTGTAACGAGGCGTATGATCTGGGTCCATCCTGTTTGAAACTCGTTCAACAATTGATCTAGTGCTGAAACAAATTGAAAGTAATTAATAAATTCTGAAGGGAGGTGATCCCCTGAGAGCAAAAATTGCAACACAAAAAGAGAAAATTGCAGACTCGGTTTTATTGAGTCTGTTCATGAACAGTAATTGAAAGTGCAACACTGCTCACGCCCCTAGCACCGGCTTAAAAGTATTCAATTTTCAGAAAAAGAAGTACTGAAATTCGCGATCTCAAGGGATCAGAAGGTATAACAACACTGAGAATGAAGTACGGGGCGACGTTTTACGGCCGCCACACAAGCACTTAACACCTGCTGTTGTGAAGATTATACATTCTGAAGGGAGATGATCCCCTGAGAGCAAAAATTGCAACACAAAAAGAGAAAATTGCAGACTCGGTTTTATTGAGTCTGTTCATGAACAGTAATTGAAAGTGCAACACTGCTCACGCCCCCTAGCACCGGCTTAAGCGGTATTCAATTTTCAGAACAAGAAGTACTGAAATTCGCGATCTCAAGGGATCAGAAGGTTTAACAACACTGAGAATGAAGTACGGGGCGACGTTTTACGGCCGCCACACAAGCACTTAACACCTGCTGTTGTGAAGATTATACATTCTGAAGGGAGGCGATCCCCTGAGAGCAAAAATTGTAACACAAAAAGAGAAAATTGCAGACTCGGTTTTATTGAGTCTGTTCATGAACAGTAATTGAAAGGGCAACACTGCTCACGCCCCCTAGCACCGGCTTAAGCGGTATTCAATTTTCAGAACAAGAAGTACTGAAATTCACGATCTCAAGGGATCAGAAGGTATAACAACACTGAGAATGAAGTACGGGGCGACGTTTTACGGCCGCCACACAAGCACTTAACACCTGCTGTTGTGAAGATTATACATTCTGAAGGGAGGTGATCCCCTGAGAGCAAAAATTGTAACACAAAAAGAGAAAATTGCAGACTCGGTTTTATTGAGTCTGTTCATGAACAGTAATTGAAAGTGCAACACTGCTCACGCCCCCTAGCACCGGCTTAAGCGGTATTCAATTTTCAGAACAAGAAGTACTGAAATTCGCGATCTCAAGGGAGCAGAAGGTATAACAACACTGAGAATGAAGTACGGGGCGACGTTTTACGGCCGCCACACAAGCACTTAACACCTGCTGTTGTGAAGATTATACATTCTGAAGGGAGGTGATCCCCTGAGAGCAAAATTTGCAACACAAAAAGAGAAAATTGCAGACTCGGTTTTATTGAGTCTGTTCATGAACAGTAATTGAAAGTGCAACACTGCTCACGCCCCCTAGCACCGGCTTAAGCGGTATTCAATTTTCAGAACAAGAAGTACTGAAATTCGCGATCTCAAGGGATCAGAAGGTTTAACAACACTGAGAATGAAGTACGGGGCGACGTTTTACGGCCGCCACACAAGCACTTAACACCTGCTGTTGTGAAGATTATACATTCTGAAGGGAGGTGATCCCCTGAGAGCAAAAATTGTAACACAAAAAGAGAAAATTGCAGACTCGGTTTTATTGAGTCTGTTCATGAACAGTAATTGAAAGTGCAACACTGCTCACGCCCCCTAGCACCGGCTTAAACGGTATTCGATTTTCAGAACAAGAAGTACTGAAATCCACGATCTCAAGGGATCAGAAGGTATAACAACACTGAGAATGAAGTACGGGGCGACGTTTTACGGCCGCCACACAAGCACTTAACACCTGCTGTTGTGAAGATTATAAATTCTGAAGGGAGGTGATCCCCTGAGAGCAAATTTTGCAACACAAAAAGAGAAAATTGCAGACTCGGTTTTAATGAACCATTAACTGTATGAATACTTATGCTTGACATAATGCCATCATGGATATTAATTAGATACAATACTATATAGGCATATAAGCAAAGAACTTTTTGGCCATCACTGAAACTGAAGAATCGGATTTTCATAATGCCATAAGAACATGATCAGACGGGTCCTTCAAACAGGAGCCTTCTTATCATGGTCTACTCTGTTTGCAACCTCCTCTGACATGATTCTTTTGAAAGATTTTTTTTTAAAAATCTGGACAAGTGAGTTATATGACACCTCTTTTTTGCATATTTTCAGGTAAAAATTAAAGTTTTTAGGATGGGGATGGAATAAGGGTGAGGTTGGGCGCCCATAAACCGGTTTAAACCCCCGGTGACTTTTGTCACTGACCGTTCCAAGGCGGTACTTCCATCTTCCTCCTATTGTATGTTTGTTTTGTCTTTGTGCGTCTCTTGTTGTTTTTTCTACCTATGTACATTTGCTGTTTCCTTGTGTTGCTGTTCGGGCGAGTGTTTGTTCTGTATGTGGTGTTTCCTGCATGACTCATTTTTGTACTTTTTATTTAATTCTTTAAAAACTGTGTTTAACATTTATGAACTACACTAGGACCTTTACTTAATAACTATATTAAAATAATTCCTGAAAAATTGTTAAAAATATAGATTTAATCAATTTTTAATATGAAGGTCAAATTGAAAGAAAGTAAACAAACGGCCATTGTTGGAAATACCTTAAGCAGACAACAATGTGTAGCAGATGGCATGTATCATCATTCTGCTCAAATAGGATGGTATAAACCTGTCCAGATCGGGATCCTCATAGAGGATGTATTGGGGTTATAAGCAGATGACAAACCGATGTATATTGTACCTTTCAAATATTACGCCACAGTGTAGGGTGAATGGTTTCATAAACCTTGGAAATAATAGAGGAGTCATTTTATACTATTAAGTGGGAGATCCTAATAGGTCCGTTCTTGTTCCAAAGTTTCCATTACCCATTGTTTTCTCATAATTTTACAGGATTCCAATGTCGGGCGCATTAGGGCGTGAGTGAACATACACTTTCTTTTATATGAAAAACTGATAGTATTCATTAGCTATTTTCAATTAAAATCACGTTTCTTAAGTGTCACCAAGCTTCACTGAGTGTGTGTAATTCGATACTAAAGGTTTTGTCACACATGGTAAAGGTGTTATTGACTTATCTAATGATAATGAAAAGCCCAGTGACTCATGCCCTATCCCAGATTCCGAAGGTTAACGTGATACGACAAGTTTATGACACAACAATGGAACTGTATTCGATTGGCTTGTTTTTATCTAAGACTCAATTGAATACTATAGATATTAAAATATGCGACGGAACACATAACCGTCATTCAAAGTGTAACTTTAAAACGGTGAAGACCTTAAAGTGTCATACTTGGGAATAACATAAAAAGGGTTTTATGATATATACAAAGGATATAATTTTGTACTAAAGGACTAGTTGAGGTAAGTGGCTTCTCTTTCTTGTAATGTTTATGCCCCCATGGACGATAGTCAGGGGGCATATTGTTTTTGCCCTGTCTGTTTGTCTGTTTGTTTGTCAGCAACTTTAACATTGGTCATAACTTTTGAGCCAGTACAGAAAAAAACTTGATATGTGTCATGCATATGTATCTCATAAAGCCGCACATTTTGAGGGGTGACATGTCAAGGTCAAGGTCATCCTTCAAGGTCAGAGGTCAAATATATGAGGGGCATAGTGTTTCACAAACAGATCTTGTTTACTTTAGACTTTAAACAGTCTCAAATATTTAGCCCTTCCCATCTACTATTGCCGAAATAGGAATGGTAATGCTACCCAGACTGGGAAAATGCGTCAATTTTGACAAAAAGGACCGGTATAACACCGTTTTCTCCCTCCCTCTCTCTCTCTCTCTCTCTCTCTCTCTCTCTCTGAAATTGAAGCGTTGCTAAGCAGACGATCGTTTTTTATCTCATGGTGTGTACTATTGAAACTGGCCTTATGCAGTGGCTAATTTAAACATTCAATACCATGCCACACTGTAGGAAATCGGTCAAGCTTTAAAGTAGGGGTATTGATAAAACACTTGAGCCTGTCAGAGACACGCTTCTTTTAATATTTATTAAAAGGTCATCATGAAATACAGAAATAACGTAGGTGGAAGTAAAACCGACAGAGACATTGGATTTATGTACATGATTTTATGTACACACAACATTGCATGATATTGACAATCGCTTGCATATAACAATACAATGATATAACTGAAAGAGTCTGTCTTAGGTTAATTATTGAATGTCATCTGCTTTCACCCAGCTGTTAGATTTAGCAGGGTAGTATCTCCACTTCACTAGGTATTGGTTATTATGTCCTTTTCCCTTTGGATCTTAATATTGTATCCACTTACCACGTCTGATGTGGATCTATATCCATTATTTGCAGTTCACTGTGATAACAGGTGCCCTGAATGTCCTCATTTTGTAAGTCACATGGTCAATATATAGGTAACACACCTCTGTGATAACGTTTGTGGACTTGGAGGGTGACTTATCCGCACATAATCGCCGATTTTGCACTTGAATGGTTTGAGTTTAGGGTTCTATTTAACCATTTCTTCAGTACATCTATAGTTTCACTTCTGCATGGTTGCTGTCATTGAAACTAACTGGTGTCATTCCAATGGTTCTGCGAAACGTTCCGTAATAGATGTCAGCAAAGGTTTGCAACATAGGTAAAATAATTGGTCTTAGAAATAGAAATAATCGCTGCTACACCGGTGTTACACGGATTGAACTCTTAAATGTCCAATGGCGTGTCTTGCTGTAGTCTTCAGATAAGACTTATTATTCCATGCCTAGTATTTATCGTTGAAACTGGAACGCTATTTAGCCTGCTTCTCATCACCTTCTGTGTCCATACAATATTTGCAATGGCACTGCTATAACCATGTCGTATTGAGGTATTGAGCCATTCTAGCTTTGAGACCGGCTTGTCACTTTTCAGTATTTTAGTTAGGAGAGCAGACTGCTTGCTCTCTTCTCTTCGAATAAATTGAAGGCTCATTGTGCACAATGTGCTCCAAATTGTGCACAATGTGCACATTTTGGAACACAGAGAGCACAGTGTGCACATTTTGGAACACAGAGAGCACAGTGTGCACATTTTGGAACACAGGGAGCACAATGTGCACATTGTGCACATTTTGGAGCACACAACCACCACTACCACCGCCGTCGCTCCCCCGAGCCTTCAATTTAGTTATCTTTTTTCAGGCAAAGAAAATGTCTACGATTTATGGAATTTCGATGGTCTCGGAAGCATACGCCGTCGCAGAGAGGGCGGGGTCCCAAATCCGAGGAGAAGAAAGCAAGCTGTCTGCTCTCCTAACTAAAAGACTGAAAAGTAACAGGCCGGTCTCAAAGCTAGAATAGAATGATGGATAAAAAGTATGATGGATAATTCTTATAGTCTCACATTTTAATGGACATGTCAACAGTTTGCAGCTAATATCCTTACAATTATCACAGTGTGCTTGATATTGACTGTTTGTTTGAAGAGACATTTGCTTTACTCTGTTCCTTATCTCGTAAGAGATAATTACATCACGAATACTAATGGGTTAATGTTTATATTGGCATATAGACAACAGATATATTGGCTATAGCAACGACTATACTATATTAAGTAAACAGAGCAAACCATGACCCTTAAATGTCCGTCTGATTTGGATCGACTGTGGTTGTATATGTGTTAAAATCGTATCTATGAAAAAGAAATCAACCTTTCTTTTGTGCAACGTCCATTTTCAGAGTAGACCAGATGCACTCTTCTGAAATAAATGTGTATCATTTAAATTTGTACGAAATTTTAAATTCGAGTAAATACTCTGGACAATCTTCGTTTGCAAACATTGTACCCACTAAGTGTAATATAAATACGATAACCAAGCACATGCTCACGCTAACGAATACTATATTGATGTTAAATTCTATTTTTTATGATAATTATATTGACTTAAATCTTGGTTTGAACTTTATGTAAATATTGAATATAAGTATGTAATAATTGCTAAAAAAATGCAATAGAAACTCCTTTGATATGTTTGTCAATTTTGAAAGGATAATGTACGGATCTCTGCCGATAGAGTAGATCCAGATCAGACGGTTCCAACATGAGACGTATAATCAGAATGTGTTCTGTTTGATATTGGACATATAGGGAGTATCTGTCTTTGCAAAATAATCCTTTATTCAGATAATAAAAATCGTCTCATTATTATTCATGATGGCATTAGCTAAAACGATGAGAATTGCATTAGGCACTATGTTATATATCGAAAATTACTCCAGTCCACTTGATGAAGGTTGGACTGTGCAGATTGTTCTCTCGAGCCATTAACCTTTATGTAAATCGCGACCAAACATGCTGTTGGCAAACATCTTAGACCCAGAGAAAATACTGAGTAACACGGCGCCTGTGCTGAATCTAAACAGTTTGACAGTCTGTCAATAGTTTCCCAAATGCTGAAACGAATCGAAAGTAAATAAAGATTGCAATAGATTAGGTTTTCACATACATCAAGTGTTAAAGGTTTCAATATTCGTCACTTCCTAGTTACAAGGTTAAGGCAATATAGCTAGACGAATCAGGAAGATCCCGTTTGAGTTCGTTATTGCCACTTTCATTCATTAGGGAAGTATATATAAAAGAAAATAAATTCTGAAAGGAGGTGATTTTTATGAGACGCATTCACAACTTATAGCAGAACAACTTGTTGCTTCTCTAACCGATAAGGGACATATTTACAGTTAATTGTTCTAAACTCAAGAACATATTTGATAAAAAACAACAACACGTATTTCAAATCAGAATATTTATAAAGCATCATGTATTTTGAGATCATCTTCGTGTTATGTGTTTTCGGGACCAGTCCAGTGGACATGTCTATTACAGGAGAGGAGCCGCAGTGTATTTCAAGATTTGATTACGATTGGAAGGTTCTGGGAAAACTTATAGCCCTAGAGCAACACTATGAGGAATTGAAGGAAATTAGTAAACAACAGGAAGCGTTCAAAGGTGCGAAGATTGAAAACGGCTGTGGACTCCTATAAAAGCCGTCTGATCAGAATGTACTGTGTTTGCTTATGGAATTGTATATACCTCTGATTATTAAATATCCCTAGTAAAAAATGTTGCTAATAGTGCGGCTAGTTAATATTTTGTTACATTGAAATCGTTTATGTGTGGTAACGTAAATGTATTCGAACGTAAGTTGTATATCATGTCGAACGAAACTTATTACATAAACAGTTGCAAAGCTTCATCAAATAATAATTTTATCCAGGTACATGTCCTAGTTGGAAATCAAAACCGAGTTTTTGTAAAATTATTTATGTCGGAGCTCCGAACAGAAATGGTGCCACCCATATGTTACACCGGTTAATACATATTATTGGTATTTCGTTATTTAAGTTGTTCTCCAGACCAATTCTCCAGCGTAGTGGGGTGATGGATTTTACAAAAAATAATATATTAACCAGTGTTAGATCACTCTTTGTCACGCCCTTTTGTCGAGTGATAACGTCGTTCCTTATGTTGCGTGACCAATCCGTCTTTCTATTTCAATAGATCAACTAGGAATAAATTAATGCAGACAAACACAAACAAGACACCACCACCACCGAAACATCGATAGAAAATGAATGACATAAACACAACCACATATACACCCAAGAGATGACAATATTTCAAACATCAACAAACGCCCAAGTACAAAGACCCAGAGAAACAATGCAAAAATAAAAGTAAAGGTGGCAAAGAGAGTACATGTACCGCCTTAAAAGGGTCGGTGGCAAAACCGCCACTAGGGTGTTGAACCGCTTTACGAACGTCCCATCCCCATACTTATCTCAAAGTCACCCTATTCAAACAGTATAATTAAAGGTACCTCCTCCGGACTTCCTCACAACATAGAAGACGGTCAACATACTAGGCTAATATGCAAAACAACTGTCAAAAACTGCCAAAAATAAACTCAATAACTTTGCTGGAGCCAGAGCAACAGCAGGGAAGCAATTAAGGGCAAGACAGATGAGAGATAATACATGAGTCTGATAAGCTCATCCCGTTTTCGGGTTTAAGAATGTTCCGTCAAAGAGTACACCCTCGGCGTTTCATCGTGCAAGCAAATTGGAAAGAGTGGCTACCGAGTTTAAACGTCATTAAATCGGTCGGAAAATGTAGTTTTATTTACTAGGTGATATTCACCACCATTTCTGTGTTTTCGATAAGAATACAAGGATGTCCAGTGAATCAATGCTTTACATTAGCATCTAAACAAACCGTAGAAACTGTCGATAATAATAACATGGTTTCTCCCCCTCTCTCTCTCTCTCTCTCTCTCTCGCTCTCGCTCTCTCTCTCACTCTCTCTCTCTTCTCTCTCTCTCTCTCTCTCTCGCTCTCTCTCTCTCTCTCTCTCTCTCTCTCTCTCTCTCTCTCTCTCTCTCTCTCTCTCTCTCTCTATCTATCTCTCTCTCTCTCTGTCACACACATTGGGGCACCAGCCCATAGTTAGCAGATAGGGATGTTAAGAAACACAAAAATAACAAACCTTAATCGCGAGAACTCCCATTATGATACATTTACGTTACGATACATAAATGATTTTCCGTGTAAAAGCATATCAACGTACCGCAGGTTTTAACAACATTCTTTACTAGGGAATTTTGCACAGTAACAGAACGTGTCTCTCTAATGTATGTCTTTCTGTACGAAAATCTCCGATCATATGTTTCTGGTGTTGACCACTCAATTATTAGGTGTAAAGTGTATATTTGAACATGCTTTATGTTGTTTAATCCCTTTCTAAATGGAGAATTTAACACAATTGCAAACATATAGGAGCATCGTCAGACGGCCTCTGTAGGAGTCGTCTGATCAGGGTCTGCTGTTTGCTTATTAGACTCAGATTCTGAAGTTAATGTCATGGTCAAAAGATATTGCATTCAAGTGCGTTTATATTTAGGATATCGCCATTTCTATTTCACTAATATTCATGAAGTGGAGTGTTTAAGTAAATATATCGTTTTTACAATTTCAGACGATATAGAAAAACTGAAGCATGACACAGGGACTTTGTTAGCTTCATCCTCACTGGATGGTTCGGGGTCCACATACATCCGATGGGGCAGAACTTCTTGTCCTGAGAACGGAACAGAAACTTTGTACACAGGGTTTGCTGCGGGTTCATACTTCCAACATGCCGGCGCGGCCGCCAACCCCCTTTGTCTGCCCTCTGATCCACTATGGGGAATGTACAATGATAAAACCGACAGTCCTGGTGCTTTAGTTTATGGATCTGAGTACCAAGTGCCAGACATTCGTAGTCAGAAGATTTTCGGTGAAAGTTTATTGAACGCAGACGTACCTTGTGCAGTCTGTAGCAGCGTGCGTGCAAGGGTTGTCATGATTCCTGCCAGGAATGCTTGTTACGATGGATGGACTGCAGAATACACCGGGTATCTATCCGCTGGACATTATGGCCACGCGGCGGCGACTGAGTTCGTTTGCTTGGATGGAAACCCAGAGAAGCTGCAAGGAAGCCATTTAGATAATAATGGCATGTTGTTCTACCTTGCAGAGGGGAGATGTGGGTCTCTGCGATGTCCACCGTATGTCAATGGTCGTGAATTGACGTGCGTAGTATGCACAAAGTGAACTAATGGGATTCCCAGAGCAGCCCTCTGATCAGATTTTTATCCCGAATGGACTCTTTAGTTAATGTTTATTATTCGTAAATTTATGTAGGATATGAATATTTCACCCTCGGGATCAGCAAATTTCCATAGCATTCGGCAAAATATCTTGTCTAGGTGATTCCCTGATTTGGATTTTTTACAGACGTCAAATAACGCAATAAGCGAAATGGCAGACAGAAGTTGACCCTAATTAACAGAGTATAATCATGTCTAGATATATAAAGGTTCGTAAGCAAACATAGCATACACCGATTAGACGGCTCCTACAGAAGCCGTCTGATCTGGGTCTACTCTGTATGCAAAGACTAATACCGAGATGATATTTTATAATGGCATGTGAACACCTTACATTTGGGCTATGGCAGAAACATATATATATAATTCATTAAATAAACAGAGCACACACTGACCAGGCGGCTCATAAAGGCGTATCTATAGGGCAAATAAGTACACCCGTTACCTGGTAAATATCCTTAAATATTGCTGAGATATTTTATTATGGAATATGGACATGATCGTTTTTGACATGGCAGAAATTGCACACTCATATACATATAATTCATTAAAATAATAATTCATTAGATTAAGCAAACACGGCAGATCCTGGTCCCATCTAGCCCACGCTATGTACAAATGCGTTAATGATAATTTCTATGTGGTAAAGACCTCATATTTATGTTCGTTGTCATCATTCATGTTCAGTCCATGCAGGTAGTGTCACACTTATTATATGTGACCGGGCCGAAAACTTTATGAACCATAAACCAATTAGTGTCCCGTGTGCCTTAAAAGTACAAATATGACTAATGCAGGAAACTACACATACAGAAAAACAGCCACCCGAACAGCAACACAAGAAAACAGCACATGTACATAACTATCAAAATATAAAGAGACGCACAAAGACAAAACAAACATACAACTGGGGAAAGATGAAAGTACTGGGGGTTAAACCGATTTAGGGGCGCCCAACTTCAAACTTATTCTATCCCCATCCTAAAATACAAACAGTGTAAATAAACGTATCTCCTCTCCGACTAACCTACAACAACCGCGATGGAAAACACAGTGGTAAAGTGCATGGAAAACGAAAACATTTAAATGAAACAAACTGTATCCACCAATCGCTAGTGTAATCAATGACTGAGCTGCAAACAGAGTAACTGTATAACAGTAATAAAGGGTACGACAAAAACGAGATATCCGACGTCCTCCTTCCTTTTCCGGGTTTAAGAGGTCGCCCTCATAGAGTACTAAACCTTTCTTGTCGGCGTACATTAAAATGACACAGGAAAATAAAAAGTAGAGCAAAATAAGAGGGCTCATAAAGGAGCCCTCTGATCTGGGTCTGCACTATTTGCTGAACTCATCGATAGCAATGACCTATACTAGCAAATATTTCGTGTGATCAGCCCCCTTAACGTGACACATGGAACATGGATTGGTTCTAAAATAAGATTTGTAAGGGTCGGTCTTCTATAAGTAATTAGGGAATAAATGCGTTAAGCCATATTCATGGCCGTTCAATCTTGACCCACTAATCACAACCCGACGCGCATTTGCAAACAACTGGTGTACCAAATGAGACGTTCGAATCGAAATTAACCCGTTTGGTCCCAGTGGATTCTTCCATGCTTATATATTGGATTAGTCTATCTTTTAGCTATGGGATGTCTGGTTTAAATTTTCATTTTTGTTTTGTTTTATATTGAATTTCCTATCAGCAAACAGGGTAGACTCTGATCAGACGCCGCATTATGCGGCATCTGATCAGAGTCTACATTGTTTTCCTACATCCCATATATGGGATCGTGGGAGCAAATGGGTTAAGTCAAATTTGAATCAGGTCTAAATTGCAGCATTTATTTTTCCTCTGAGTGACAGGGTAGATCATTGCCCCAAACTGTATTTTGTTTTTATCATAGAGTTGTCTTCCTTATTCTAGTTTTCCGACTATACGATGTCCCTCTTCAAGCACATGCAAAGTCCCAGCTTGACATATCATATTATTTGAAGTAAGCATGACTTCTAATTCTTCCGTAACCCTTTATTCCATAAACACGCATTTTAACGCCTTTGGCTCAAATCTGACCAATCAAAAGCCTGAGAACTCAAATCTGACCAATTTAAAGCTTGAGAACGAAACTCAGACTCAACTAAAAGCTTTATAAGCATGGACCCAGGTCTTGATCATTCCCTAAGCAAACAAATCATATCCAAATCATACGGTTCTTACAAAGCATCAAAACTCGTCGCTACAAGATAAAGGACCCAAGGATTCAAGTGAGACTGGTATTTGCATAGGTCAGATACTTCTAAGATGTTATTTGTATCAACACTGTCGTTGTATGATTCTGATACTTCTAAGATGACATTTGTATTATAGTACACTGAATGCACGTAAGTTTCAACATAATCTAGAACTACGCGTCTGCCGCATGTTTCTATAGATATATCCTTGGTGAAAATTAGAACAATGTTGTATCAAAAATGGAAGAAGGGACTGGTTTTACTCGAGTTATATCGAAGTTCGAGTTATCCAATTTCCAGATATCGAGGGTCCGCTGTCTATCTAATAGATAGACATGCTATAATTTCCCTTTAGAACATAACCTATATTTTTAGCCAATCAAACTGCCTTTTGCATCCATTAAGTACATCACTTAATCATTAAGAGTTTTGTTTATTTCGACCTCGTGTGGTGTCTGCACGCGCTGTCATAACTCCGCCTCCTCGTGTGACTAGTAGTAAACACTGCCGTATTTGGCGATCTTACAACCGGAACTCATTGTTAACCTTCACGGAGACCGGCTCAAAATTGCAGTCGGCATTTCTTATAAGGCATAGAAACGAGACCCCGATTCGAGATCTAAACTGTTTAACGTTCCATTACATAAATACTTGAATAGCTCTGGTTTAATATTTCGACCACTAATGACCTTTTTCAAATATTATCATGATAATCTTTGAAAAAGGCCCTTCGTTAGTGGTCGAAATATTAGATCAGAGCTATTGAAGTATTTACCGTATATAGATCTATATCATAAAAAAATGATATAATTCACTTTTTGGTATATTTTCTTCATTGCGTTCCGTTACAGACGAAACTTGAGCAAAAAGGACATATTATTCTGTGAATTACCCTTCATATATATACATTTGTACGCGTATTTAAGTTTTTGCAAACAGCAGACCATGACCAGACAATCCTGTTTGATCAGGGTCTACTCTGTTTGCTTGAATAATTTTATAATTCTGATCTTATACTGTCTGTCATGGTCTTGTTTAACACGCCTGTATAAAACATCCAGGTAATTTAAATCCATCTTCTAACAAAGATTCGAAATCCACAATGTCAAAATCGCCAGCCATTTTGTACTGAGTTTTGTAAGGAATGAAAATCAGTGACGTCACATTTGGCGCATAAAGTACTGTGGGCGCGCAATGTTTGTTTGAACCGTAGGAAAGATTAATGCCGTTAGCCAATCAAAATATAGGTTATGTTCTAAGTCCGTTAGAACATATTAAGTGAAATCTTAGTGGCTAAGAAGGGGCGCGCTCGCTTTCGCTCGCTCCGCCCCTTCTTAACCACTAAGATTTCATTTAATATGTTCTAACTATAACGTATATAATGAGAATAAAATGTAATAGTTGTAGTAGTAGTTGTCATTATTTCTTATATGAATACTTATAGAGGAAATGATTAACACTGTAGTTTCGTCTCTTATCATCTGCTGAAGCCCGAAGAGCCCAGGGCATTTGAGACGATTCTAAAGAGTGGTCACGGCATAGGGTTTGGTGGAGTAGTAAAGAAGTTATTCTTAGAACATAACCTACATTTTCAGCCAATCAAACTGCCTTTTGCATCCATTAAGTACATCACTTAATCATTAAGAGTTTTGTTTATTTCGACCTCGCGTGGTGTCTGCACGCGCTTTCATTACTCCGCCTCCTCGTGACTAGTAGTAAACACTGCCGTATTTGGCGATCTTACAACCGGAACTCATTGTTAACCTTCACGGTGACCGGCTCAAAACTGCAGTCGGCGTTTCTTATAAGGCAAAAAACCCATATAATAAAAACGCGGCCCTGATTCGAGATCTAAACTGTTTAACGTTCCATTACATAAAATACTTGAATAGCTCTGATTTAATACTTCGACCACTAATGACCTTTTTCAAAGATTATCATGATAATCTTTGAAAAAGGCCCTTAGTGGTCGAAATATTAGATCAGAGCTATTGAAGTAGATCTATTTTCCGTAGATCTATAGATTCTATATCATATTAATTCCCTTTTTGGAATATTTTCTTCATTGCGTTCCGTTACAGACGAAACATGAGCAAAAATGACATATTATTCTGTGTTTTACCCTTTACTTCATATATATACATTTGTACGCTTATTTACGTTTTTGCAAACAGCAGACCATGACCAGACAATCCTGTTTGATCAGGGTCTACTCTGTTTGCTTGAATGATTTTATAATTCTGATCGTATACTGTCTGTCATGGTCTTGTTTAACACGCCTGTATAAAACATGAAACGTTGCATCCAGTTATCCAAATGCACATTGCTTGTTTTCTTTGGAATCCCACCCTCCTGTTGTTTTTTAATTTGACACAGGCTCGGAAAATCTAGAGTTAAGAATGTCGTCATAACGCAGCACATGCTGCGTTGGTATATCCAATAGCTGAGTTAAAGTAGCATCTTCTAACAAAGATTCGAAATCCCCGATGTCAAAATCGCCAGCCATTTTGTACTGAGATTTGTAAGGAATGAAAATCAGTGACGTCACATTTGACGAATAAGTGCTGTGGGCGCGTGATGTTGTTTATTTGAACCGTGGGAACGATTAATGCCGTGAGCCAATCAAAATATAGGTTATGTTTCTAAGTCCGTTAGAACATATTAAGTGAAATCTTAGTGGCTAAGAAGGGGCGCGCTCGCTTTCGCTCGCTCCGCCCCTTCTTAACCACTAAGATTTCATTTAATATGTTCTAACTATAACTTGATACGGTTTTAATTTAACGGATCTTATATCTGGACATCTGCCGGAAGCTCCCATAGATCTGAGTAATTCGATCGATACTGATACACGACAAACAACACCGAGTACCCAGTGCGTGCATATCCCTTTAACCCTTCGCTTGCTATTCACGTCAAAATACCTACCTGTAAATAGTGGAGACCCAGATGAGACATCTCCTACAACAGGACATGGGTAAAGAAGGAGACATGAATTTTAAAATTCAGCAAGAGAAGGGTTAACCTTTATTGTGCGGGACACCAGGCACTCATTTCATTTGAAAAAGATATAGAGCCAGATGAGAGGGTTCCTACAGGAGCCCGCACATCAGGGTCTGTACTGTTTGTCATGTTACACTTTTCTTATTAAACTCCTAAATATTTACTGTATTGCAGTGTGGAATAGTCCAGTTGAAAAGTCAGAGTTGTAAGGGTTAATCCCATACTGTAGTGGGTAAACCAAAATTAAACCCATCCATTTTGCATGGCAAAGGGTCGCGCAAAAGGCATATATGTCCTGGTGACAACCTTTGACATCGATTGGTAAAGTAAATAGTGGCATCCTGAACTGGGTCTACACTGTTTGCGTATGTCCCATGTATGTGATCATGGTGTTTATGGATTGAAATGAACAATATACTAGCCAAATCGGAACGCATCGCCAATTTCTACGTAAATAACATAAAACAACAGTTACATTTAATTTGCATTCCTTTATTGGTTGCGATGGTCTAGTGGTAACGCGCTTGACTATCAGTCCGGAGGTTCGGGGTTCATATCCCTGTCCCTCCCGGAATTTTCAGATATGCTTTTCCGTGTCTCCCACCCGAACATCCTCTCAACACAGGTTTTTAAATGGGTACCTGTGAGGGTCACTCACCGATACTGCGGCTGCATGATTGCAGTGCTCAAGTTAGCAGTGCTCTATATTGTAGGCCAATGACTCAGTGGCCAGGGGAGTAAATGTACAGTCGGCTGAGCGGTCATTCGGACTGAAAGTAGACTTTAACTACAGTGCTCCCTCCCTACAACGGCCCTCTCAATAACGATTACCTCCTTACAACAACGCATGTCACTGTTTCCGAAACAACAAGGCTCCAGAAACAACCTTTTTCCGTCGTATTTTCTTTATGCCTCCATCAAACCCTATGTTGTGACCACTCTTTAGAATCGTCACTTTATGACGATTCTAAAGAGTGGTCACAACATAGGGTTTGATAGAGGCATAACGGTTTTAATTCTCGAAATACACCTTATCTGGGGATCTGAAAACAAGCTAATTATGTTTGATTTTCCCTCCCTATAACAACTCCCTCTGAGCAACACACACTATTCGTATCCCAAAGGGTGTCGTTGTAGAGAGGGAGCACTGTAGGTACTTTAGTAATGGTACGTAAGCCATCGAAGGAGCACAATTTAGGAAATGTGACGTCGGGGATTTCAATGCAATTAACATCAGAAACCCCACCGAGGTCGCCCTTTTGATGGGCGACGTACACACAGGAAGCCACACAATTAGGCAATGTGACTTACATGTAATTTTGAATTACTAGTGATGCGTTTTGAATCGAAACATGACTTGTTTCTTCTTCATTGTTATCTTCAGTATGAATAATGTTTGAGACACATTCATGTCCTACATTTGTACAACAGATGACGTGAGCTTCGTCGAAACAAATTACACAGGTCACGTGCCAAAATGGTGTGTGGCTGTAACCTTTTACTCCATAAATATGCCTTTCTACGTTTATCCAAACAGAAAGACACATATCAGACGGCTCTTGTAGGAGTCCGTCCGATCAGAGTCTGCTCTGTTTACTTATGATATGATAAAGCAATGATTTACAGTTTCTGGCATGGCCAAAAATTACTGTGTCCCTGTGTTATTATAACAAATGTTATAATTAATATTCAGTGAGTCATTACTTTCACCTGAATATCCATGGAGGAAAGGGTTAACACTCTCAACCCAACACACATGTACTGTCATCTGCAGACAGTATAGACCCAGATTAGAGGATTATTACAGGAGCCATCTGCATTATATGGCATTCAAAATATTCCACTTAGTTTAAACCATTCTCTCATAGGCTATGTTTAGATCCAACCTCATTAAATAGATCTACCCACAAGAAGCATAAACTAGAGGAAAGGAAAATTTTAGAATTTTGTAGTTTCAAACTAGTGTGATAAATAGAGCATTTGCTCCTATAGGAGCAAATGCTCTATTTATCACAATGGTTTCAATAAGTGACTATTACAGAGGCGTAGAAAGGCGTATTTATGGAGGAAAGGGATAAGCCTTTCATACTAATTAGACTGATAGTTTAACGCTGATTAATACTGTTGGACTATTCCATTATTACAATTAAGGGTTGAAATGATTGAGTCTTTCCCTGTTCTATTTTTATTCCAAATTTCATTACCTACTGAATATTCATGGACAAAATAGTTATAATGAAATATGAAAGGTGGAACATTGTAGCCATTTTAGAAAGAAAGTAAACGTATTTTTCAAATTCCATTAGCAAACAGAGCAGACCCTGATCAGACGGCTCCTACAGGAGCCGTCTGATCTGGGTCTACTCTGTTTGTAAACGCGTGAAAGGGATAATTATATGCAAGCATTCCAAGACCTGAATGAGATGGCATAAAATGCGAATTAACAAACCAAATTGAAGAAGAATGTCATCATTTGTCGAAGAACATGGCTTTTGGTGGTGCGTGGCAGATCAGACGAATTGAGGTGAGCCATAGCAGCCGAGAACTTCTGGATTAATCTATATTTCTTGAATGTTCCTGTATAATAATTTTGACAATATGAATATTAATGAGATGGGTTTTATAGTAATAATGTATGAACACCAGGATGTGTAACTGATAGAAACTATCGAATCAGACCTATGTAACGTCAAAACCAAACAGAGCTTCTGATCAGGGTCTACTCTGTTTGCAAAATGCCTTAAAGGACGAATATGTGGAGTAAGGGATTAACTCTCACGTTCCCTTGTAATGTACGTGTAAACCATTACCCTCCCACAGTGACCTTTGTAAAATATGTAAATTACCAGTTTCTATCATGGCTGAACAACCAAGCCTTATCAATATTAAATAAATATTCATGATGTCATTACATGTACTCTTACTTCTTGTGTGAATATTCATCGTCTGCAATTCTACTAGAACAACAAAAATAATATTCTGTGTGAAGTTAACCATTCGCTTGCTGTTCACGTCAATATGCCTACCTGTAAGTAGTGAAGACCCAGATGAGACAGCTCCTGCAGGAGCTGTCTCATCAGGGTCTGCACTATTTACAAATCGATTGTGCAACCAGTACACTCCACAGCAGTGATTGCACAGAGAAATATTTGTACACAGTGAAGATAATATTATATGTAATTATACAACAGAGCATGGGTTAAGAAGAAGAAATGTATTTTAAAATTCAGCAAGAGAAGGGTTAATAAATAGAATGGCCAGAGTTACCATTTTAATATCATACTTTAAAATGTGTGCAAGATATCAAGTTGTGTTTTCGCGAATCCTTAAAGTACAATAAAACCTCAATATTTCGAAATTTAAGTAACAGGTGACTGCTTAATGCAGGATGGGAGCCATGCATTAAGCAGGCCCGCCACTATAAAACCCTTGCTTAAGTATTCAGTAATACCCGATCACGGATCGAACATGCGTATATATTTCGTTTCAGATGATATCCCTTTACTATATATCAAGTTGGTCAGTACGTTACACAACCAAGTATTGAACTTATTGCACAGTTTGGATAAAATGATAGTACCATGGATAAAGTAGCGTATTTTAAATACACTGGATCGTGCATAAAGGGCCGATAAAGAGAGGGGACATTTCTGTTACACAGGGTATTGGATAAATCGGTGTACATCTAATATACAGAGCTGTAGATAAAGGGCGCGTATTTCAAATACATTGAGTCATTGATAACATTATGTATTTCAAATACATTGAGTCATGGGTAAAGAGTTGTATTTCAAATATGTAGAGTCATGGATAAAGTGACGTATTTTGAATGCATAGAAAATGAATAAAGGAACGTATTTTACATACACAAGATCATTGATGTAGTGGTGTATTTCCGGTTCGGTTAAGTCATGGATAAAATGATGTATTTCAAATTATAGCCATGGATAAAAGGTTGTATTTCAAACACGTTGTGTCAAGGATTGAAAAGTACATTTCAAATGCAGAGTCATTGGTAGAGGACGTATTTCAAATACGTAAATTCACGGATTTAGTGGCGTATTTCCATGACATAGAGCAATGAATGAAGGAATGTATTTAACATAGACAGAGCCGTGGAGTAAGTTGCATATATATGTCCATTACAAAGAGCAATAATTATATGGACGTATTTCAAATACACAGGACCATGGATAAAGTAGCATAGTACTTAGGTACAACCCCAGTCATACATGGGCTTATTTCTAATAAATAGGGTAATAGATGAGGGTTTATTTTATAAAAAATTGCCAATGATAAGAAAGCTATTTTCCAATATACATGGCATTTGGTAAAAAAGGATATATCCAATACATCACAGTTGATAAAGGACGTATTTCCGATACATTAGACAGTTGATAAAGGACGTATTTCCAATACATCAGACAGGTGATAACGGACGTATGTCCAATACACAGTTCAATAGATAAAAGGGCGTATATCCAATACACCAGACATATTATAAAGAGCGTATGTCCAATACACAGTGCAATAGATAAAAGGGCGTATATCCAATACACCAGACAGATGATAAAGGGCGTGTGTCCAATACACAGGGCTATAGATAAAAGGGTGTATATCCAATATATCAGACATATGATAAAAGGGTGTATGTCCAATACATCAGACAGTTGATAAAGGGTGCATATCCAATACATCAGATATGTGATAAAGGGCGTATATCCAATACACAGGGAAATCGATAAAAGGGTGCATATCAAATACATCAGACAGTTTATAAAGGGCGTATATCCACTACACAGGGCAATAGATAAAAATGCGTATATCCAATACATCAGATAGTTGATAAAGGGTGTATAATCAGACAGGCGATAAAGGGCGTATATCCAATACACAGGGCAATAGATAAAAGGACGTATTTCCAATAGACATTGTCATGGATATAGTAGTGCATTTCCACCACAAAGGGCAGCGCATAAAAGGACTTGTTTCAAATACACCGGACCATAGGAAACTGACATAGTGCTAATGTACAGAGGCAGCAATAAATGGGCATATTTCCAATACAAAAGATAATTAAGGAAATGATCTGCTTCTAATATAAAGAGCATTGATATAGAGAGGTGGTAGTTTTAATACACGGAACCAGAGATTAACTTACCACTTACAGATTTGTTTCTGTACTGCTATGAGAGAGATTTCATGTTGCGTTTGAATCCTCAATCACAAGAAGATGTTATAAAAGCCTTCAATGAAACTTGTCGATATTTGGATGATATTTTTAACATAGATAACCATTTCTTTGATGATCTGATTCCTACAAATTATCCTAAAGAACTCAAATTGAATAAAGCTAACCCGTCCAACAATTATGCAGCGTTTCTTGATCTAGACCATAAAATTGATAATGGAATGATTTCTTCTAAAATATATGACAAACGAGATGATTTTGATTTTAATATTGTAAAGTTTCCTCATCTTGACGGGGATGTTCCCCGTTCTCCATCTTACGGGGTTTATATATCTCAACTTATTCGTTTTGCTAGAGCTTGTTCATCTATTGACGATTTTAACAGTCGAAATCTCATTTTAACTGAAAAACTGCTTAAGCAAGGATATAGATATCATAAACTAAGAAAAACATTCTCTAAATTTTACTATCGAAATCTCTCGCTTATTGGCAAGTACTAATGTAATCTCAAGGCGCTTCTGCGACACGGTATTTCACACCACGAATTTTATGGTGATGTGATTTACAAACTTCGTAAAATTATTGGACATACCCATTTTCTCACTTTGTTCATCAAATATGTTGAAACATTCATTAAAAAGGGATATGATCCTGTAGTACTACAACATACTGCATGTTTGGTTGTCAACCCTTTTACAGTTGGCAATCACGTTGGCCTCTTTGCATGTACGCCGACAAGAAAGGTTTAGTACTCTATGAAAGCGACCTCTTAAATCCAGAAACGGAAGGAGAACGTCGGATATCTGTACTATTTCGTTTTTTTGTCGTACTCTTTATTACTTTTCTACAGTTACTCTGTTTGCAGCTCAATCATTTAGTACACTAGCGATAGGTGGATACAGTTTGTTCACTTAAATGTTGTCGTTATACATTCACTTTACCACTGTATTTGCCATCGCGGTTGTTGTAGGTTAGTCGGAGAGGGGATACGTTTATTTAACTGTTTGTCTTTTAGGGTGGGGATGGAATAAGTGTGAGGTTGGGCGCCCATAAACCGGTTTAACCCCCCCCCCCCCCCCCCAGTGACTTTTGTCACTGACAGTTTCAAGGCGGTACTTCCATCTTCCCCTTATTGTATGTTTATTTTGTCTTTGTGCGTCTCTTGATGTTTTTATAGTTATGTACATTTGCTGTTTCCTTGTGTTGCTGTTCGGGCGACTGTTTGTTCTGTATGTGGTGTTTCCTGCATGACTCATTTTTGTACTTTTAATTCGAATACTAAAATAACATTTTCTCCACCAAATCCCGATATTGTGACCACTTTTTAGACTCGTCCCATCGAGACAATTCGTATGACTTATCACAGCTCATCGTTTTAAGGAGACATGGAGGAAATATAGCATCTGATATGCTCACCAAATATTTATATAACGCATTGTTTCACCCACACATTCAATAAATCCTACTAAATACCTATTTCATTTTAACATCTCATATCGATAATTTGTGATATAAAGAGCAAATACTATCCTGGGACTTGATAACAATAATGTTAAGACTACTTCTCTTGCCGATACTATATCGGGTTGTTTTGTAAACTTAATAATGACAAATAATTGCGTCCTTCCTTATACCGTCGGGAAATTATACTTAAAAGTGTTTCCTTGTTCTATCTATATCTCCATCCAGACATGTAGTGGGGTTGCTAGTTTTGAAGTGTCTCTAGTGTATACGGTTTAGAAGAAACTAGTATTATTATACAATATCGGACAGCACCATTGCGTGACCTTTAGTAAAAGAATAACTGAGAACGTTTTAGTCAGATTACTGCTTAATGCAGAATGAGAGTCATTAGGAAAATTCATAGAAAAAATTCTGCATGACATTCACTGTGCATTAAGCTGTCTTAACCATTTCCTCCATAAATACGCCTTTCTACGCCTCTGTAATAACCGCTTCTTTAAACCATTGTGATAAATAGAGCATTTGCTCCTATTGGGTAGATTCATTAAAAGAGGTTGGGTCTAAAAATAGCCTATAGAGGAAATGGTTAATTTTTCACCCATACGCCTTTAGCCCGTATGGCCAGGGCGCCCTGTGTTTGTCTACAACATAATATAGATATGATTATACAGTTTCTGTCATGGCAAAACATATATGTGTCCATGCGCTATTATAACAATTAATCTCATTAATGTTAACCCTTTCGCTGCCAATACCGGATCTGTGATTACCTATGCAAACAGTTTGGATCCAGATGAGACGCCGAGTAACTCGGCGTCTCATCAGGATCCAAACTGTTTGTTAATGTTACTATGTTTTTGAAACAAAAATGAAGAAAATCAAAAAAGTGAAAATTTGTAGCAGACGGCAAAGTTAGCAGACGACAGAGTTTGGCAGCGAAAGGGTTAATGATGACATTACGTCCCACATGAATATTCGTGGAGACAAACGTTAAGTCTTAAAGTTATTAGTCCAGTCACTATATGATTATACTCATAGATAGGCCTTTTTGAAAACTTTGCAAACAGAGTAGGGCCAGACCAGACGGCACCTGCAGGATCAGGGTCTATGTTCTTTGCTTATGAGATAATACAGATCTCATTCTACAGTTTATACCGAGCCCAAAAGTTTCTGAATTCATATGCCATAGAAAAAAAACATTTAATCAATATTCTTAACCCTTTCCTCCGTAAATAGATTTTTACAGACCGGAACAGACGCCTCTTATAGGAGCAGTCTAATCAGGGTCTGCTCTGTTTGCTTATGATATAATATAGATATGATTCAACAGTTTTTGTCATGACCAAACACCCTGTGTCCATGCATGTGCTATTATAACTATTCATCTAATTGATATTTAAGATGTCATTATGTCTTACATGAATATGCATGGAGTAAAGGGATTATATAATTATTTCTTACATGAATATGCATTGAGTAAAGGGGATATATAATTATTTATTTATTGAATACATATGTAACACCAGATAGTTCTAACATGTATCAGAATTTGTCTGTAAGAAAGTGGCTGCTTAATGCAGGGTGAACGTCATGCAGAACATTCCTCTATCAACTTTTTGCATTACTTTCTTCCTGCATTAAGCAGTCATCTGCCTACGTTGTAACAAGGCATCAAATCACCATTACTAAAATTTCGAAGTATGGCGTTTTTACTGTATTAAGTTCAGTGTTCTTATAACTAGCTAGTTTTTACTGTATGTCAGTTGATCAAAACAGTTGCGCGTGCTCCATGGGGACTTTGGGTATATAATGTACTTGTTACTTGGTGGTAGCGATTGTCTGAGATAAGAAAATATGCAATAAAGAGTAAACAAATGTGAATACAGATTAATCAGGTGGTTTTATATCACATTACATCAATACTGGTCTACACGCTGCAAATGGACCGTTTGTCCCGCGAGAGTTATGTCATTCGCTGCCAATGGTACAAAAGGTATTCAAATAAGTATCGTTATCTGTCTTTAACCAGTTCCTTGTTGAATATTCACGTAAGAAATAATGACATCATGAATATTTATGCATTGAATTTTTATAATGGCATGTGTACTTAGGACACGTTGGTATTGGTAAAATCTGTAGTGTCATGTCTAAAATAATTTCATCAGCAAACAGAGCAGACCCTGATCAGGCGGCTCCTTCATAAGTCGTCTGATATGTGTCTACTGTGTTTGCGAATGCGTGAAAAAGCGTTGTATGAGGGAAAGATATATGGTTTGTTAATGCACGATGAACGTCATGCTGAAAATTATTCTTACAGTTTTCACCTTGCATTAAGCAGTTACTTGCCTGGATACAGAGCTAAAGGTAAAAGTGCGTACCCAAATACTAAAATTGCCATTTCTCTACCAAACCCTATACTGTCACCACTCTTTAGAATCGTCTCTTTGAGACGATTCTAAAGAGTGGTCACAGTAAAGGGTTTGGTGGAGAAATAAAGGCGCTACTGTTGAAAATGTGACGATGATCGAGGAAAGTTTTTTGGTCCGATTCCCAACACTAAAGTTACACAGAGCTACAGATAAAGGTGCGTACCCAAAAACTAAAATCATCATTTTTCACCAAGTTCTATACTGTGACCACTCTTTAGAATCGCCTCTTCGAGATGATTTTAAAGAGTGGTCACGGCATAGGGTTTGATGGAGAAATAAATGAGCATTTTTGGAAAATATTTAAATTTACTGATTTATATTGACCTTTGCTGGTAGACTCAGATCAGACATCACGTCAGTATTTGATCATATTTTACACTGTATAAAGAACTACATTTACACATTCGAGCGAGTAAAAAGCAATGCAGATCCTGACAGTTTATCACGTCCGTTTGTCTAGATCTACGAGTACTTCTTAACATTCTTTTCAATTGTTTGACACCAATGAAGCTATTACGTCATGGTAGCTTAACGCTTTAAATGAAGGACAAGCATACATTGAAATTCGTCAACAGTGTAGACCAAGACCAGAGGGTTGGTAATGGATCCCTCTCATCTGGGTATGCACTGTTAGCTATTCTACAATTTCTAGCATATTTAAACATTTCAAACTGAATGGACTCAATGGACATTTTCCCTCAGTTTAAAGGGGATGTCCCTACATTTGACGCGTTTCATAAACACTTAAAATATACAAAACTTATTTGTTTATATGCTGAAAAGTAGTATATCGCCAAAAGCCCCATCCAATTACCGTTTATAATGACAAAACATCCATGTATTCGATATCGCCGATCCCGGTTTTACTCCCCGATGTTTCAGTTTTATTCGGGTTGGGTTTTAGTTTCGTAACTGTTCGCCCTATTCACGATTCTCCGACCACTTCCGAGAAAGCTATTACGTAAACAGTGGAGGGATCGGGTGATCATCGGCAAAACGCGGAAGAACTTAACGGAAAAGGCCGATAATATTGTGTTGTAGAACAAAAATTATCAGTATTGATGAAAACGGTTTATTTGTATTACAGGGGCATTTTTCGATATAAGTTCAAATTGGGAACCTTCATAATAATGACAGAGCATAACAAATACCAAGTGTTATGATATTATTGAAAATATGCGATCATTGTAGGGACTTCCTCTTTAACGCATTTGAAAACAGAATATACCCAGATCAAACAGTTACAAAATAATTTAATAGATCTGTTTCTTTATTTTCTAACATGACTACTGTTCTGCATTCCATATTTCGTGATAACTAGTTTGTCCATGAATATTTAATAGGTTTTGAAAATTCGTCAGGTCGTGAAAAATGTAGGTCTACCAACTAAAAGGTTAACATTTTCCTCCTTGAGTACGCTTTTCAACGCCTTTGCAAACAGAGTAGACCCTGATCAGACGGTTCCTATAGGAGCCGTCTGATCTTGGTCTTGCTATGTTTGTTTATGATGTATCATAGATATGATTCTACAGATTTTGCCATGATAAACTCTTCCTGCGTCCATGAGTTATTATAACAACAACTCCAATCATAATTCACAGTGTCATTATTTCTTACACGACTAGTCATGGAGTAAAGGGTTAAACGCTTTATTTGACCTGTCGGGACAAACTATTCCTTCCAGTCTAACATTTATTATACATTGTATATGCTATATATTCTGTAACCTAAAGATATTTATTTGACATCCGCACGCAAACATTTTCAACTTTTCTTTTATCGTAACAAGAATTTATAGTGTGCTTAAAGTTAATCCGACGCCTTTCAATGTATTTGCAAACAGAGAAGACCCATATCAGACGGCTCCTATAGGAGCCGTCTGATCAGGGTCTACTCTGTTTGCTTATGGTTAACTATAGATATGTTTCAACAGCTTTTGCAATAGTAAAACCATCCTGTGTGCATGTGCTATTATAGCAAGTAATCTATTTATAACCCACGGTGTCATTACTTCTTACATGAATACATGTAGTCATGGACTTTTATTTGACATGTCACGGCAGAATTCTCCATCCAGTCTAACATGTATTATGTATTGTATATGTCATATATTCCGTAACCTAAAGAGATTTATTTGACATACGCACGCAAATATTTACAATTTTTCTTTTATCGTAACAAGAACTTATAGGGTGCTTAAATTCTATGAGAAGTTATTTTTTTCCTATGAGATGCAGAATTACATTCAGTGTGTCAAATGCTTCAGCTTCAAATATAAATACTTATTGATATCAAACATTATATTTGACTAAACTATTGTAAAGGCTAGACACGGTGTTTGTAATGCACGTGCTCATGACATATGACATTTCCATGTGCTAAACTGAGCTGTACGGTTAACGCATATGGGTTTTTCTCGTGTCTTATTATCTACTGACTTCTCGAGGGATGATGGTAAGAGCCCAAACGTTAATTTTGCACATTAGCACTTTATTCCATAGATACATATTTTAAAAGCCTTTGCAAACAGAGTAGATCCAGATCGGACATCCATGTAGTAGCCGTCTGATCAGCGCCTGTTCTGTTTGCTAATGGAATTTGATAGTTATGTTTCTTTATTTTCTAAAATAGCTACAATGTTCCACCTTCCGTATTTTATTATAACAGTTTTGTCCATGAATAGTCAGTAGGTATTGAAATTTGGAATAAACGTAGAACAGGGAAAGGGTTAATAAAACTCCGTTAGGCCTTTCCCTCATATTGACGACATTTGACGAGTCTGTAAAAGTCACTTTGTGAAACCATTGTGAAAAGATAGAGCATTTGCTCCTATTGGAGCAAATGCTCTATTTATCACAATGGTTTCAAACTACAAAATTCTAAAACGTTCCTTTTCTCTAATTAATGATCCTTTTCGGTAGATTAATTCAAAGAGGTTGTATCTAAAATAGCCTATGAGGTAATGGGTTAAGAGGGGTTCTACTGTAACGGGATAAATGGCAATACATGTACATATTGTTCGTAACAAATGGTTTGTTTTACAGTTCTTAGAACTGATTCAGTGCAAAAGAATTTCATCCAAAAGCGACAACAGTGAAGAGAAGTCTAGATGACACTCACCTCGTAGTTCGGTCTTTGGAAGGTAAAACTTGTCAACGGGCTTCACGTGACACACTGGAGTCAACGCATGGGTGGTGCCAACAGTGGGCGTTATCTTTTACTGAACGTACGGATGATAGAAACTTTGGGTGTTATCTTTTAAGGCCTGGTCACAACCCGCCGTGCGTGTTTTTAGCACTTACGTTTTTTGGGGAGGCCACGGCTACTACGGTTTTCTGAAAACGTGGGGAAGGAGTAGCAAATGCAGGGAGGAACGCACGTCACACGTACGTGTACGTACGTGGCACGCACGCCAGCCTCGCCCTGGTCGGTTGCGTGCATCGTACGTTGCATGCGTGGTAAGTGAGTTGAACGTGCTTACAACGTGCTCACAACGTAAATCTCCGTGCGATTGCCGCATTATCGTACGGAGGACGTACGTACACGTGCTGCTCACGTACGTACACGTGAGTTTTATCAGTTCATTGGACAGTAGAACTGGAGAAGTGCCGAGTGAGCACAGACCACGTACTTATCACGTGCGCAACACGCACGTGCTAAGTGCGCCGTCTTGAGTGTGTTTTTTTTATCTTTTTCCCACAGTCGCTTGCTCTACAGACGGCGCACTTAAACTATAAAACAATCATGCAGAGGTCGAGATAAGATGCCTAAATTAAACGATTTTCAATAATAAAAACTCCTTTATTTCTCTATCAAACCCTATGCTGTGACCACTCGTTAAAATCGTCTCTTCCACACAACAAAGAGTTTGGTGGAGGTATGACGAATTTAGTATTTGAGCACGCACAGTTATCTGTTTGCACAGGGTCCATGCTAATAAAGCTTTTTAGTTTAGTCTGAGATCGTTCTCAAGCTTTTGATTGGTCAAAGGCTCAAATCTAACCAATCAAAAACTTGAGAACGAACTCAGAATCAACTAAACAGTTTTATGGATACTGATTATGTCTACTCAAATGTGATTATGTTGCAAGTTTCAATCATATATTGTTTAAGCTTTTGCCAAACTACTGAGCGAGTACCAAACAGATTACATCCTGATGAGAAACCGATTTACTTGGCGTCTCATCTGTATACAACATGTTTACAAGTCCCAGCTGGCTCGCGATTATCAGGCGAAGGACCAACTCGCTGATCAAAGTTGTGCTGATAGAAAAATGTCTACTTTTGATTTCTTTGATATTTATCGCGTATGTATTTTTAAAACAACACACGGTCAGGTTAAAATATTTAGATTCTGACTTAATCAGCGCCTCATTTGGATCAAAACTGTGCAAAGGTACTCGCGGATTCGCCGACAGCGTGATTAAGGTTGAACACAATATGATTTGATCATGCATTGATGGGACGCTTGCTCCACCGTCTGGTGGTTGCTGCAAGGACTGCATACATATTACTCAGTATGGTTTATGATTTGACAATTAAGTATAGTGGTTGATGCTAATACAGTAGAAACTGTCCTAAGCGACCATCCATTTATAGAACATAGGAGTGTTAAAACGCAGGCGGATGCTTAATGCAGGGCAAAAGCAATGCAGAAAACTCCTATAGGATCTTTCTGCGTTACCTTTGACCTGCATTAAGCTACCACCTGCCTTAGTACCTGCGATGGATTAATTAGCCATAGTCTTAACCTGCGACGGATTAATTAGCCATAGTCTTAACCTGCGACGGATTAATTAGCCATAGTCTTAACCTGCGACGGATTAGTTAGCCATATTCTTTGCCAACAATCCGGACTCTGATGACATGCCGAGTAAGTGGGCGTCTTATCAGAATTAAATCCATTTGAAACTCACTTGTATTATTATAGAGTCATTCAGTACAGCTCAACACTTAACTCCATAACTATGCCTTTCTACGCCTCTGCAGAGTTTCGCTAGGATCTGTCTGATCAGGGTCTGCCCTGTTTGCTCATGCTATCATATAGATATGTTTATAAAAATATTCTAATTCATACTTATAACGTCATTATTCATTTCTTACATGAATAGCCGTGGAGGAAAGGGTTAAATTTAACTATAAAATATAAACCAACATAACACTTCTCATTAGGTTAATCACCCTCTTCATGCAAATGCATGTTCACGCCTTTATAAACAGAGCAGATCCAGACCAGACAGCTTCTATAGGAGTCTCCTTGTCAGAGTCTGCTCTGTTTGTTTATTAAAGCATAATATATCTGCCTCTACAGTTTCTACCACTACCAAACATTCATATGTGCATATGTCATTATAAAACATTCAGCTAATGAATATTCATGACGGCACTATTTCGTACATGAATATTCAACAGGGAAAATGGAAAAAGGTTATACCGGTGGCTCTTTTCGATGTATGGTAAACGGGGAATGCCAGCCGCATGTATATGTACATGTACATCAACGACCAACTTGTGCAGTGGTTTGGCATGACCCACTTGTGCAGTGTTCGTGCAGTGTTTTGGCATGCTTGCCCAAAGACTTAGAAAAAAGTAAATAATCTTACACAGATAAACTCTTTTTGTTAGTAAAATATTTTAAAATATTACCAATACTTTTATTTGTAGTAAAACCTCTCTATAACGGCCACTAAACAGTATTAATTAGTTGGTATTTAAGGCATATAGGAGTGTTCTGTTTTACTTTCACATTGCTTTAAGCAGCCACCTGTCTTAAACACAAACTATTTTATGTAATATAGTGGCCGTTGTAGAGATGTTTTACTGTGTTTGCATCAGAGGTTTGCGTCACTTTAACAACATTCCAATCATGTCGCAACGTCCAGCTAAATACAAGTGGAGAAAGACCACTGAGACTGTCCGTGTATGGAACAAACTGCAATGCTTCGTGCACAGAGGAGCACCCGGGTAGAAGTACCGACTTTCCGTATGTCAAATGAAATTCTCCCTCACGTGAAAAAATTCACACGCCCAGACCGGGATTCGAACGACAGCGAAGAACGGCTAAGCGATTGTCGAAGACTATACTCTTTCAACCAAGAATTGCAAGCGATATCTTGGGCTGGGCATACGGTAGGTCCGTGTCGTATCTTGTTAGGAGCTAATATCGATGCCTTGAGTTTTGGTTGAAGCTCTATCGTTTCCTTTATGTTTTGAAAACAATAGAAGCGATATACAAACGCAATGCATACTCATATAGATCTACATGAATAATACGTAAAATAAATAACAATACATGAATAAACAGCATCAACTTTACCTACTGACATTAATTCAAGCTGACACCCGAATGCATTCCGCGTTCAAACATCCAAACTATCATTAATTATTCGCTTGCTATTAACGTCAATATACCTACCTGTAAATAGTGAAGACCCAGATGAGACAGCTCCTGCAGGAGCTGTCTCATCAGGGTCTGCACTATTTAAAAGTTGATTGTGCGACCAGTGCACTCCACAGCAGTGATTGCATAGAGACATACTTGTACACAGTGAAGATATATGTAATTATATGTAATTATACAACAGGGCATGGGTAAAGAAGGAGAAATGTATTTTAAAATTCAGCAAGAGAATGGTTAATTCAGCTATATCGGATACATTTACAGTTTCTGGTACCGGGCTGCAAAGAATAATTTACACGGTAACATCTCCCAGTCCCATACATGGGGCATAGACAAATTATGCAGACCCAGATCAGGGGGATGGGGCTCATGTGACCAAGGTCTGCATTATTTGCTATAGCAATCGATATGAAAGTTTTACACTATTTTACGGGTGTTAAAGGGAAAATGCATTTGATGTCGTTAGCCTTATATACGTGAAACATACCATAACAGAAAGTAGTATGTTACTCATTGATAAACCTGTCACGTGATCTTTTGACATAAATATCACTGTAACTGTTTATCGTGACTCCTGTTATTACGCTACAAAACACATTGGTGACTGGATACAAATAGAACATTTGCATACCAAACAGATATATAGTTGAACTTCGATATCTAAAGCTTCAAGGGACAAAACAAATTAGTTCGAGATAACTGAAGTTCGAGTTATCCGATTTCTGATCTTGGCAATTTCTCAAGTTCACAGCTTAATGCAGATCTAAAGTTAAATCTTCTAGGTCTTTACTTTAGACATGCATTAAGCTGTCGAATGTGTTTCTAGATATGCATAGTAATACATTTAAGTTTTGGAAGGACCGAAGTTTTAAATCGAGTTATCCGAAAGTACGAGTTATCCGAGTTCGAGATATCGAAGTTCAATTACATAGAAACCGTATAATTGGAACACAATTATAAGAATCCACATAATGTTTCACTTGCGTTAAACATTTTCTCAATGAATATTCATGCCAGATCCGTTAATATGAATTAATATACTGATTGTACTAAAAGTATAAAATACTGGAATAAATTGCCTTGGTCGAAGAGGGTAAGATATGTAATATATATATATGAAGTAAACAGGACATACCCTGGTTAGGCAGCTCTACTCTGTTTACAAAGGCCTATCAATGACGTAAAGAGATATGGGCATTTTAAGGAGAAGCATTCTCTAAGACTGCATGACTGTAGTTTTTATCCATATTTGATATATAGCCAGAACAACAGATAGAGGTGAGTAATTAACGGCTCATTCTCAGTGTTGTTATACCTTCTGATCCTTCGAGATCATGAATGTCAGTACTTCTTGTTCTGAAAATTGAATACCGCTTAAGCCGGTGCTAGAGGGCGTGAGCAGTGTTGCACTTTCAATTACTGCTCATGAACAGACTCAATAAAACCGAGTCTGCAATTTTCTCTTTTTGTGTTGCAATTTTTGCTTTCGGGGGATCGCCACCCTTCAGAATTTATAAAATCCTCATTTCTCCACTAAACCCATTTTGTGAGCACTCTCAAAGAGACGATTCTAAAAGGTGGTCTTGAGATAAGATTTGGTCAAGAAATAAAAATAAGTTATTTTTGATAATGCTTTGATTTACGCATATTTTCTGGACCTTTGGCAGCGTTATGAATGTGTATGAAATAAAGATGGTTAAAAGCAGTTTAACCCATTTGCTCCCAGTGGATTCTATTATATTGAAATTCCTATCAGCAAACAGTGTAATTTTTTCCTTCGTCCCATGCATGGGATCATGGGAGCAAATGGATTAAGATTGGTATGCAGTATTCAGTTGCAGATAAATGCTTTCAAATATGACTGGTTTGTTAGTGTGTGATTTATTGAAACGCACCGTTATGGGTTAACAGGAACGACTGTCTGTTTGGATACTTTAGGCTGTGAGTGACAGACCAGACAGTTCTCCTGGTGCAAACAGAATGGTTCTCTATATACTAGAGTCTCATCCGCTTTTAGACTGGTTTAAATCCATCAACTTTTCACTGTCCCTTTGCAATTTCGCTTTTTAATCTGGAGATCTTTCGTATATATTTGAATGTTTCTTTCCATGTCACCGAATAGAAAATATCTGATGAAAAGGCAATAAAATAACATTGTAAAATCATTCAGCCCAATCACACACACTCTGCATTGCTTAACCCTGTACTCCATGAATAGTCATGTTAGAAATGCCATTATATATATTACAGTAAAATCGATTATTGGAACACTAAAATACGTATTATTATCGATCTTTAAGACAGGTGGCAGCTTAATGCATGATGGAAGTCATGCAGAAAGCTCCTGTAGGAGCTTTCTGCATGACTTCCACCATGCATTAAGCAGTCACCTGCCTAAAAGTATCTAAATTCTTTTATACAGAAAATCGAGGTTTTACTTTAATAAGATGGGTTTCATAATGGCATATGAACATAATTATAAATGTTAGGTCATGGCAAAAATAGCAAAATCAAATTATACTATTCCCTATGTAAACAAAGTATCAGACAGATCAGTGAGCAGACTGTGGTATCTGTTTGCTAGTCTATGAACTAAAACGAGAACACATTCTGATTATATGGTTTCCGCCTGAGTTAAAATGTCCAGAGTGCACATATCACCTGATAGTACTAATTAATGATGTCGTTATTTGCAAATGCCATCGTACACTATTTATTAAAACGGAAAGTTGTCAGCAACAGGCTTCCGGTTCCGGTTTATGGAGAGACTGTTCCAAAACACGGATAAAAATAATTTTTTAAAACTGACTTCCAGTGTCATTTTAACTTCGGAGATACCGTAAGATACGGTCTAAACAGACAGCAGACATAACGATATATGAATCTTGATACTTTAATTGTGATAATTGTGTTTTTTAAACTTTTCTTACAAATGCTTTGTGAGAAGGAGGTCTATTTATAGACGGACCGGTTTTTTGAAAACCTGGATTTTCTATTTATAGCGCAGTGCCAGGTGCTCGTCTTACGCATTGCTGATCACTGTCATTTAAACGCTATATGCATCAGCTGACCTGGACTTCCTGTTTAATGTAAACATGTGTGAGATGAAGACTGTGGTGGGTTTACTAAGCCTGTTTTACTGTATCCAGCTTCAAACAGTACAGAAACAGACTGAAACCTCTTTGCCAGTAAGAAACAATGATATATTACTTTCACATGACGGACAACAACTTTATGCAAACAGATACTACTTGATATCGATAACCCCCTTTTCGCCGTTCATGTGCGAAAACCATTTCAGCATAGAGACTTATGTTGCAGAAAAAAACAATTACCGTCTGTGCAAAACCATAGACATTGATGCGATGACATCAATTTATTATCATATTAGGCACCGTAGAAATAAATTACATGTAAAGAAACGTCGCTTCGTCCATCTCTCGCTCATTATGCTGGCGGGAGATGTAGCCATGAATCCCGGACCAGTAAGAAACCCCTGTGGACAGTGTGGAAAGGCAGTTGCTAGGACACACAGGGCTATAATATGCGATCAGTGCTAATCATGGGTCCATATCAAATGTGGTAATGTAACTCCGTCTCAATACCAACACCTATCGTGCTCTGACGACACATGGATCTGTACCAAATGTAATATCAGACTCAACACTGTTTTCAATTTTTCTGATTCATTTTTTCAAATCCAGGAAGCGGAACATATGGTGCAACCCTCCACTCATGGGATCGATCAGAATGATTGTAATAACTACCAACATATTAATGACAGTTATATTCACCCCCCGGATCCTGAGGAAGATTGGGGTAGAATACCATCAGTGTCAGAAAGCATAAACAGTACACCAAACTTTTCAACCCTTAATATTACAGACTCTAGTATGACATCAACTACCAGTGAAAATCATTATGATGTATTCAATGAACTAAAGAACTTAAGGCAGCAGAATAGGAAAAGACCAATCATTTGTTATTTGAATATCAATAGTATTCGGTATAAGTTTGATGAACTCCGACAAGTACTTGATGAAAAATTAGTTGACTTATTAATCGTATCGGAAACCAAGATAGATAACAGTTTCAATGACAATCTTTTTTCAGTTCAAGGCTACAAAACAGAGAGAAGAGACAGGGATGCCTTTGGTGGAGGTCTAATGACATTTGTGCGATCGGACCTGCCGTTCAAAAGAATTAAGAATCTTGAAAGTGAAAAGGTAGAATCAATATGTTTTGAGTTATCAATGACCCGACGCAAATGGTGCATCCTTGGCTCTTATAGACCACCATCACTTAATAATAAGGTTTTTGAGGACGATATGACCAAAGTTCTTGATAATATATTTATTAAATACGATCATTGTCTGTGTATAGGTGATTTTAACTATGATCTGCTAAAAGATGACAAATGCCAGACTCTTAAAAATGTATGTGACAGTTTTAACCTTGTAAATCTTGTGCGGAAACCTACTTGCTTCACTAAGCATGGGGACCCGACACTTTTAGATATAATTTTAACCAACTCAAAATCTTTACTCTGTAATGTTTTAAATTTTAACTGTGGACTTAGTGACTGTCATAATTTAATTGCTATTTCTCTTAAAGAGTCTTGCAGTCCTGTCAGCAAGAGGAGAGTGACTTTCAGAAGTTATAAGGACTTTCGCGAGGCAGAGTTTGTGGATGACCTCTCTCAGGTACCTTTTCATGTCGCTCATACTTTCGACGACATGGATGATGTATATTGGGCTCATGAGACACTCCTGAGGGAGGTCATCGACAGGCATGCACCGCTGAGAACTAAAACCCCAAAAGTTAACCCTCCTCCGTATATGAATGCCAATTATCGGAAACTGATATATAGAACTAAACAAGCCCGAAATGCATACAATAAGAATAAAACAATGAGAAATTGGGATGTTTATAGACAACTTCGAAATCTGAAAACCAAAGTAAAAAGGGAATCGATATCTGTTTACTTCCAGGAAAGGTGTGATGGAGGGCCAAAGTCGAAAGATTTTTGGCCAACCATCAAACCTTTCCTGTCACAAAAATCTACTGCTAAAAGTGACGGTAACATCATACTTAAAATGGGAAATACACTTGTTTCAGATCAAACAAAAGTCTGTGAAACTATGAATAAGTTCTATGTAAATATAGCAAGAAACATTGGGATTGATAACAATTTGTCTGTAGATAGCGAGCACCCAAGCATTAGTAAGATAATAGAAATTGCTCCAGATCATACTTTTGAATTTAGGCCTATAGGGGAATCTGAAGTCATAAAATGTGTCAACAAATTAAACGGTAAGAAAGCTACAGGTGTAGATGCCATTCCTCCAAAAATAGTTAAGGCTGCAGCTCCAGCTATCTCCAGACACATTGCAAGGTTGGCCAATGACATGAGAAGCAAAGAGCAGTTTCCTACCCAACTTAAGAAAGCTCAAGTAACACCAATTTTCAAAAAAGATGACCCTTTCACTGAAAAAAACTATCGGCCTGTCAGCATTTTACCAACCTTTTCCAAAATTTATGAACGTCTTTTTAGCGACCAACTAACAGAACATTTTAACACTATATTTCACAACTATCTATCTGCTTTTAGAGCCTCTTTTGGGTGTCAGACTGCTCTGCTTCGTATCATTGAGGATTGGAAGGATGCCTTGGACAAAAACATGTATATTGGAGCCGTTCTGATGGATTTGTCCAAGGCATTTGACTGTATCCCCCATGATTTGTTATTGGCCAAGCTCCAGGCTTATGGTGTTTCAGCCCAGGCCTGTAATTTATTACATAGCTACCTTACAGGTCGTCAGCAGAGAGTAAAGCTAGGTGACTCTTTCAGCTCCTGGCAAAATATTATCAAAGGGGTACCCCAGGGATCTATTATGGGGCCTCTTATTTTTAACATTTTCATAAATGACATCTTTTATTTTGTACAAAATTCTACACTTTACAACTATGCTGACGACAACACCTTATCTTTTTGTTGTAAAAATGCGGAGACGCTGAAGTCAACATTGGAGCTGGATTGTCACACTCTGATAGACTGGTTCAAATTTAACCAAATGCAAGCAAACCCAGACAAATTTCAGGCCATAGCCGTTGGCAAAAACTCTTTCGGCAAACTAAAAAGCTTCAGTATAGCAAACAGTTCTATTCAGTGTGAAGAAACAGTTAAACTTTTAGGCATAGAAATTGATTTTTTACTAAATTTCAATGAACAGATCACCAAAATCTGCCAGAGGGTGGCAAGACAGCTAAATGTGCTTCAGCGTCTCAGCAAGTTTTTAAATACTGAGAATAGACTTTTGGTTTTTAAATCCTTTATTAGGTCAAATTTTAATTATTGTCCAATCATCTGGCATTTCTGTAGCAAATCTAGTACAGAAAAACTGGAAAAACTCCAACATAGGGGCCTGAAAATTGTTTTTAATGACTATACTAGCCCATACCAAGACCTGTTAAATAGAGTGGATCTACCAACACTGCATTTAGGGAGGCTTCGTACCATTGCTACAGAAACATTCAAATGTATCAATGATATGTCACCTATCTATATCAGAGATTTAGTTAAACTTAAACAATCTTCTTATACTTTCAGGTACGAAAATACAGTTCAGGTACCGACAGTTCGGACCACGACATATGGTCAGAGATCCTTCCGCTTCGAGTCAGCACGGGTGTGGAACGGCCTCCCGAATCACCTCAGAACAACATTAGACTTTAGAGAGTTCGGGAGGTTGATCCGCACCTGGGCTGGACCTAGCTGTGGCTGTGCCATATGCCGTGGTTAGTCTGTCTTATATTAATGTTTTTTTTATTTGCTACTGCCAAGTGTTTGCATGTTTTTAGTATTTCTGTAAATGTGCTGTGTTTTTTTTGTTTCTTTTTCCCAATCTCACTGTGGCCTGCCTTACCTCTCTCTACAAAATATTCTCTCTCTAAGGTTACAGGTTGTTTCGAATCTACCTTCTCTGACTTAAGAAGTAATTAACATATGGCGCCACAGTGGTCTTGAGAAAAATGCCTTTTTGCTTACTTTTCTGTTTGCTTGTGTATGTTGAATGCTGCTTCTTGCCGCTGTCAAGAGCTTGCTTGCTTTTTATGTTGTAATTTTTGCTGTGATTTTCTCCCCACATATCTTAATCTATTATTTATATGCAAACCCTTCTTTTTACAGCCTGTTTTACTCTTGTTTAAATTATACTTATGTTTGTCGGAAAATAGCTGTTACAGCTAATGTTTATTGTTATATGGTATCCGACGTAAAATAAATCTTCTTGTATCTTGTATCTTGTATCTTGTAGCAACATTTTACTAGAACGTTACTGTTATAATGGCACATGAATAAAGTACTATTTTGCCAAAGCATTAGAAACTGTAGAATCATATATATATTGTTTCATCAACACACAGAGCAGATCCTGATCAGACGGCTCGTGCCGGTGTGTTTATGGAGCAAATGTCAATAGAAGGCATTTGATGAATAAACAAGGTCAATCAATTTAACCCTATACTTAATACTTGAGACTCCTCCCTGTTAAATAATTTAAATTTTGTATTGAAAATTAGCACAAGTTAGTTAGTTTACTATCATGGCAAAAAACAGAGAATTCGTTCTGTGTCGGAAGCGTTGAGAGCAGGCCCTGGCTAGGCAGTTGATGAGGAGACGGGTCTGATATTGCAATAACACTTTGGTATCTCCAAGCTGTTTGACACTCGGTCAATAGTTTCTCAAAAGCTTGATCGAATCGAAAATCAGCAACAACTGTAGCAGATCAGAGTTTGAGCAGGCATTATTTTTTTCCAGCAGGATAAGGGTTTTTGCAAGGTGAAGGTCATGCGTCCGTTTAATGTTCATCTAGCATTAAACCATTCCTTCATATTGACGTCTTCATTTTGACGCCTATGTAAAAGTCACGTTTTGAAATAGTTGTGATAAACAGAGCATTCGCAAATGCACTATTTAACACAATGATTTCAAAACTGCAAAATTCTAACACGGTTCTTTTACCTCCTTTTCAGCAGATCTATTTAAAGAGATGGGTCTTAAAATAGCCTAAGAGGTAACAGGTTAACCCATCCCCTCATTTTGACGCCTTCTGGCACATATGTAAAGTCACCTCTTGAACTCATTGTGATAAATAGAGCAAATGCTCTATTCATCACAGTGGTTTTCAACACTATCCGATTCTAAAACTGTTCCTTTTCTGTAGTAAAATCTCATTTTCGGTAGATTTATTCAAAGAGGATGGGTCTAAAACCGCCTATGAGGGAATGGGTTGATCAGCTATCTGCCTAAATAGATATATTGTTTTCTTTTTTTAATAGTCCGATTAAGAATGGTTTGACTGTACTGTGTCTGTGCTGTGAAGAGTATGATAGTCCTTATCACCATTTATCGTGTTGAATAATAATTGAAAATGGATAGCTTGCCAAAGTAAACATGATAAACGGTTCCTTTCGTCCTAGACAATCATATTAGAAGATTAACGCTGAAAGTGGGTTTTGGTCTTTCTATCAAATTATACATACATATAAGTAAAATTGGCCTTTTTGTTCAAGCTTAACCACTTATTCCATGCATATCCATGTAAGAAATAACGACAAGATTACTACTAATTAGACTAATTGTTACAACATATGGACATATAGGAATTTTGGCCATGGAAGAAACTGTATTGCAATGTGTATCATAAGCAGAATGAGCAGACCCGGACCAAACTACTCTTACATGTCTACTCTGTTTGCAAAGGCGCAGAAAAGTTTACTTATGGAGTAACGGGCAAAGACACAGTATAACTTGTTTTAAGCATCCATTGTTTACTGAACATATAAATTTCAAAAATCAGGTAATTGCTTAATGCAGAACAAAAGTAATACAGAAAGCTCCTTTTGGAGCTTTCTGTATTACTTTTGCTCTGCATTAAGCTACGGCATACCCTATAGGCCCACAGTTATACATCTTTTAGATGGTCACTTTAGACAGGTTCTACTGTATTACTAATAGTTAGTTTTCAAATACAACTTCGTTTTCACAAATTAACATAAATAAACAAAGCTTTAGATCAGAGTCAAATTAACTCGTTTACTTCCGTTACCCAATAAATGGTTTATAGACAAACAGTGTAGACCCAGATCAGAGCACTGTTGAAGTAGCCCTTTTGATCAAAGTCTGCACAGTTTGCTGATTCAGTTGATGCGACTGGCTTATTCTAGTAAATGTGTTGTTCGCTGTTCCCCTAAAAATAAAGAAATACATGGGTTCCAAAATTCACTTTCAACGAGTTTATTTATTGCATGTAAAAACTCGATACTACGAACACTCGATACTACGAACACTCACATACGTACCATCATTGATCTTTGACACAGGTGGCAGCTTAATACAGGATAAAAGTCATGCAGAAAGCTCCTCTAGGAACTTTCTGCATGACATTCACTCTACATTAAGCAGTCACATGCCTACAAAGACGTAAATTCTTCACTACTAGAATTTCGTAGTATCGAGTTTTTACTGTAATTTGGTAGTAAAGGAATTATCAAGCCAAGTCGAATATAGACATGTATCAAAGTACTGACAGTACTGAAGGTTTCGGACATAGTATATATTATATTGATTGCTTGCTGTGGATTTTTCTGAAAATCATGTCAGTAGTTTGGAAGACATTTAAAGAATTGTTTTATGAACATGTCACATACAGGGCGATCCCAATAGCTCAACTTGCCACTTTGTGCCAATAGAGCCAAAATTGATAGTTTAATGTAGTAAAGAGCCATCACTCCATTATTTGAAAGTAAGGGTCATACTTCTGCTACTATCTGGTGGATCATAACAGTAATTAGCATGCATCATTCAATTATCCATATATACACTTGTCGGTGTAGAATTGCGCCAGGTGTAGGCTGCACTTTCTTTGCTCTCATTGTTTTGAACTTTATCAGCAAATCTACTGCTGGTACAGATCTATAAATTGTCATGAAGTTGTATGAATGTGACAAGAGTGTATATATGTTGATTTTATGCGGGATTTTTATGCTGAATTTTGTTGATTTTAACCTAAAAGATATTGCTAAATATTCAATTGGTTTTAAATCAGAGTGTATTTTGCCCTCAGGAATGATGAGTGAGCGTATATCAAGGACTGTACAATACAATAGGTATGCACTATACAGTATTGGACAATCAGACACAATAACACCTAACCAAACTGTTATGGCAAGACTGAAACAGTTAGGCATTTTAAGATATCGGGGTACCAGAGGGGGAAACGGTTCAGTAAGACGTATTTGGGATACAAATCAAGGGATTAATATTAACAACCTACAAACTTTGCCTGAAGTGATCCCCACCGTTACTGTTATTATGCACTGTTGTTCATTATACCCTTTGAGTTTTATTTTATTTTCCTGTTTGTTTGTTTGCTTGTGTTTGTTTGTTTGTTGTATGGTATTTACCTACTCACATAGCCTTGCCCTACTATTTTGCAACATTAGCCCATTTTGCAAGTACTCCGTCATGCTCCTAAAGCCCAGAAGACCTCAGAAGTCCAGAAACCTGTTCGTGGGACAGACTGTGTGGACCCCGATCGGGGGGGGGGCTCCTTTAGGGGCCCCTTGATTTTGGTCTACACTGCCTACCTATAGTTTTTGGCCAAAATGGGTTAATTACACATATCTTCAATATGTACCTCTTATCACATCTGTATGTGCGGAGTGAAAGAATAAACTGTAAACTATAAACCACCATTATAAATATACATGGCTCAAACACTTCACATCCATCCAAACGCAGATCTGTCAATCTGAACCTGGTGAAGATTAAGCGCTCAAGTTTCAATGTTGTGAAAGGTCAAACTAATGTAAAAGTTTGTTGCTTAAACACAAGATCTGTAAAGAACAAAACTCTAGCTACGATATATATGACTATATCATTTCAAACCATCTTGATATTCTTGCCGTGACGGAAACGTGGCTTGGAACATCCATTGACAAAACATGTATTAGTGAACTCGTCCCCTCTGGCTACCGGATCCAACATGTCCCTCGCTGTGGTAAACGCGGTGGTGGTGTAGCACTTATATACAAATCCTCTATAGATATCGATATAGTAGAATCAGGTACGAATAATAAATTTTCCAACTTTGAGTTCATAGACTGTAACATAACTATAAATGGCTACTCATTACGTCTAGCAGTGATATATAGACCACCACCAACACGAGAGAATGGCTTCAAATTCTTGAAAAAGAATGGCCTGTATTTCTTTCTAGATATGCCATTACAGACAAAAACATCATAATTGTTGGTGATTTAAATTTCCATTTAGATACTCCCACAGATAGAGATACTGCCCGATTTATTAGCTGTCTTGACTCATGTGGTATGAGGCAACATGTCAATGAACCCACACATACGCTAGATGTCGTGATCACTAGAGATACCGACAACATAGTTTCTAACATAGAAGTAAGCGATCCCGGGTTCTCTGATAATTCTGGAAAATTGACACGTGATCATTTTGCAGTGACTTTCAGTGTCAAAGCGGCAAAACCTGCTCCCATTAGCAAGACTGTAGCTTTTCGTAGATTACGCTCTATAAATGTTGATGTCTTTAAAGACGATATCCAGACATCAAAAATTCTCAACCAGTCTTTAGAATGTACAGACCTTGACGACCTAGTTAACTTGTACACAGAGGAGATGTTAGCACTTATCAACAAGCATGCTCCACTCCATACAAAAACTATTATACTAAGACCATCTTGTCAGTGGTTTCACGAGGATCTACACGCTGCTAAACATTTGAAACGTAAACTTGAACGACAATGGCGTAAAACCAAATTAACAGTTCACCATGAAATCTACAGAAACCAATGTGCAAAAACCAATAAATTATTTAGTCAGGCTAGAGTCAATTATTATTCTGACAAAATCAACTCCTGTGGACACGACCAAAAAAGTCTGTTTAAGGTGACTAAACATCTGTTAGGTTCTTCAAACGATATTGTTTTACCTTTCTTCAAATCGCCCAAGAAACTGGCAGCGGATTTTTCTGACTTTTTCACTAACAAAATAGAGGCCATTAGGTGTGACATATCTTCAAAAACGCAAACTGAGTGTGACTACCCGAATACTGAATCTGATACGGCTCCATTGAAACATGCATCTTCAAAAAAGCATGAGCATGATTACGCCAATATTGAACCTGTTACGGTTCCAGTAGAAAATCTGACAACATTTACTCCTGCTACATCAAAGGAGGTGAAACAAATCATATTACAGTCCCCAAATAAATCCTGTGAATTAGACCCGATACCAACATGGTTATTAAAATTATGTCTCGATGAACTTTTACCAGTTTTAATGAAAATTATCAACCTGTCTCTTGACTCAGCATATATACCAAAGGCATTTAAGATCTCACATGTCAGACCTCTCATGAAAAAGCCAAATCTGGATCGAAACTCTTTTAAAAATTACAGACCTGTGTCAAATCTCCCATTTATCTCAAAGATCTTGGAGAAGGTAGTGGATAAACGTGTTGAACAACACTTGTCAATAAACAATCTTCATGAGGAACATCAGTCGGCATATAGAAAGTTTCACTCAACTGAGACTGCTCTACTCAAGGTCCAAAGCGATATTCTAGAGTCACTAGACCAAAACAAGGTTACTGTCCTCGTATTACTGGACCTCTCCGCTGCATTCGACACTATTGATCACAGCACACTGCTTGAACGTCTAGAACATGACTTTGGAATAGGTGGTACACCGCTTGCATGGATGACATCCTATCTCACCGATCGCTATCAAACTGTGTGCATTGACAAAGAACTCTCTGAGCCAGTCCTCATGAAATACAGTATACCACAGGGATCAGTGTTAGGGCCAAAAAACTATATTATGTATACAAAACCCATAGGCGCAATTTGTAGAAACCATGAACTTAATCATCATTTTTATGCAGACGACTCACAGCTATGAAGATCATTTGAACCCATTGACACTACTACACAAATGGAAGTTATAAGGCGAGTGGAAGCCTGTCTAAACGATGTTGTCTCCTGGATGCACCACAATATGCTAAAACTAAATGCAGATAAAACAGAACTTATACTGTTTAACTCCAAACGTAATGCAGAACGTGTATCAAACATAGAAATCAAAGTTGAATATGCTGAGATAAAACCATCAACGTGGGTTCGAAATTTAGGAGCATTTCTCGATTCCAACATGAACATGGAACAACAGGTGAATTCTGTTTGTAGGTCTTGTTATGCCCAGCTAAGACAAATAGGCCATATCAGAAAATATCTTACCATTGATGCTACTAAAACCCTAGTAAATTCTCTTGTTACATCCAGACTCGACTATTGTAACTCCCTGCTTTGTGGTTTACCAAAGACAACTTTGAACAAACTGCAGACTGTCCAAAATGTTGCAGCTCGTATCATTACCAGGACATCTCGTTTTGACCACATAACACCAGTGTTAAAGGAACTTTACTGGCTCCCAGTGGAACACCGGATTGACTTTAAACTTTTGACTCACACCTATAAAGCATTGAATGACAAATCTCCAAGTTACATCACAGACATGTTAAAGATATATAAACCACAACGTGATTTAAGATCAAAAAATGACTTTATGGCACTCGTGATACCAAGATCCCGTACAGTTACCTATGGTGATCGTAGCTTTGCAAAGGCGGCTCCTAAATTGTGGAATGAACTACCGGTGGGAATACGGAAGTCAGCTTCACTTGAGTCTTTTAAAAGAACTCTTAAAACTCATTTCTTTTTAAAGATATATGGTGGCTGATGTATATTTTAAACCCAAATAGCCGTTGCATGTTTTAACTCAGCTACACTTGAATCTTTTAAAAGATCTCGAAAAATCATTCCTTTTTAAAGTATTATGGTGGCTAATATATATTTTAAGCCCAAACAGCGGTTGCATGTTTTAACTATGGAAATAGTATGCCATCAACATTGCTTTATTCTCTTATCATAATTGTATTATACCTTACTAGGCATATGGATTTTAAATTTTGAGTTATGCAATGTTCTTTTTTTACCTTAGAAATACACTGTAAATGTTTTTGTTTTGTTTATTATGTTTTTATTTCTATTGCATATCTTATATTTTCTTTAATTTCTGCTTTAGTATGTATAAATGTTTTAATTGTAAAGCACTTTTGAACGTATTTAGATATGAAAAGAGTGCTATATAAATATGGTATAATAATAATAATAATAATACACTTCCGCCAATTTTAGACATATTCCTTATGATTCTAAATAACCTACAAATAATTGCCAAATATACTGTGGGGTGATATTAACAATATGACAAATTATAAAGTAACAATTATAGTTCAACTTAGCATGGCAGGATACAACAGGGAAAATAAAATTAACTAGAAAATTGTTTCCAAGACACTGATGCACCCCTCCCTCTAACAATAGTGTCATAGTCCCATAACTCTGGTAAAATGGTCAGAGCAATAATTACATTCTTTAAGAAATTCTTCACATCAAGGTTGACAGCTTATCATGGGTGAAAATATGAAGTAAAACCTCCCATTGGTATATGAGTTGTTAGACACATAATACTGTTTCACTTTATATTATATAGTGAAGACGAGTTCAGATTTCCATAGCTGGTACAATTGGTCTGAGCAAAAATAAGCCTTTCTATGCTCTTTTGCAAACAGAAAAGACCCTGAAGTTCATAGAATAGTTTATCCATGCCTATACTTTGTCTTTTTGTGTGATTGCATTGTATTTTCTTACTTTTTCCTGAGGAGACTGCGAGTGTGAGTCTGTTCAGGGCCAATTTGTGAGGCTGTGCTGCAAACAATACAGACCCCGATCAGTTACCACAACTGGTCAGGGTCTTCGCTATTTGCAGCATCATACATGTAACAAGTATATCAATAAATGATATAATTAAAAATATTTTATAGTCATACATGTAAATTACAGTTAAATGTAGTGCTGTAAACACTACAGAACCTGATCAGTATTCAGTAACCTGCGTCATAGAAACAAATTATATGAATTAGAAATAAATTTCATATATTACTATAAGATACTATAAGACACTATAAGATACTATAAGCCTGACACGTAAATCAATAAATGAGGAAATGTATATAAATTAAAAGATCAGAAAGTGTTTTGTCTCATATCGTTTGCCTTTCTCCTTTTTTGCTTTTAATGATTTTTTTTTAAATAATATAAAGGATACAAAACCCCTTATTTTATTTCCTTTTAATAGTAATTGTTAATAGTAAATACTACCATCCAAACTAATTAAACAATAGAGGTTGACAAAGTGGGACACACTGTTTGGATTCAGATCTAATACCAAGTAACTGTCTGACCAAGATCTAAACTGTTTACAACTTGTGACAATTTTGCCTTGGGTCAAAATGCCTAAAACTGATATTTTAGAAATTCAATTGATGACAAACCTGAAGCAGACGATATTACAGATCTCTACAGCTTGCTTAATCCTTACAATGCTGAGTAATATTTCGTCTGCAACAATTGCTGTCTGCTTTAATTCTAAAATAAATTTCTTTCATTTTTTGCAAAAATTTGGTCAAGATGACAAACAGTTTGGATCCTGATGAGACGCATAATTATGTGGCCTCTCATCTGGATCCAAACTGTTTGCATAGGTAATCACAGTTTCGCCGCTAGCGTGCAAAGAGTTAAGCGTATGACCTCGAGAGATTTTAGCATGATGTAACAGTTGCCCTGCACTACTGACCACCAGTGCTGTAACCTTTATACTGTAGTTTCTGATGTAAAGAAGTCTATTTAACCCTTAATTTCCCTCGTACTTATCATGCATCTGCAAACAGATTAGACCCAGATAAGACAGCTCCCATAGGATCAGGGTCTGCTGTGTTTGCTATTGGATCCACCTTCCGTAATTTCATTATAAATATTTTGTAAGATTCCGGAACCGGATTGTAAGCCAAGCACTGCACATGCGCGTATTCTCTTAAGAGGATTCCCGCTAGGTAGAGCTCATGCACTAGGGGTTTTCCAGGAAGTTTGAGTCGCAATCCATTTTATAAGGAGTTTTTGTTAAAGGCATGTGGCCGCTTAAAGCAAGGTGAAAGTAAAACAGAACGCTCCTATAGAAGTGTTCTTTTTTACTTTCATCTTGCCTTAAACAACTAATTAACACAACTTAGTGGCCGTTGTAGAGAGGTGTTGCTGTACCTCTATTCAAGGACGTAACAAAACGGTTCTATCCAGTAAATGGTTTCAACACTATCAATGCGGGAAAGAATGCACTGGGATTTGCAAACGCTGTAGACTCAGACAAACTTGTTCATATTGGATACGCATGGTTTGCATTCGTTGTCATTCAAAATCCTCTAGCAAATGTAAGTGGACTCTATCTGTATATGTCTTGCCCTTTATTCCACAACCCTTGTTTAGCTACCTTAACTACTATCAAGCTATTTACCATTATCACTCGACCTTTAACCTAATCCAGCTACCTTAACCACTATCCAGCTACTTTAACCTTATCCAACTTCCTTTACCCTAACCCAACTACCTTGACCTTTGTCCAGCTATTTCAACAATTAGTCCACGACATTTACCAAGGTCATCAATCTACAGTTACCACTGTCCAGCTATTCTGACCATTAGCCCACGACCTTTACCCTTATTTAGCTAATTTAACCTTCTCATACTTAGATATACAGTTAAACAATGTTGGGTCATTCCAGTTTTAATACTTAAGCATTCAAACTGTGTAGCCCTTTACTTCATGTAAACGCCTTTCACGCCTATGCAAACAGGGTAGACCAGATCCTATAGGAGCCGGCTGATTAGATTCTACTCTGTATGTTTATTGTGTGTAATATATCTGATTCTACAATTTATGTAAAAACAAAATTTTCCTTTGTTAATATGCCATTATAAAAAATAATCTTAGTAACATGAATGATAGAATAAATTACAATATGAATATTTAACAAGTAAAGGGTTAAAGACGACCATTTACCCCGACAATCGCACGATTATCGTGCCGAAAAATCAATCGACCCTTTAAAGGAAAAGCACAGGCATATTGATGTTAATAGGTAAGGTCAGCCATTGTTGGTGTCTTTTGTATTTGTTTACTGATTCCCCGACAAATTTGCAACAGCTGGTATTGAAAAAAACACACATTAGGTATAAGACCCCAAACACTCTATTAACTCATTCCATCCCAGACTATATTTAGACTCAATCTTTTTGAATTAATCTACCAAAAAGGAGCATTAACTATAGAAAATTTTAGAATTTCGTAGTTTTGAAACCATTTTGGGAAATAGGACATTTGCTCCTATGGAGCAAATGCTCTATTTATCACAATGGTTTCAAAGAATGATTTTTACAGAGGCACAAAAAGGCGTCAGTAGGAGAGAATGGGTTACATGTAGATATTTACCTTCTGAACTGTTGTACTAAAACTCGCGACACCATGGCGGTATGAGTGTTTATTTGGTATGTGAAAACAAGACTTTTTTGCCCGTGGCAGAAACTACGATCAGCTACATGTATATAAAGTTCCATAAGCAAACAGAGCAGACCCTGATAAGACGATTCAAGCAGAAGTCGTCTGATTTGATGTGTCTTTTTTAACCCTTTCCCTTATGTAAGCGCATTTTCACGCATCTGCAAACAGAGTAGACCCAGATCAGACGGTTTCTGATTAGGGTCTGCTCTGTTTGCTTATGGTGTAATTTTGATCTGATTATACAGCTTCTGCCTGAACCAAAATGTCATATGTTCAAATCCCATTATAAAAAAAATAATCTTATTGATACCCATGGCGTCATTATTTCTTACATGAATACACAAGAAGGAAAGGGTTAAGAAACGGGTTAAAATAAAATACCAAACTGTTGCATTTAAACGTCCAAATATATATACGATGTATAGGATATGTTGCGGGTAGACATTTATGTACACATGAACTGTTATTAACCTCGTCTTGAAAAATGTTATTAAGCTCGCCAAAGAGGCGAGATTAATAACATTTTCCAAGACCAGTTTAATATAATTCTGTACAAAATGACTACGAGGATCATATTCTATTCATTATGCAATGTCATCAAATATAGCCCCTTCCTACTACATGTAACATACTTTTTTCCACGGCGACGCTGTATTTTGTGAGGTATAGTGCATTTGTACTGACCCCCTGGGATGCAAGTTTAGTTCAGCCAATAGGAGGTACAATGTAAACAGAAGGACGAAAAAGGAACAATTTAACATAAACATCAAAGTCAACACATTTGCTCATTTTTGTCTCTACATTGTATTTGTCCATATAAAAGGATTAGATTTCTAAATAAAGTTTGTTTATGTTGTAAAAGTCGACGACGTCACTGCATGCCGATATGACGTCACATGTATATTGTACTTGCATACATTTTTATTCAGGAGACTGAACCGCTTTAGCAAAGTTTCTTTTTCTTTATTTTCTCCATTTTTTCATGGTGTTTCATGATAAATAAATAAGTATACTAGTAGTTTTGAAGTTAAGCTGTATTTTGGCTCGTCAGAAAAGTACTTTTAAAAATGCTCGCCTAGGTTCGCATTTAACAACTTTTCTAACTCCCTAAAATACAGCTGAACTTCAACACTACTAGCATAGAAATTCTTATATATAACATAACTTATTTCGACTAAAAATGCCGTTTTTGTCAGGACCTACATGTATATGACCTACATGACGTCGTGGTGTTTCTACATGACGTTACAGCTTATATTATAAACTTGTGTAATCTAGAATGTAATATATATGTAATGGCTATATTAACTCGAATACAAGGAAGGGACAGGCATCTTGACCTATATATAGAACTGGTTAAGAATGACATAGTCAATAGTTTGAAAAAGAATAGTCAGCTAAATATATCGAAAGATGAGAAAGAGGCTTTTTATGAACTTTTGCACAATGAAAACATAGTGATCAGACCTGCAGACAAGGGTTCAGGTATAGTTGTTTTAGATAAGGAAGTATACATAGAGTCAATGAAGAAAGAGGTTTTAACAAGTGATTCGTATGAGGCAACTAATAGTGACCAAACTGAAATAAGCCTGAAAGAAGTGAAAAAGCTAGTAAACAAAATGTTTAGGGAAGGTGCCATATCAAAAGAAATGAAACAGTATCTTATCCCAAAGTACTCCAGACCAGGTAAATTGAAAGGGAACCCTAAAATTCACAAACCAACTGCTCCTTTTAGAACAATAGTTAGTGGCATGGGTACTGCCACTGAGAGGTTAGCTGAAGTTGCTGAGCATGAACTTAGTGAATTTGTTGAAACTTCACCCAGCTACATCAGAGATACAACTGATTTTATTAACAAATTAAAAGACATTAATGAACCACTTTCAGAAAATTGCATTTAGATCAGAGCAGTTTAAGTATTTATGTATTATATTAATTCCCTATTTTGGAATATTTACTTCATTGTGAATTTGTGCTCCTTGGAGATATCATGGATAAAGCACGATTGTTGAGGAATGCTGTGGAAAAACAACTTCGATATGAAAGTCATTTGGAGTTTCTATCGAGTTGTAGTCGAGCCTCTATAATTCCGAAAGGTTTCAGGATAAAGTGGGATATGCAGATGGATGCTAGTGAAAAGGAATTCGAGTGTTGTAGGAAAGTGAAGGAAGATGCTTCTTTAAAACTGATGGAAATTGTCAGAGAAGCATGTGAAAGGAAATCATTGGAGATTGGATCGGAAGTGGAAAAGCTATCTAGTGTAATTGATTCTGTTTCTGGAGATGAGATCAATGCATGGAAGATAAGAGAAAAGGCGAGATTGGACGTTGTTAAGTCAAAAAAATGGCATTCTTTGCAGGAACTCAATCATGCATCGACCTCAGAGCCAGGATACAGAGTTGTTAATATTGTGAAGGATGGCAATTGTTTTTATAGGTGTTTAAGTCAGTATTTCTATGGAACTCAGTTTCAACACGAGACCATCAGAAAGGAACTGAATAATTTCATGCATGTGAATAAGCAGTCATACAGAAACTTGGTAGACGATGATATTGAAACTCATATCAGAAATCAGTTATTTACTGATGGCAGAGTATCATCGTGGGCTACTGAGGCAGAACTTCACGCTGCTACTGATTTATATTGCATACCTATCATCGTGACATATGATAGGAAATACAATAATTGGCACAGGTTTGTAAGTGAGAAGTGTGAGAGTGGAAACAGAGGGGTAAGTCTTCTTCTTGAAAATCACCATTTTAGTTTAGTTGTTACCGATAGTTCTTTGCCAAATGTTAATCCAATTGCAGGAAGGAACAACCCCAACATTTCAGTAGATTGGTTTGAAAATCCTACAGCTTCAGAAAGTTCAGTTTTTGCAGGAAAAGGGTATGATGTATTGGAGACAAAAAGCCAAACCACTATGCCACCGGAAATTTCTAGAATAAAAACAAGATTGGGCAAAAGGAAATTTTCTAGTGTCAAGAGTCGTTCTAAGTCTGATTACGCAACCAAAAACATTACAGAAAATAAAAGAAATAAGGATACATCAGTTATTAACATGTCTAGCTACCCACTTACTAATGCACAAGAATTACTTTTAGAAAAGGGTTTAAAATTTATACCATCTAGGACAAAAATAGACAAGGTAAAACTGTTATCAGATCTTTCTGAATGGGAAAGACAAATGAGACTGAAAGAGTATTTCTTTGAAAATGATAGTGTAGATCTACATGATGACGATAATGATCATATTAGTGATAAATTTAAAGTGAAGAAAGATAGAAACTTCACACCAAATTCAGGCAGGGACAGGCATCTTGACCTATATATAGAACTGGTTAAGAATGACATAGTCAATAGTTTGAAAAAGAATAGTCAGCTAAATATATCGAAAGATGAGAAAGAGGCTTTTTATGAACTTTTGCACAATGAAAACATAGTGATCAGACCTGCAGACAAGGGTTCAGGTATAGTTGTTTTAGATAAGGAAGTATACATAGAGTCAATGAAGAAAGAGGTTTTAACAAGTGATTCGTATGAGGCAACTAATAGTGACCGAACTGAAATAAGCCTGAAAGAAGTGAAAAAGCTAGTAAACAAAATGTTTAGGGAAGGTGCCATATCAAAAGAAATGAAACAGTATCTTATCCCAAAGTACTCCAGACCAGGTAAATTGAAAGGGAACCCTAAAATTCACAAACCAACTGCTCCTTTTAGAACAATAGTTAGTGGCATGGGTACTGCCACTGAGAGGTTAGCTGAAGTTGCTGAGCATGAACTTAGTGAATTTGTTGAAACTTCACCCAGCTACATCAGAGATACAACTTATTTTATTAACAAATTAAAAGACATTAATGAACCACTTTCAGAAAATTGCATTTTGTTCTGTTTTGACGTAGCAAAGTTGTATCCATCAGTCCCAAAGAAAGAGGGACTAGATGCATGTATAGAAGGCCTTGCAAACAGAAGTGATCCGTTGATTGATACAGAAAATGTTCTTAAGATGATTCAAACAGTTTTAGACAACAACACATTTTCTTTTGGAGATAGCACTTTCATACAAAAAGATGGGGTGGCAATTGGTTCAAAATTAGGAAATAATTTTGCTTGTTCATATATGAGGAAATGGGATGAAGAATTGATGTCACACAAAAAAGTGCCAATGTTTTACAAGAGATTCATTGATGATGGTTTCGGGATCTGGGATGGTACAGTTCAAGAACTGGAAGATTTTGCGAAACATGCAAACAGTATTCACCCGAATATTAGTATAGAGCTTAGATATGGTTTGGATCAGATAGAATTTCTGGATACTCTAGTTAAAATAGACAATGGTCATATATACACAGATCTTTATGTAAAACCAACAGACAAACAGCTGTACCTTAATAATTCTTCTTGCCATCCTCCTAGTACAAAAAGGAGCATAGCATATGGTTTGGGACTAAGAATTAAGCGTATATGTGAAAGAGAATCGGACTATATTAGAGAAAGAAATAAACTCAAGGGTCAGTTAAGGAAGAGAGGATATAGTGGTAGGTTGATAGAAAATCAGTTGGTAAGGGTGGATAAACTTGACAGATCTGCCACATTAGTAAAGAAACAAACAGTTAGATCTAACAGGAAAATGAATAGGGTCCCTTTAGTTTTGACGTATTCAAATCTGCTACCGAATATACATTACATTGTAAACAAACATTCAAAAGTTTTGCATCAATCAGACCGGCTTAAAGAAGTATTCCAACAACTGCCAATCGTAGCATTCAGGCGTGATAAAAATCTATGTGACACACTGGTGCATTCAAAAACTAACAGGATTGTTAGACCAAGCAATACAGTCTGTTCACAGGGTTGTGCTACTTGCAGTATTCTTGAAATGTCAAGTATAAGTGACACAAATAGGCAATCAGTTTACAATGTGTCAACTAATATTAACTGTAGAGAAAGAAATGTAGTATATGCAATTAAATGCAGTAAATGCGATATAATGGTGTATGTCGGTGAAACTGAGAGAGAAATTCGGGAGAGAATGAAAGAACATTTGAGTGATGTGAGGCATGAGAGAGAGAAGCCAATAAATAGACATTTTGGAATCGGTGGTCATAGCAGTGATGATGTGAGATTTGTAGTTTTGAAACGGATGTTCCATGCATGTAGAACTGAAAGACAGATCCATGAAACTGATTGGATATGGAGGCTGAGAACCTACAGGCCATTTGGCTGTAACATCAAAGAGGATAATGCGCTAATGCATGCATGACGTCGTTGTACCCATGACGTCATTTGATGACGTCATTTTGATGACGTCATGACATTTTAAAAAACAACCCAATGTCACCAAGACGACGCTGGATCAACATTATTCTCTTTGATTTTATGGCTGAATGCATGTAACAAAAATGTGACGTGTATTTTGACATGATAATCTTTGACAAAGGCCCTTAGTGGTCGAAATATAGATCAGAGCAGTTTAAGTATTTATGTATTATATTAATTCCCTATTTTGGAATATTTACTTCATTGATAAATATTGAATATGACATTTTCAACGAATTCCGCCAGAGCAAGGATATCGACGCATGTTGCAGACCAGTGTCCATGGTTATGAAACCTCTAAGTCTGAGTCTAAGATCATTCTCAAGCTCAGAATCTGACCAATAAAATGCTTGAGAATGATTTCAGATTCAAGCAATATGTTTTATAAATAACCTCGAGGCCAGTATTGCTGTTAGAGATGTATCATGTGACCATGACCAAACTCTTTATTGACAGAGCATAAACCTAAATGATTACTTAATTGTTAGACCACGTTCGTAACTGATCACATTTGGAACAGATATTTTACGATTGTGATCACATTCGTAACAGCTAGGCAAAAAGTGTTACAACTGTAAGTGTCCGACATAGGGGTTGACATTGGAATCACATCTGTAACAGGTTGAGTTCCGGGCTGACAATGACCAATTAGTAAATAGTCATAGGATTATCATCGTATATTTCTTGTAAGTTGAGGGTCATGTCTCAACTTTTCACAAACATTTTAAATATATAATGTACATTATTGTAATATGTTTTAGAATACCTGCCTAAGATATCTTGAAGAGTTTCCATTTTTCATAGAACTTGCCATATACGCGTACATGCACCTAGGCAATGATGTTAATGTGTGCCTATGATTAAATAAATATTACTTCCTAGTTCCTTTATTTGATTTTAAATGAGTAATTAATACACTATGCCAAATATTTAAGCAACTATAAATCTAATGATATACCTTCAGGAAAGAAACCCTTATTCATTTCTTTTGTTAATATTTAGTTTGTTGTTAAAATTTGAACTAGGTATCATTTTCTGTGGGAAAGTTGACGTGTTACAAATGTGGTTGTATGTCACATCAAAAATCGACCACATTCATTACAAAATGTATTGCATAATTATGTGCTCGAATTCCGGATCACATTTGTAACACGTGTTACGAATGTGATTCGTTATGAATGTGGTCTAACAAAGCATATTTGTGCACGAGGATACATGTACTAGCAAGGTTCAACTTGTTATATGTTCTGGTCCTTCGGGATCATTAGTTTTGATGTTATTAGTTTTGAAATTGAATACTGCTTAAGCCGGTGCTAGGGGCGTGAGTAGCGTTGCACTTTTAATTGCTACTCATGAACAGACTCAATAAAACCGAGTCTGCAATTCCATTTTTGCATTTCTACTTCTGCTTTCGAAGGATCATCCATTTTCAGAATTTATCTTCACCGTTACGAAGGTTAGTGACCTTATGACGTAACAGCTGCATGGTAAGACTCTTGACGAGAGGTCCAGATAAGATGCGTAAATAATGCATTTTCAAGAATAACTCCTTTATTTCTCCGCAAAAGCCTATATTGTGACCACTCTTTAGAATCGTCTCTTCAAGACGATTCTAAAGAGTACTCAAAGCATACGGTTTGGTGGAGAAATGACGATTTTAGTATCTAAGTACGCACCTTTCTGCTGGCTAATTTTAGACCCAACCTCTTTGAATAGATAAACTGAAAAGGAGCATTTACTAGGAAAAGGGAAACTTTTAAAACAATCGTCTCGTGTATGATCGATTTTCGAACAAAATGATTGTATTTCATGATGTTTTCCTCTTTGACAAGAGAAACAACAGCAATCACCACAGCCCATGTACTTTGTAGTAAGTCAATATTGTAATTATTTCTTTTATGTTGTTCTCGCTCGATGCTGAAAATAGGTTTCAACAGTTATTTCGTCATTACAATGTAGATATGTAGCAGCATAGCCATGAAGATGAATTTTTGTTTCGTTTATTTAGGGATCATTTCCCATCTTCCGTATGCGTCTGTATCTATCTTTATGTGTATGTACCGCTTTAGTTTTATTCATCGTATGATGGACATTCAATTAAGAACTAATCACATAATGGATATTAATTAGATTACATAGTTTTATAACGGCGTGTGATCGGCAGAAACTATATTCTATAGTCAACCACAGCATACCTTAATCAGACAGCTCTTTTTCAGATTTTTTCAAGTACAGTAAAACCCCTCTGATGCGACCACCTAAAATGGGCATAATTCTGGGTGGCAGAGGCAGGTGATAGCTTAATGCAGGACGAAAGTTTTGCAGAAAGCTCCTATAGGAGCTTTCTGCATAACTTTCGTCCTGCATTAAGCAACCACCTGCTTTAAACTACGCCAGTGGCTGTTTATTAAGTGGTCGCATTAGCGGGGTTGTACTGTATGTTAGATTCTAGTGAGACACTGAGTTACTCGATGGTTCACCTGGAGCTAGTATGTTTGTCATTGCCAGTCGAAAACATTATAGAAAGTTTATACTCACTTATTTCTCACACAAATATAAATCTAACCTTGGGAGCTTTCATCCATGTACTATGGACTTCATCAGCCAACTGATCTATTCACTGTGACTGGGGATTAGGCTTAACACCACTCGAGGGCATGAGCGATGTTAAAGCTTTGTCAAAACATGGATAAAAGCTCCCAATGTTAGCTTTATATTTGTGTGAGAAATTGAAAAGTATAAACGTTCTATAATGTCTACTACCACACAGTTCAACTTCCATCGGAAGTTGAAAGAATCGTTAAGGACTCGGTTTGATGATTATGTGTGTTGAAAATAGCACTACCATTGCAAATTAAAGTTTGAATTTATTCTGAACGAATATTGATAGTTTGTTATCTTTAATGCACGTCGGGTTTGATTTTCTAGTTTTGCGTAAAGAACTTCATGGCAGTGGTAGAGACAGGTGCAATAAAGTTCTTGGGTAGATTGTCATCTTATTTTCTGCTGTAGATGCCCAGAAAATCAATTGATGGAATGATACAAATGCAAATGAAATTTTAATGAATTCGGAATGACGTTGTGTTACTTTTCTGGTTCGAAAGATTTCGACATTTCAGATTTCATTACAGATTTTAGTGTTGCATGTGCGCCTGATAGTGACACATGGTGATGACTTTGCAAACAATTTAGACCCAGATTACATGGCTGATAAGGGTTTGCACTGTTTCTTTATAGAATACTATATGTCTGATCGCACCGCCATATAGTTAAGCTAACCCTTTCACCGCAGATATCGCATAAATGCACCACGACAACTAGTGCTGTCCTAGATCAGACGCCGAGTTTTCAAGGCGGCGTCTGGTCAGGGATTTCATTTTTTGTCTCAAATTCTATTTCTACATATGTGCTTTGTTCACTTGAAATTTGCATTTATTTATCTCATTTTCTTATTCTACCGAATGATTTAACAAAGTTGTTTTGCAGACGACAATTAGAAATTTGAGTCTACTTAGTTTTGCACAAGTGACATTTCCCTTGGAAAGTATTAGTTAGAAAAAAACCAAGAGTTTAGTTGCATGCGATAGTGCTAGGGTATTGAAATTTGAATCTACAGTAAAAACTCTCTATAACGGCCACTGAATTACATCAAGTATTTTGTGTTAAAGACAGATGGCTGCTTAAAGCAAGGTGAAAGTAACACAGAACGCTCCTATAGGAGTCGTTTGATCAGGGCCTGTTCTGATTGCTGATGGATTTTCATAGTTCGTTCTGTTTCTTTACGTTCTAAAATAACTACAATGTTCCTCCTTCAATATTTCATTATAACTATTTTGTCCATTATTGAAATTTAGAATAAAAATAGAATAGAGAAAGGGTTCAGCATGACTGAAACTGCATTAAGCTGCCACCTGTTTGAGAGACCGACACGGATGTTGATTTTAACGTCCAGTTGGGGGGGGGGGGGGGTTAATGTAAATTGGATATTCAAATAATCTTATTACTTTTGTAGTTTTTTCCTTCTTAGAAAACCGACCAACAATCGGTACCATGTTTTCCAGTTTGCTAGCCTTCCTTCCGTTAAACCCCTTCACTGCCATGAGCACGGAGCTGTGTTATCATATGCAAACAGTTTGGATCCAGATCTGACATCACTTGCAAACAGTTTGGATCCAGATGAGACGCCGAGTAACGCGGCGTCTCATCGGGATCCAAACTGTTTGGCAAATGGTTTAGGGGAGTGTCGTAACTAATGCCCTTTTATGAGATGATATAGATCCATGAAATAAAATATGTTTGTACAGTAGAACCCCTCTAATGCGACCACTTAATGAATAAACATGGGTGTCTTTATAAGCAGGTGGTTGCTTAATGCAGGAAAAAAGTAATGCAGAAAGCTCATAGAGGAGCTTTCTGTATTACCTTTGTCCTGCATTAAGTTACCATGTGTATCTAGCATCCAGAACTGTACCTCTTTTAGGTGGTCGTATTAGCGTGGTTTTACTGTATACAAAACAACTGTTTGACACTTTATTATTTTATTAAGAAAATAAACAACCGCCCACTCTAAAACATGAAGCAGACGAAAGTGTGTCAAACAGACGACAATGCTGGCACTGAAAGGGTTAAACGCCATTTGACTAGAATTTGCAAACTTAGAAGCCGGGTGACTCGGTATCTCATCAGGATCTACGCTGTTTGACACTCATTCAATAGTCTCCCATAATTCTCTGGCCGATTCAGAAGTAGTCAAAATTACACAAGATCCAAATCTGAGAAGACACTAATGTTTTTCTTCTTTTTCCGTGGGGATAGGGCTAATAGGCTAATACTGTAAAACCTCTCTTAACCGGAATTCTAGTAGATAATAATTTAGATACTTTTAGGCAGGTAGCTGCTTAATGCAGGGTGAAAGTCATGCAGAAAGCTCCTGTAGGAGCTTTCTGCATGACTTTCACCCTGCATTAAGCTGCCACATGTCTCCAAGACCGATATTCATACTAAATTTAACTGCCGGTTAAGAGAGGTTTTACTGTACTGTTGATATCCGATATTTTGCTGACAGTGTTGCCTGTAGCAGACAGCGTGCATCGTCTATCCGATTATGCCTGTATGGAGTGTATCATTCAGGCAGGTCTATGTTCGTTTGCCTATTGGTTAGTGCGGGACTGTGGCAGAACTGTTTAGAACTTATCGGGTGCAATAGGCAGATAGATAAGACTAGTACTGGACTCTATAGCTGTACTGGGGTAAGGTAAGTTAGTATACTTGTTAGATCACTTATACTTGCACAGTGCACTCGTGCTTTTATATCAACAATGAATTATATACATTTAATCCGTTAATCTGATGAATATTCATGCATATATTACAGTATAAATATTATTTAGATGGACTTTAACGGTTTTGTGAACACAAGCATTTTCACCATGGCAAAAACAGTAGAAAAAATCTATATTTATTCATAAGCAAAGAGAGCAGGCTCTGGTTGACAGCTGCTACAGAAACCATCTTATCTGCGTCTACTCTGTTTGCAAATATGTGTTGCTCAAGTAAAGGGTTTAAAGAAGTTTCGTGCGAATTATTCTTTTAACCCTTTCCTTGTTTACTATTATGTAAGAAATAATGACATATTTAGCCGAATTTTTATAATGGCATATGTAAAAATGACGTTTTTGTTTTGTTTTGTTTTGTATCTTATTTTTTTTGTGTGTGTTTTGGTAGAAATTGATGTCATATCAATTATAATTTCATAAGCAAACAGAGCAGATCCTGATCAGACGGCTCCTACAGGAGCCGTCTAAGCTGGATCCACTCTGTTTACAAAGGATTGAAAATGAGTTTATGTGAAAGAAATGGTTAAATAATTACCATTTCTTGGAAAATCAATTCTTTACTATTTTTGTATAATCTTTTTTCCATACTGATTACAAGTGGAAAAATGTTAGCGACTGAAAAGTGCGATTTGCATGGATTCCATATCAGAATTTAAAACAATGAAAGCGAGTGCAGAATTAATCCTTTCCTTCATACAAACGCCTTTCTATGTCTTTGCAAACAAAGCAGAACCAGAAATGACGGCTCCTATGGGAGCTGTCTGATCAGGGTCTACTCTGTTTGCTTCTGAAATTACAATATATCTGACTCTTTCTATCAATACTAAAACATTCTGAGTACATTTGCCTTTATAAAAATCCAGCTAATATATATTCATGATGTAGTTATTTCTAACAAGAAAAAACAACATAGAATCGGTTAATTTATAATGATGAGTGCTTATAACGAATTCGCTATATCCGAACTTCGTTATACGCTAACTCCGTTATATCCACACAAATCTTAACACTTTGCATGATAAGCGTAATTGACTACCATTTACAAACAGTTTGGATCCAGACAATATGCCGAGTAACTCGGCGTTTCATTAGAATCCAACCTGTGTGAGACTCGGTCAGCAATTTCTCAATTTTTTGAGCGAATATAAAGTCAGTAAAAAGGTTCAAAGTTCAGATGTTGGTCAGATAGTCTTTTATTCAGAATAAAAACGTTAACCCATTCCCTCATAGGCTATTTTAGATCCAATCACTTTGAACAAATCTACTGAAAAGGACCATTAACTTGAGAATGAAAATTTTAAATTTTGTAATTTCAACCATCGTGATAAATAGAGCATTTGCTCCTATAGGAGCAAATGCTCTATTTATCACAATGGTTTCAACAGGTTACTTTTACAGAGGCGTATAGAAAGATGTATTTATGGAGGAAATGGTTAAAGAAGAAAGAAGAAGCCATCGAATTAACCTTACCTGTATTGAAAATGTTTTAAAAAGTTTTTATTTACTTTACCTATTTACTCCATGAATATTCATGTAAGAAATAATGACACCATGCATATTAATTAGATTAATTGTTATAACAGCACATGAACATGAATGTTTTTTTACCTTGGTAGAAACTGAAGAATCATCTCTATATTATATCAGAAGCAAACAAAGCAGACCTTGATCAAACGGCTCCTATAGGAGCCGTCTGATCTTGGTCTAGTCTGTTTGCAAAGGCGTAGAAAGGCATATTTAATAGATTAAATGGTAAACCTATGACAGTTAAATACAGTATCTCTTTTATTCAGAGGGAACAAAGAAATATTACATAATAAATTATATGTTCAAAGCTTATAAGTATTTTGTTTTACCAAGCGGTGTCGTCTGCAGAATTAATGTGTCGTCTGCTACAAGTTTAGTTAGCTTTCCCTCAAAAACCATCACCACGGCAACAAACAGTTCTAATTCTGACGAGATCATCTTGATCCAAATTGTTTGCAGAAATCATCAAAGATGCGGCGTTGGCAGCAAAAGAGATTTACATTCCATTAAACCATTTCTCTGATATTATAGAAGTCGTCTGATTATGGCCATCTCTGTCTCCATGGTATATTACATATAGCTGATAATACATTTAACCTTTAGCCTGCTTTGGGCAGATGAGTGAATACTTACGCAAACAGTTTGGATCCAGATGAGACGCCGAGTAACTCGGTGTCTCATCAGGATCCAAACTGTTTGACACACTAATTGCATTTTGGTAGACAAATTAATATAAGCTTGAATTTTGAAAATGTAGTAGGTGAAAATTTATGTAAAAAATAATTTACTTAACAGGTTAAAGGTTAATTAACCAATTCCCCGATACAGACTCCTGCAGACATATTTGGACAATATAGAGGCCGTCTGATTATGGCACACTCTGTGTGCGTACGCCATATTATATAGATGTAATAATACATTTTCTGCCATTACCAAAATACTTATATCTCATATGCCCTTAAACGATTTTATATATCAAATTATCATGATGCCATTATTACCTACCTGGATATCCAACTGATAATTATTGTCATTGTTGTTTTTGCTGTTGCCGTTGTTTAGGAACAAAAGGAATGACCGAGCACTAGCCCCATTCGCATAACAATTTCTGGCACATTTCGGTTTATCTGCTAACTATCAGATCAGCAGTTGCGATCTTGAAATATTCCAGGATGTTTCAGTATATACAACTCTCTAATGAATGAATAAAATAGAAATAAAAAGTCAAATGGATGCTTAATGCAAGCAAAAGTAATGCAGAAATCTCCTGCAGAAGATGTCTGCATTATTTCGTCCTGGCATTAAGCTACCACCTTCCTATAAAATCCAGAATTAGATCTAGTTTTTGTGGTCGCTTAAGGGGGTGTCTATGTTTTTATGTTTTATATTTTGTAATCATACAAACTATACAACATAACCTTTCCTTAGCGGCCATTCATTTATTGAATATAGGCGTGTCGAGAAGCTTGTGGATGCTTAATGCAGGACAAAAGCAATGCAGAAAGCTCCTGTTGGAGCTTTCTGCATTACTTTTGACCTGCATTAAGCAGCCACCTTCCAAAAGTATCTTAATTCTTCTCTACTAGAATTCCGGCTTACAGACCTGTACTTAGACGTTTTTTTATGACCGCTTAAGACAGGGTCTATTGTATTCTCGAAACTAATACGTCACCTACGAAATATTGTTAAAAGTGTTAAAACACGTGGAGTTCTGATCAGGTACTACACTGTTTGTAAATCAAATTAAGATAAACAGAATACAGTTGAACTTCGATAACTCGACTTCAAGGGACCATACAAACTAGTTCGAGATAACAAAAGTTCGAGTTATCCGATATCTAACCTGGTACATCTCAAGGCTTCGGCTTAATACAGGCCTAAAATAATGCTGAAAGCTCCTGTAGGAGCTTTCAGCATTACTTTAGACCTGTATTAAGCTGTAACATGTGTTTCTAGATAATTGTAGCGATACATTTTAGAGCATTTCTGTATTGTAAGTTTTGGAGGCACTGAACTTTTTGTTCGAGTTATTCTGAAGTTCGAGTTATCCGAGTTTGAGATATCGAAGTTCAACTGTATATTCTGATGAGTAATAGGACCTGCTTTTATAATGCGTTGACTGACCTGGTTGTACACTATGTTCTGGTAGCTAGATTTCTTACAGTTAACTCAAAGCTTGCACTTTAGAAATGCAGTAGTGGGGTGAAGAAGTTTTTTTAGTATACGAATTGTTTAGAATTCTAAAGTCAAAGAATGCACTAGTTAAAACAAGTGGGAACCCATAAGCACTACCTGCAAGTCTGCAAGCGTGCACCCTATTGATGGTTTATTACAATAGTTTATGGAAGTTTTACGGCCCAAGTTCTGTGTCTGGTTTTGTTATAGTATCACTATAGTATCATTATAGGGTCGTTTGCATCAAGTGTTACACTTAGCAATGCTATCATTAGTAATGTTTTGGAAAGGTCTGTGAAAAATCAATCGTGGATGGAAAGTTTTTTTAAATGTCGTTGACAAAAAACGCTTTACTTTTACTGCTGAAATTCGGACTAATTGCTATTCGTTCCAGCTTTTAACCCATTCCCAATAGACTAATTTTAGACCCAACCTCTTTGAATAAATCTGTTACAAAGGAGCAAAAAAGCGCTAGAAAACAAGGAAAGTTTTAGAATTACATAGTTTTGAAACCAATGTGACAAATAGAGCATTTGCTCCTATGGAGCAAATGTTCTATTTATTACATTTGTTTCAAATGTGATTTTACAGACGCGCCAACATGCGTCAGTAGGAGGGAATGGGTTAACCCTTTCAGATCCAGCATGGTCGTCTGATGGAAAGATTATTGTCTGCTTTAAGCTTTAGAATGATCCCTTATTCAGTTTCTTTATAAAGCAGGTACTCGGCGTCTCATCTGGATCCACACTGTTTGCAAATGATATAACATACCCGTTTTGACGGCACTGAACGGGTTAAGAAAGTATTGCCCCAGTGTCCAACAGTTTGGATTCTGATGAGACGTCGAGTAACTTGGTGTCTCATCTGGATCTATGCTCGCTTGTAACGGTAATACAGTGTTTACCCTTTACTCCATGACTACCCGTGTAAGAAATAACGATGCCATGAGTTTAAATAAGATTCATTTTTTATAATGGAATATGAACAGATGGAATTTCGGTCATCGTAGAAACTGTAGTTATATCTATATTATTTCATTAGCAAACAGAGCAGACCCTGATCAGATGGCTCCTTCAGGAACCGTCTGATCTGTGTCTACTCTGTTTGCAAAGGCGTAGAGAAAGAAAGGCACATTTATGGAGGAACGACTTAAAACATACAATGCCCTGTGTTCTTTCCTGATAAAATCTACACCAGTGTATACACTTGCTCGAGTCTAATATAAACTATTTACATACTTATGGTATTGTCAGTCCCAGGAATAGGGTGTATACAGAATTTTAGTATCAATTGTTTATTAAGTATGGCGAACCAATACTTGAATAGAAAGACAAATTGAGATTATTACATTGTATGTATATTGAAAAGTCAGGGAATAATAGACATTCTGTTAAAGTATGTTTCTACCCGAACGCCTATGTAAATGTTTACTTACCCTTGTTTCGTTAAACCTTTTGAGAACCTATCGACCGGGTATCAAACCGGTTGGATCCTGATGAGATGCCGAGTAACTCGGCGTCTCATCGGGTTTCAATCTGTTAACAAATGTGAGTCAGGTCGCATACAGCTGTTTAAGGGTTAAAATAAATAAATATGTCAGCGGAGAGATTGTAGAAAAATCAATTCAGTTACATAATTATGCAGCAGGATCTCTTTGTACTGGTCACTCGACGAAAAAACATATAACTACTAAACAAAAAAATGAGAAACGCATTTGAACTACTTTGTAAACAGAGTGGACCCAGATCAAACGGCTCCTGTAGGAGCCGTTTGATCTGGGTCTGCTCTGTTTGCTTATGGGATAATATGGAGCAAATGCTCTATTTATCACAATGGTTTCAAGAAACGTTTTTTACAGAAGCGTCAAAGGCCTTCATTACTAGGTAATGGGTTAATACAGAATGATCTAGTAATGATGTCTTTATTCTGTCGATCGTGACAAGCAACCTTGATCATAATGCCGAGTAACTCGACCTCCTATCTGGATCATAATAAGACGCCGAGCAACTCGACCTCCTATCTGGATCATAATAAGACGCCGAGTAACTCTACCTCCTATCTGGATCCAAATTTATTCACAAATGTCATTACGGTGAAATTTTACAGGTTGCGGGAAACAAGTACAGTGGTTTTTTCAAATAGTGTAGACCGAGATCAGAGGGGTCCTACAGAAGCATTCTTAATCAGAGACTGTCCAGTTTATCATTCAGAATACTCTCACAGATGATACAATGTCATACTGTATAAACTCATTAACCCTTTCTCCAATCTATATTTATTAAAAATGTCAATACCTACTGAATATTAGTTACAAAGAAATATGGAAGGTAGAACATTGTAGCCATTTCAGAAACTAAGGAAATAGATATTGCAAATTCCATCAGCAAACAGGGCAGACCCTGATCAGACGGCTCCTATAGGAGCCGTCTGATTTGTGTCTACACTGTTTGCAAATGCGTGAAAGGCGTTTATATGGGAAAAGGTTAACCGCTTAAGGTTCATTCCAGTTTGTACATTAAGCATTTAAAGGAATTGACATTGATACAAATGGTAAAGATCCGGTACAAACCTACAGGCAAACATGTGTTTAAACCTTTACTCCATGGATATACATGCAAGAAATGATAGAAATGATGGCATCGTGAATATTAATTAGATTACTTTTTAATATGGCATATGTACATATGAAATGTTTGTCTGAACAGAAACTGTAGGATATCTACATAAGGTCATCTGCGAGCACATGAGACCCTGACCAGAGGGATTCTTAAGGAGCTGTCTGATCTGGGTCTCCTCTGTTTGCAAAGGTATTGAAAGGCGCATTTATGGAGAAAATGTGCTAAATATTTGAATTTTCAGAGTGGAATACCCCTTTAGTGGGTTACTATAGCGCCCAGTCGGGATGAAAGACTTAAACTTGCTGGGAGATTTTGAATGACAACCGGTGCAGATCCAGGTCAGGGGGCTCCTCTAGGAAACCTCTAGTAGGGTTTACATGGATTGAAAACACTAAAACAGTCATGTCTCGTATCAAAATGGGAAAGGCGATCACTTATTGAATAGAATTGAAATTTGAAAGTTGGTCGTTTGTATAAGGTACATTCAAACCTTTCTATAACGGCCACTAATTTGTGTTAATTAGTTGGTATTTAGGACAGGTTGCTGCATAAAGCAAGGTGAAAGTAAAACAGAACGCTCCTATAGGAGCGTACTGTTTTACTTTCACCTCGCTTTAAGCAGCCACCTGCCTGTAACACAAAATAATTGATGTAATTTAGTGGCCGTTGTAGAGAGGTTTTACTTGAACATTAAATGTAGAAATCTCATGCGAGCTTCCTGCATTATTTTGTTCTTGTAATAAAGCTACCAGTTGTGTTGATAAAGATTTTATTTCAGAGGTATTTTGAGTTGTGACTCCTATGCAAAAGAAAATTCATTTTACATTGAACGCTCGTTATAACGACATTCGATATAATGGTGTATTCATTATTCTGACATGCATTTTGGAAACATACAGCGAAAACCTCTAAACCGAAATTGTAGTAAAGAAAAATTTAAACTGTTTGGCTGGTGACAGCTTTATGCAGGACGGAATTCATACAGAAAGCTACTCTGTGAGATTTCTGCATGACTTTCAACCTGCATCTTGAGCGTACAGACCAGTATTGATGCTAATTTGAGCGTCCAGTTTAGAGGGTTGTCACTGTATAACTTAATGTTCATTGCAACGACAGTTTCAAAACAGTAAAACTTCTCTATAACGACCACTAAATTGTGTTAATTAGTTGATATTTAGGGCAGGTGGCTGCTTAAAGCAAGGTGAAAGTAAACCGAACGCTCCTTTAACACAAAATGCTTAATGTATTTTAGTGACCGTTATAGAGAGGTTTTACTGTACAACAACACCTTCTGTAGGAAACGTACATGGTCGTTGTAGCGAGAGAGCTGACTGTATTCACTTTGCCAGGTGCAGTAAAACAGTTAAATGTTGCAAACTGTGCATCTCTCACAATAATACACTCATATAAGACAGGTAGCAGCTTAATGCATATTGAACATTCTGAAAATTGGAGATCTTTCGACAGCAAAAGCGGTATTGCGACAGTATAAAATTGCAGTCACGGTTTTATTGAGTCTGTTCATGAGACGTCATTAAAAGTGCAACACTGCTAATTGCCTCAGCCCAGGCTTAAGTGGTATTCATTTTCATAACAAAAACCTCTGAAATTCATTATCCCGAAGGACTAGAAAATATAAAACCACTGAGAAAGAATTTACGGACGACTTTGTACGGTCGCTTTAACCGAAGGCGGTGTCCGTGGCACGTTCGCCCTGCATTTAACAATCCGAGGGCTTGGAGCAAAACTATTGTAACTCCTTTTTAGGGCTTTTATCGTTGTTTGTCCGCTTACGGTAAAGTTACTTCCATTCTAACATACACAGTCAGGGGTCCGTCTTAAGAAAGATACCATGCTTGGAATTATTGTAAGTTCTTGAAATGCTATGATCGCAACATCGAATGCTATAACTATATTGATACGATCTGTTGTACGAAGTTAGCGCTAACCCTTAATTCTTTACCTGTTCTGTGTTCATTCCAAATTTCAATACCTACTGAATATTCATAGATAAAATGATTATAACGAAATATGGAAGATGGAAAACTGTAGCCATTTTAGAAAGTAAATAAACATATCTTCGAAATTCTAGTAGCAAACAGAGTAGACCCTGATCAGACGGCTCCTCTAGGAGCCGTCTGATCTGGGTCTACTCTGTTTGCAACTGCGTGGAAACACGTTTATATGAGGGAAAGGGTTAATTCTTTTAATACGCATTTTTATGCCTTTGCAAACAGAGTAGAAGCAGGTCAGACGTCTGATTAGGGTCTGCTCTGTTTGATTATGGTATAATATAGATATGGTTCTTCAGTTTCTGCCATGACCAAAGATTCCTGTGTTTGTGTGCTATTACAACAATTATTCTAATTAATATTCATGACGTCATTGTTTCTTACACGTAAACTATGTTCATGGAGTAAATGGTCAATTGATACCCGATATGTGTGTTTATTTTAAATATACAAGCATTGTGGGTTTTGTGAATTATCGACTTAATCCATGAATATTAATGTATACAAAAATGACGTCATGCATATCAATTAGCTGTATTTTTATAATAACATATGAGTACAGGTTATTTAACCTCTACAGAAAGTGTGTAATCATATTTATATTATTTCATATGCAAACACCGTATAGCCTGATCAGACGGAGCCGTTTGATCTAGGTCTTCTCTGTTTGCAATGGAGTAGAAATGTGTCTATATGGAGTAAAGGGTTATGGTTTGTGATACTCTTTGGTACAATGTGCAGGCACGCACCTGACGTGGCCTATATCTACCAGACGCCACCAACATGACACTGTGTAGGGGCCAGACATACGGTAGAGCCTGCCTTAAGCGGCCATCAAAAGGAGGTCTAAGCATGGGGATGTAAGACAGGTGGAAGCTTAATGCAGGTCAAAAGTAATACAGAAAGCACCTGTAGGAGGTTTCTGTATTACTTTTGCCCTGCATTAAGCAATCACATGTATTTAAATACTTGTATGGTCAAGCAATGATTGGCCGCTTAAGACATGTTCTACAGTAATATCGTTTACAATACCGAAAAGGCTTTTTCTCGATATAATACTGTTCATTTACAGGACAATGTCACTATATGGCAGTTCCGTGTTTCTTTCTGAATTATACAGTCAGATTCTTTTACAGAGATTCATTTTATTCTTTTATTGGGCGCTGTATAGAGAGGTTAATCGGTATTTAAAGGTCAGTTCCATACGTTTTGTTTGGACATGTTTGAACACTTTCTATGGAAAAAACTAATGTCTGATCACATTTGGATCTAGAGCAATTTTGATTACTTGCGAATCGAACAAACGTTTGAAAAACTATTGACCGAGTGTAAAACAGTGCCGGTGAGACGTCGAGGTACTCGGCGTCTCATCTGGAGCTTATTTGTTTGCAATGCGAGTAAGGTCGCGTATAGTTGGAGAAGGATGAAAGTTCATGTATCTATATCCATGTAAGAAAAACGCTACATCATGACTATTTATTAGCTTAGTTATAATAACGGCACATGAACACATGATGTTTATAGTTTTGCAGTTACTATAGAATCACCTATATATATATAATAATTCCGTTAAACAAACAGAGTAGACTCTGGTTAGACGACTCCCAATGAAGCCGTCTGATCTATGTCTACTCTGTTTGCAAATGTTTGAAAAGGCGTTTACATTACAACTCCTCTTAACCTGAATTCTAGTAGAGGAAAATTTAGATACTTTTAGGCAGGTGGTGGCTTTTAATGCATGGTGAAAGTCACGCAGAAAGCTCCTCTAGGAGCTTTCTGCATGATTTTCACCGTGCATTAAGCTGCCACATGTCTCCAAGACCGATATCTATACTAATTTTACGTACAGTTTAGATTGGTTATGCTGTATTCGAGGCAATAGTCTTGTTGTTTGCTACAGAGAGAAATATACTGTATTCAAAGGTCAGAGGTGATATGTGTTTGGCATATTTTAATCTGTTTAATATATAGCGACATGCATGCTGATATCTGAGTTCACTAAATTTACAAATTTTAAAAGCAATTTAATCACATCGTAGGTCTAATCTAATCACATACATCTGTTTTAAATCATCGACTCATCGCTTGTAGTGCCATCCTTTCAAATCAATTTCTAGAGTAATGTAGTTTATATGATTGCTACCCCTTCACCTGATGGAAACACGCTTTAACGGTTTTATGCAGACCCAGATCAGACAGCTGGAGTTTCCTTAGGCAATAATATAGATCTGATTCTACAATTTCTACCAAAGTGAAAATATCCTATATATTCCATAATGAATTTTTTCAGCTGATAAATATGCATTATATCAATTCATTATTACATGCATATTCATGACGTAAAGGGGTTACCGGGAGAATCCCTCTAACTTACAAATGTTTGAGTTCGTTTTCAGCGGTAAATGATTGAGAACTTAACCCTTTCAACACTGCCATTTCAAATGGATTATTTCAAAATTCAAGTAGGTAAAGCTTTACCATAAATATTCAGGGATGGTAACATGTACAGAAAACTGTGACATGACAAACAGTGCAGACCCAGATGAGAGGGCTCCTCTAGGAGCCCTCTCATCTGGGTGTACACTGCTTGTAAAGGACAAGCATGGCCCGTTTCCCGCATTGAACGGGTTAAGACGCCTCATTTCCTGATTGGTTATCATTGAGCTTGTCTTTTCTACTATTTGGAATCAAGAGGAGACGAGGGTTGATTTATGGGTTTTCATTTTATTGCTTATTAGTGAGTAACATGTATTTGGATTTTGATGGCTTGACCATTGGGATGTTATCTGAATATAGCTAAAAAGTATAAATCTCAACCGACGTTCGCTGACTTAATTGGTTTGGCCGATTGATTAATCATTTCAAGGTGAGACCAGGTTGAAGGTTTTCATATAAGAACTGAAGTGGTTCAAGCTATTTTATTTCCTCACACCTTAGAATATTTAAAAAAAAACACTTGGAAATTAGGAACATCTGATAATCGTATACAATAAAAATCATAAAATAGTGATAAAGGTCAACAGTTTATCGTGGTAAAGATTAATTACGTGTTAACCCTTAATATGCGGGAACGTTGAAAACAGTGTAGATCCAGATCCCTCGGGAGACCTTTGGTCAGGGTATGTACATGTATGCATTGTTTGTCATACAAATAATTTTAAATTTTGATACAGCCTTTTGATTAGTTGATATTCAAAAAAGGGGAGGGGGAGGAAGAGGGGCCAGTTTAAATTAATCAGCAGATTAAGTGTTTAGTTTTCTCACTTTACAAAATACAGTAAAACCCCTCTAATGCGACGACTTAATGAACAAAAAATTCTGTCTTCGTAAGCAAGTGGTTGCTTAATGCAGGATGAAAGTTATGCAGAAAGCTCCTATAGCTTTCTGCATAACTTTCATCCTGCATTAAGCTACCACCTGCCTTTGTCACTGTGAACTATGCCCCTTTTTGGTGGTCGCATTAGAGGGTTTTTACTGTACTATGATACGCAAAGAAAACTATGCCCGTGGTTATAAAACATTTTTCTTGAGTTTGAGTTCATTTCTCATCTGAATCATATACATGTACTTTAGAATGTACTCGGACTCAGCTTCAGACTTTTTATAACCCTAACGTAGGTTATTTCTTGGAATAAAATTAATTTTTTATGTCTTGTCTGGTGGTTATATCTAGTCAAACTCTTACCCCCCCCCCCCCCCCGGGTCCCCCGTCCCCCATGAATATTGGTTTACGAATAACTGAAGTTAAATAATTACGTAAGGCAATGGTTGGCTAGCCTGGAAACTTCAGAATAAGCAAACACTACAGATCCTGATCAGACACCTCCTACAATAACTGCCTAGTCTGTGTCTACTATCGGCAAAGGTACATGTACCAAACGTCGTATTTATGATGGGAATGGTTAGCCTGCTGAGCAAATTATTTTTACAGAATTCTTCACCTGCTACATTTTCAAAAAAACTATAATCAATTTGTCTACCAAAATGCTATCAGGGTATCAAATAGTTTGGATCCTGATGAGACGCCGAGTTACTCGGCGTCTCATCTGGATCCAAACTGTTTGCATATGGCATCATTCATTCACCCGCAGCAGGCTAAAGGTTAATCTGTTGGATTTATTCCGTGATGGATCCTTTTGCAATTCGTTTTAATAAAGATCAAATTTTAGAACTATTTTTATATTGCTACAATAAAACCTCTACATAGCGACTACCTAAAATGTATACAATTCTGGGTCTTCACCCTGTAATAAATCGAGACCTAAAGAATATTAATTTGATTCAAACATATGAATATAGAAAGTTTAGACCATGACAGAAGCTGTAGAATCACATCTATATCATATTATCAGCAAACAGAGCTGACCCTGATCAGACGGCTCCTAGACTGGTCTGTGTCTACTCTGTTTGCAAAGACGTAGAAAGGCATATGTATGGAGAAAAGGGGCTGAAACCAAGCGGTAGTTTAGTGCAGGTCAATTAAAGGTGTGCAGAAAACTCCTATGGAGCATTCTGTATGGCTTTGGTCCTGCATTTACTTACCGCACACCTTGACCTTTTTTGCCACTACGAGACAACGACTCGGCGTCTAATCAGGATGCAAACTCGTTGGCACTGAGATTATGTTTTTGAAAAGAAATTGAGGAATAGTCTCAAACCTGACGTATACGATAATCTTAGCTAACAGAATCTATTTGACGTAGAAAGGGTACAAGGCATCAATGTACATGTATTTTCATTAACTCATTCCCTCATATTGACGCCTTTTGACGCCTCTGTAAAAGTCACTTTCTCAGAGGTTGAATCTAAAAATAGCCGGGGAACAGGTTAACCCTTTCCCTCATATAGACGTGTTTTCACGCATTTGCAAACAGAGTAGACCCAGATCAGACGGCTCCTAGAGGAGCCGTCTGATCAGGGTCTACTCTGTTTGCTACTAGAATTTGATAGATCTGTTTCTTTGCTTTCTAAAATGTCTACAATGTTCCACCTTCCATATTTCTTTATAACTATTTTGTCCATGAATATTAAGTAGTTATTGAAATTTGGGCTAAATATAGAACAGGGAAAGGGTTAAGTGATCTCTTTAGATGGATTCTACTGTATTGAGGATGTGTTGTGCATTAACAAGTGTGTGCACACTTATGCATTGGATATAAGTCCTACTGACAGTTCGATGAGACTAGGTAACACAAACACGGACACACAGTCAAACACGGACACACAGTTTAAACACGGACACACAGTCAAATTATGGACACACAAACACTGACATACAGTTAAACACTAACACACAGTTAAAACACTGACACACAGTCAAAACACGGACACACAGTCAAAACACGGACACACAAACACTGACATACAGTTAAACACTGACACACAGTTAAAACACTGACACACAGTCAAAACACGGACACACAGTCAAAACACGGACACACAAACACTGACATACAGTTAAACACTGACACACAGTAAAAACACTGACACAGTTAAACACTGGCACACAGTCAAAACACGGACACACAGTCAAAACATGGACACGTAGTCACACACTGACACACAGTCAAACCCTGACACATAGTCAAACACTGACACACAATGACATACTGAATTATTCAATTGAATATTCAATTCAATATTTTATTGCATTATACATCTACGAGATACTAAAAGCAAGCAGGAATTAACATAAATGCAAAAGTAGTAAATACATGGTTAAGATTTTCGGAATAACCGTAACATGCATACTTACATAAAATGGGAATTGTTAACATATATTTATAGTATTTTAATGTAAACCTCTAGTATTTTATGCGAAGTATGTGTATTTAGCAATACTGGTTAATGGACGTTTAGATTCTTCTGCAATAATTTTTGGATTTTTTTTGGATTTTTGGCCAATGACAATAGTAATGTTTTAAGACAGTCTACAATGATTGCTCCACCAAATGGTCTTCACAATTTACAGAAAACAAGTCAAAGAAAAAATCAGATATTATATCAAACAAACAAAAAACAAATCTGAAGTGATGTAATTACTATTTATACCTTAATTATCATTTACTCTTTGCACGCTAGCGGCGAAACTGTGATTATCTATGCAAACAGTTTGGATCCAGATCAGACGCCGCATAATGCGGCGTCTCATCAGGATCCAAACTGTTTGTCATCTTGACCATATTTTTGCAAAACAAATGAGAGAAAGTTTATTTTAAGAACTGAAGCAGATGACAATTGTTACAGACGAAAAATTACTTAGCGTGCAAAGAGTTAATATTACCTCGGGCAAATATAGACAAGCACTGCACACCCATATCAAACTGCTCATGAGGGAGACTTTGATCAGGGTCTACACTATTTACTACTATTTCAGACTAATTCAAAATGTTATCAGACTGAAGTAATCAGCTTTACAAACCAGGAGAGAGACTTACGGAATAAGGGAACATCCTCGCACTGCTACGATCAGTGCTGGTCGTATTAGCTTTGCAAGGCTAGTAACGAGCGATAGGTGCACTTGCACTATGAACACACAATTAAGGCTTTTATCCGTGAATCTTCATGTAAGAGAAAACGACATAATGAATATTGATTAGATTACGTTTTTATGAATGCACATGAGCACGGAAATTGTTGGCCATGACAGAAACTGTAGAATAATTATTGCTTAACTCTTTTGGCGCCAAATTTAAAATAATTTCATATTAAATATAATTATAAACTAAATAATAAAGGTATATTAGTAAAACATTTGTTTTTTAAAACCTGTATGCTTGGGCTAAAATAATACAGAAAACAGTGAAGTCCCAGGTCAGATGCCGCCTTGAAAAGGCGGCATCTGACCTGGGACTGCACTGTTTTCAATGGTGTCAACAGGCGACATTGGCGCCGAAAGAGTTAAACAAAGAGAACCGACCCTGAAAGGCGCATTTATGGAATAAAGGATTAATATATAAATATTTACCTGTTAAATATTCATGTAAGAAATAATGACTCCATGAATATCTATTAACTGATTTTTCCATAAAGGTATATGAACAAAGCACTTGTTTACTTGTTTACTATTGAACATTTGATCACGGCAGGCAAGGTACAATTAGGTGTATATATTAAAAAGATATATTTCCATAAGCAAACAGAGCACACCATTATCAGACGTCTCCTATTAGAGTTTTCTGTAATGAGTCTATTTTACAGTGTCGAAAAACCTTTACTAAATAATACGCCATTGCAAACTGAGTAGCTCCAACATGTCTGTTCTGTTAGATTATTTTTTTTTGTTACAGATATCTGTCATTTGCAGGTCAGTTAATTGCTTCCTATTCTTATATACCGCACTACAGCACACTGCATCGCACTACAACATACTACGCAATAATACATTTGTACACCACACTACACCACACTGAACCATACTACATCGTGCTACAACAAACCACACCATAATACGTTTGTACAACACACGGTACCATACTACATCGTGCTACATGTACACATACTACACCAAACCACACCATGATACATTTGTACACCACACTGAACCATACTACATCGTGCTACAACACATCACATAATACTACATTTGTACACCACACTACGCCACACCGAATCATACTACACACTACACTACACCAAACCAAACCACACTATAATACATTTGTACACCACACTGTACCAGACTACATCGTGCTACAACATACTACACCATAAAACATTTGTACACTACACTACGCCACACTGAACCATACTACATCTTACTACAACATAATACAACATACTACACCAAATCACGCAATAATGCACCATACTAAATCATACTACACCAAACTACATTACATACTACACCATTCTTTACCATTTGTCCACCATACTACACCAAACTACACCACACTTCACATAAAATGGTGGTATGGATTTCACACCTTTATGTTACATCCAAAATGTTTGACATTAAATGCCACTCTTTTTTATTATTTTAGAGAAGCTTATTTTACTTTTGTTAAACTTTAATACAGATTATCCAGTATTTTCGAACACTTTTGATAGATCACGGATCAGGATCCAATCGGTATAACACTCGACTACCTGTACAGTTGTATTCATTTGTTGTGTGAATCGATTGACATTTTGAAATGAAACAGTGGAGAATTTGACGAGTATTAGATAGTCATTTGGTGAACCTCAAGGAGGTTAATTCCTTGCCTGCGGTCAAACTCATATCTGCTGAATACTTGTATCAGATCGGTTAAAGTTTCAACTTGTTTGTCGGTTCGTTTTGAGAAACTATTCACGAATTGTCAAATAGTTTGGACCCTGATGAGACGTCGAATTATTCGGCGTCTCATCTGGATCCAAACTGTTTGCAAATACCAGTCCGGTTGTGCTTCGTACGCAAATGGTTAAGACAGATATGAAACCCATCGATTTTTCATCCTAACTTTACAGTCGGGACATACAATGTTATCAGCCTGGCGCTCTCACAAAGTTATTAAAGCGGAAAATATGCTCTTTTTACAAAACTGAAATTGCCAGCTCAGTTATATGCGCTATAAATTGTTATATCGATGGATATGAATGAGACCGCAGTTAGCAGACAAAGTGAAATCAATTAGGTTTCAGTTTTCAAAACAGCCTGCATTAGATATCATAACGTTATGATCATTTCAATGTAACAGATACTATTTACATGGAAACGCATTCTGGCCATTAGGTTTTATTCATTCCCTCGTGTTTTTACGTCGCGTTAACTATATTTCGGTCGTATCTCGATGTCAAGCTTGTTACACGTGGAGGAAGACTGTTCACGTAACAGAACACCCGGATAGAACCAATGACCAACCACAAGCCATCTGCAGGGCTTTCTCACATGAAACATCCAAATACCCAGAATGGGGTTCGATCCACAGTTAAACGAAGGCCATGCTCACTCACCCCTTTTCCTCACGAGTTTTCATGTGATGAGAAAAATAATGTTTGTATGAATATCAATGAGCAGGGTTTTATAATCAACAAGAAAACGTTTGAACATGAATGAAGCTATATACATGTAATCAGGATCTATATTGTTTCGTAACAAAACAGACCCTGCTCAGATGACTCCTACATGATCCGCCTGATCTGGATCTACTGTGTTTGCAACGGAGTCACAGACAATCTATGTAAGGAAAAGGGTTAAATAAGCTCTCACTATTTAGTTGCTTATTAACCTTTAGCCTGCTGAGCAAATTATTTTTACCGAATTTTTCAGGTAATACATTTTCAAAATTCAAGCTATGATTAATTTGTCTACCAGAATGCAATCAGGTAGTCAAACAGTTTGGATCCTGATGAGACGCCGAGTGACTCGGCGTCTCACCAGGACCCATCCTGTTTGCCACTCTGTTAACCCATTACCCATATGCTATTTTTAGATCCAACCTCTTTGAATAAATCTACCGGAAAGGAGTTTTACTAAAAAAGAGGACATTTTAGAATTGTGTTTTGAAAGCAAATGCTATTTATCACATTGGTTTCAAATAAATGGCTTCTACAGAGACGTCAAAGGGCGTCAATATGAGGGAATGGATTAAACATTATAAAGAAATGGAAGAAATGTCCACTCTGCAGCAGGCTATAATGTATCAAGTAGATAAAGTTCCTGACAGCGAACATAGGGGCCTAGACCGCTTCATTGGGGTCTATATGTACTATACAGTGAAACCCCTCTAAACCGGACGCTATATTTAGCATAAATATCGGTATTGGATACAGGTGGCAGCTTAATGCAGAGTGAGTCATACAGAAAGCTCTTCTAGGAGCTTTCTGTATGACTTTCACCCTGCATTAAGCAGCCACCTGTCTAAAAGTATCTAAATTCTTCTTTACTAGAATTCCGGTTTAGAGGGGTTTTACTGTATATGACAAGGGTTCCAACTAGCAGAACGGATATCCGTGTACCACGAGGACAAATATGACTGTAACTCTTGCAATTTAAATGATAATTTCGTAAGTCGTTCGGCTATTGAAAGCCAATATATTTTTCTATCAAATGAATATAATCTTATAACGGTAACTTATGAACACGTATCAATCCAACAATGATTTTCTCAAACTTTCACGTGTTGTTTAGGTCATTGACAAACGTTCGTTCACCCCAGTTTCACTATATCACAGCAATAACCTGGCAATTTGCAGTTTAAAAATGGCGTGGTTTAATAAAACGAATCAATTATATCACCCACCTTCAATTTTTAGTTCCCAGCATCAAAAGAATGATGTAAAACTAGCGAATTTTGTCAGTTTGCTTCAAATCGTCGAGGAAGGAGTCATTGTACATGAGTCACGGATTTCCCAACTTTTCCTTCGCTCATCCAATGAAATGACTCCATTCAAATCTGTTGCAAAATGGCACCATCCGGAATAGAAACATAACGACAGACGGAAAGGCCGCTGTTGCTAGTTGCTTACTTATTTAGAGGACAAAACAAATGGAGATTGGTGATATAATTGGGTTGTTTTATTGAAGCACGCCATCTTTTGAACTGAAAATCGCCAGGTTATGGCTATGATATAGTGAAACCGGGGTGAACGAACGTTTGTCATTGACCCAGAAAACACGTAAAATTTTGAGAAAATCATTGTTGGATTGATAATTGTGCATAAGTTACCGTCAGAAGATTATATTTATTTGATAGTAAAATATATTGGCTTTCAATAGCCGAAAGAATTACAAAATTATCATTGAAATTGCAAGAGTTACATTCATATTTGTACTTGTGGTACACGGATGTCCGTTCTACTAGTTGGAACCCTTGTTATTATATAGTACATATAGACCCCAATGAAGCGGTCCAGGCCCCTATGACAAGGAAGGGATTAAGACAGATGACAACTTAACCCTTTACTCCATAAATACGCCTTTTTTACGTATATTTTCCAGAATATATCACTACACATACTGTATCTAGAAACACACGTGACAGCCTAATGTAGGTATAAAGTAATTCTGAAAGCTCCTACAGGAGCTTTCAGAATTACTTTAGACCTACATTAAGCTGTGGACTTTTTTTTTTCAGATTATAAATCGTATGAATAGAACCTCTGTTATCTCGAACTAATTTGTATGGTCCCTTGAAGTTCGAGATATCGAAGTTCAGCTGTACTTTGCAAACAGAGTAGACCCTGGTTAGGCAGCTCCTGAGGGATCGTAGTCTACCCTGCTCGCTTATGATATTACAGAGGCCTAGGTCTACACTTCTTGCCATGGTAAAAACTCCGTTGCTCATGGCGCCATTATAAAGAATCAGCTAATTAATATTCATGACGTCATTTTTTCATAATTATTCATGGAGTACAAGGTTAATACAGGGTGAAAGTCGTGTAGAAATCTCCTCTTGCAGTTTTTTTGCAATAATGCCGTCTTTCATTAAGCAGCCATCTTTCTAAAAGATATTTGCTGTATGTAGGACACACCTAGATTTTAAACTAAAACATTTTTGCAGTCATCTGTTCATTCGCAGCTTTAGGGATATTTCTTACACGTCTTTTGAAAACACTATCACAATTATTTTCAATTAATATAACCTAGTTCAACAGCCCTCCCTCCCTCATATTTGCTCAATTTGAAATACTGCAAAGTTTGGGGGTATTAATTTTTTAAACTATTAACAGAGTATACCCAGATCAGACGGTTCTGTCTGCTCAAGGTTTTTTCTACTTGTTCATGAAAAAATTTAAATATGATTCTACAGTTTCTACTATTGTCAAGCATTCCTGTGTCTATGTGATTTTTTAAAATTTAATCTAATTAATATTCATGATATCGTTGTTTCTTACATGAATATACATTTAAGAAATGATGACATCGTGCATGTTTATTAGCCGAGGTTTAATCATTGAATATATCCACAGGGTTTTGTTTTGTATTGATAGAACGTTGATAGAACGTGCAAGAAACTACAGAGTCGGGTCTATTATAATTTAATAAGCAAACAGAGAGATCTCGGTCTACTCTGTTTGCAAATGCTTGAAAAAACGTTCATATGAAACAAAGGGTTAAAAGACTTTACTGTGTTTAATCCTTTCCTTCATATAATCCTTTTCTTCATATAATCCATATAATCCTTTCCTTCATATAATCCTTTCCTTCATATAATCCATATAATCCTTTCCTTCATATAATCCTTTCCTTCATATAATCCTTTCCTTCATATAATCCTTTCCTATCCTTTCCTTCATATAATCCTTTCCTTCATATAATCCTTTCCTTCATATAATCCTTTCCTATCCTTTCCTTCATATAATCCTTTCCTTCATATAATCCATATAATCCTTTCCTTCATATAATCCTTTCCTATCCTTTCCTTCATATAATCCTTTCCTATCCTTTCCTTCATATAATCCTTTCCTATCCTTTCCTTCATATAATCCATATAATCCTATCCTTCATATAATCCTTTCCTTCCTATAATCCTTTCCTTCATATAAAAGCTTCATATAAACGCTTTTCCGTATATTTGCAAACTGAGAAGACTCCTGTTTGAGCCGTCTGGTCAGAGTCTACGCTGTTTGCTTATGGTACAATATAGATCCTATTCTACAGTTTCTCCCTATACCAAAACATTCTGTGCACGTATGACATCATACAAATTCAGCTGATTGATATTCACGGTGTCATTATTCCTTACATGGCCATTAAACAGGGGAAGGGTTAAAGCAATGATTGCAGTATTCTTCGACAGTGGCATTTGTCAATACCTGTACCTATACTGTGCCTATATGCCACCAGAGAATAACATTTTAATGTAGCCACTTGGAATGAAATTATACAATTATTGGCAGGAAAATAAAAAGAGGAATTTTTTTTGATTCGGGACCAAAACTCAAACCCTTGCAAAGGGGAGTTGTCTCTTTATAATATGAGCATACTATGTGGTTGAGTCAAGATGTTTCCAAATACACCAACAGTAAAAACCTTCTAAATCGGAATTCTAGTAGAGAAGAGTGTATATACTTTTAGCAAGGTGACTGCTTAATGCATGGTGGAAGAGCTTAAGGAGCTTTCTGCATGTTCCTTTAGGAGCTTTCTGCGTGACTTTCACCCTGCAATAAGCTGCCACCTGTCTCCAAAACCGGTATTTATGCTAAATTGAACGTCCGGTTTAGAGGGGTTTTACTGTACTTGTATTTATTGATTTTTCGCCACTGATCCTCACAAATAGTTTGGATCCAGATGAGACGCCGATACGTTTCGTCTGGATCCAATATGTTCGACATTCACCATGAAAAATAGTGCAGTCCCAGATCAGACGCCGCCTTTTCAAGGGACTTCACTTTTTGTCTCAAACTCTATTTCTATATATGTGCTTTATTCCTTTGAAATTTGCATTTATTTATCTCATTTCCTTATTTTACTGAATGATTAGACAAAATTGTTTTGCAGACGAAAATTAGAAATTAAGCGCTGAATGGATTAAGGAACCAACTGCTTTTACAGACGTATGTGTTAATACATGTAACGTATGTGGTCGGAAACGCAAAACGTTACTGTATTTTGAAAATATTTTTCTCACTGTCTCAATCTTCAACACCCTACTGGCTAAGTTGTGATTACCTTTGTAAACAGTTTGGAACCAGGGTCCATGCTTATAAAACTTTTAGTTGAGTCTGAGAACGTTCTCAAGCTTTTGATTGGTCAGATTTGAGCCTTTGGCTCAAATCTGACCAATCAAAAGCTTGAGAACTCAAATCTGACCAATCAAAAGCGTGAGAACGAAACTCAGACTCAACTAAAAGCTTTATAAGCATGGACCCAGATGAGATGTCGAGTAACTCAGCATGTCATCAATATCTAAACTCTTTTGCTGCTCTGATATTAGTTTTTAAAGAAACGGAAGAAAATGTACTTTTAAGATTGAAGCAGACGACAATATTTGCAGACGACAATAATTGCTAATAGTGCAGCCATTTAATTCAATCGTTTGAGTACAATGTTATGTAATTCCGCACGCGCCTATACAAGTTGTGGCATTTGTCACTCAAACTGCAGATATTTTCATTTAATCTTTAATCAACCAAAAATACTGTCTTCCGCATACTCTGTCGTGAATTGCAATCTGACACATTCTCCATTTTGTTAACCCTTATTATGCCACCACCTCAACCACTACTCTGCTACCTTAAACTTTTACTCCATGAATACATGTACGCCTATTGGTTTTGCAAACAGAGTAGACCCAGATCAGACGTCTGATCCAGACCTACTCTGTTTGTTTATGAACTGATACAGATATAATTCTACAGTTTCTGTCATGGCTAACTATTCCTGTGACCACGGGCTATTTTAATCCATTTGTTCCCACGATCTCATATATGGGATGTAGGCAAACAGTGTAGACTCTGATCAGACGCCGCATTATGCGGCGTCTGATCAGTCTACATTGTTTGCTGATAGGAATTTCAATATAAAACAAAACGAAATTGAAAATTTAGGCAAGGCACCCCTTAGATAAAAAAAAATAGACTAATTCAGTATATAAACATGGAAGAATCCACTGAGCGCAAATGGGTTAAACGATAATCAAATTATTATCAAGGATCTCATTATTTCTTATATGAATATTCAAAGTGTAATGGTTATGCCTTATAAAGCTATTCTCCATCTGACTTGTTTTTGCAAACAGCTTGCATCCAGATGAGATGAGGTGTATTGGGCGCCTCATCAGAGTCCAAGTTGTCTCGGCATACCTTTCAACCTGCATGAAGCTGCCCCCTGTCTTAAAGACCGGGTTTTAATATGATTTTAATGGTCGGTTTAGAGGGTTTAACTTGATTTTAATAAAGAAAATACGATTGTCATACATTTTGGATTCTAGTAGACACCGAATGAAAAATCAATTCTAGCCATTTTAAATGAAACATTGAAGCCGTTTTAGAAAGTAAAGAAATTAATAAACATAAACAGAGCAGACCCTGATCAGACGGCCCCTATTGGAGCCGTCTGATCTCGGTCTACTCTGTTTGCCAATGCATGAAAACACGTTTCTATGAAGGAAAGGGTTAAAAGCATTTGCAAAACAGAACATGCTCTGATCAGACGATTCATGTAGAAAGTCACATCTATCATAATTTCATAAGCAAACTGAGCACACATTCTTTCTTTTTTTTCTCTTTTTTTTCTTTTCTTTTCTTTTTTGAGAGAGAGAGATTTATACCGTTATATAAAAGAACAATGCATTTCTACGACAAATAGTACAGAACATTTCTAAGATGTTTTATAAGCAATCAAGACAGCTTCTGATCAGACGGCTCCTACAGAAACCGTTTGATCTTGGTTTACTCTGTTTACAAAGACATCAAAAGGCGACTCCATCAGATAACAGGGTATATATAGAATAGTTCTGTACTTGATCGTCCTGTGGATAATCTGAAGTAAAAGATATGTGGATCGAAGAAACAAAACAACGTTTATTTATCTCCACGTTGCTTCTACAAAATGTAGGAGTGTCAAAACTTTTAGTATTGGTAATATTAGTAGCTATGGCACCCGCTAAAAGACTATCAAGTTTCAATTCAACCCAATTTGTTCATTAAATTCAATAGTAAACATGATCTCGTACAATACACTCTTTATCATGTAAATGTATTGTAAACATTAAACAATGGAGCGTTTGTATTGACCAGCTTTATGTATATACAGCACCAGAAGCTATATTGAACAATGACGGTTTCAGATTTCTATTTGTATTAATTCTTTCGCTGCCAATGTCACATCTGTGATCACATATGAAAACAGTTTGGATCCAGATGAGACGCCGAGTAAATCGGCGTCTCATCAGGATCCAAACTGTTTTAATGTTACTGGGGGTTTTAAACAAAAAATAAGAAAACTAAAGAAATGAAAATTGTAGCAGACGGAAAGTTTGCAGAGGACAAAATATGGTAGCTTAATCTGATAAAAAAAAATGGCATCATTACAAACCCTTTATCTGCTACAAGGGACAGTTTGATCTCTGCGTTATCATTCGTTTACATCTTCTTATAACCTTTAACATAATCTTTTTTACAACCATTTACAAGGAAATCTTCTTTATAACCATTTATATAATAGAGAAATCTTCTTTCAACACTTCACAATGACATATCCTTATAACCCTTTACCTAGGATAATTATACGCCTTTTGACGCCCTTGAAACCAGTTTAGTCTCGGATCAAATAATATAGTTGAAGCCTTGTTCATTATGCCAGTATAAAAAATAGCTAATCAATATTCATTCAGTCGATAGATTTTATATGAATAGTCATGAGGTAAACTGTTAAACTCGGTGGTCTTTATGAACCCACTGATGTGGGTATATAAAAAAATAATTTCACTATATATATGCACTGCTTGACTAGTATGCGCTTACTGTTATACGAGTATACATGAAATATATAATGTTTGTCTTGTACATGTATTGAATCGAAAAGAAATATATAACTGGCCAAAATATTGCTTTTACGATGACAAACCAAACGCAATTCATGACCGTTCGTTTTCCAGAAAACAATGTATTTTGAGTGTTCAAACTTTTACTTGAACATTCCTGAAAAATACCAACCATTATATATATTTTCTTTGAGTCGTGTGGTGAAACGTAATACATGTATGACATATATTGCCTTTACAAAAAGCAAATTATAAAATCTATATTGAATAAGTAAACATAGCATACCCTGATCAGCCAGCTCCTGAATAATGGAGCAATCTGATCTGCGTCTACTCTGTTTCTCAAATGTACACAAACATGGGATTATCAAGTTATCCATAAATACGTCTTTTAACGCGTTTGCCAACAAGGAGTAGACCCAGACCAGATGGCTCCTGTAGCAGCTGTCTGATCAGGGTCAGGTCTGTTTGCTTATAGAATAATACAGATCTGCCTCTACAATAATTCTGTTATGACCAAACAATCCTATTTTTATACGCCATTATAAATCTTCAACGACGTCATTTTTTTAGCATGAATATACAATAAAATCGCGATTATTCTGGGTCCATGCTTATAAAACGTTTAGTTGAGTCTGAGTTCGTTCTCAAGATTTTGATTGGTCAGATTTCTGACCAATCAAAAGCTTGAGAACTCAATTCTGACCAATCAAAAGCTTGAGAACGAATTCAGACTCAACTAAAAACCTTTATAATACATGGACCCAGTATGCACGTATCAACTCAAATACGTATCATTATCGAGCTTCAAGACAGGTAGCAGCTTAATGCTGGGTAAAGGTCATGCAGAAAGCTCCTTTCACTCTCCAGTATGCAGTCACCTGTCTACAACGGTCTATATTCTCTATATTAAAATTTCGAATAATCGAGAGTGGACTGTACATCGAGAAAGGGGTTAGAGCAATATTCGCAGTATACCTCTGTATCGACTTATGTCTGTCCATGCTTTGCCCACATGCCGTGCACTGTTGCAGTGACAGATGGCATTGGAGAATAACTTTTTTTTAAGGGTTTTGTCTATTCATAATATCAGCATAAGTGTTTGGAGATAAAATGTTTTCACACGTGTCTTTTTATTTCCTTTTTGTCGGGGTTGGTCATAATATCGTATTAGTTCCTTTCAAATTCAGGTTCAAACATTAACCAATTCCATTCTAGATTATTATTTTTAGACCCAACCTCTTTGAATGAATCTACCGAAAAGGAGCATTTACTAGAGAAAAGGAAAGGGAGTTGTGTAGTTTTGAAACCATTGTGATAAATAGAACATTTGCTCCTATGATATTTGCTCCTATGGAGCAAATGATCTATTTATCACAATGTTTTCAAAAATATTTTTTTTACAGAGGCATCAAAAGTCGTCGGTAGGAGGGGATGGGTTTTACCTCTTTACGTCATGGTTTAACCCTTTCCCTGTTCTATATTTAGAATTTCAATACCTACTGAATATTCACAGAGAAAATAGTTATAATGAAACATGGAAGATGGAACATTGTAGCCATATTAGAAAGGAAAGAAACAGATCTTCCAAATTCCACTAGCAAACAGAGTAGACCCTGATCAGACGGCTCCTCTAGGAGCCGTCTGATCTGGGTCTACTCTGTTTGCAAATGCGTGAAAACACGTTTGTATGAGGGAAAGGGTTAAATATTTGACCTCTCGTAGTGGAAAAGGGTGTCAGTGTTAAACCCATTCCCTACTGCATGTTTATTTAAGAAATAATGACATCATGAATACTCGTACAGTACTTATTAGATTAAATCACTATAATTGCATATGGACACGGGAACTTTTAGATCAGACAGAACCTGTAGAATCACAGCTATATTATATTATTAGCAAACAGAGCAGATCCTGATCAGACGGCTCATATAGGAGCCGTCTGATCTGGGTCTACGCTGTTTGCAAATGCGTGACAAGGCGCTTGTTTTGGCGCTTTTATGAAGGAAACGATAAACTATAGATTCCACTCAGTAAGAAAGGCATAAATTTGCTAGCGGTTCTACACTGTTTTCCAATGCCAATGCCTACATGTACGTGTCCCGCAACTTAACGATCAAGACTTTTATACAAGAGTACAGTTTTACACTACATATTGGAATTACTCTTGTTTCCTGTTAAACCCTCTACTCCATATAAACGCCTTTTAAACACCTTTGCAAACAGAGTAGATCTAGATCAGACGACCATTGTAGGAAATGTCTGATAAGAGCCTGATCTGTCTACTTGTGAAATTATACGGAATTGAATCTGTCATGGCCAAAAAACGTCCACTTCCTATTCGCTCATGCCAAAGTAAAACTCCATGCTCGCTCATATTACATACATGAATATTCAAGAAGAAATTGATGAAGAAATGTCCATAATTTTATTATGCTTGTTTAAATATTCATGTAATCAAGAGTTCTTATTTCGTTAGTTCTTACATGAATAGTCATGAAAATATTCGCATGCTTATATAAATATTCATGTAATCAATTGTCATGATTTCATTATTTCTTGCATGAATATTTATGAAGTAAATAGTCCCCTATTTCCTACAAGATTCTACATACTGCGACTATACAGTACATGTTACACCTCTCTAAACAGGAACTCTATTAATGAAGAATTTAGATACTTTCAGACAGGTGGCTGCTTAATGCAGGATGAAAGTCATGCAGAAAGCTCCTAGGGGAGCTTTCTGTAGGACTTCCATCCTGCATTAAGCTGTCACCTGTCTCCAATATTTAGAGAGGTTTTACTGCAGTTCACTTTAATAACATAACTGTATATGCATTGTATATACAGTAAAACCTCTCTATAACGGCCACTAAATTGTATTAATTAGTTTGCATTTAGGGCAGGTGGCTGATTAAAGCAAGGTGAAAGTAAGCAGCCACCTGCTTTTAACACAAAATAATTGATGTAATTTAGTGGCCGTTATAGAGAGGCTTTACTGTAATCAGAGATATATCATTTTAAAATCAAACAGTGCAGACCCCGATCATCAGATCTTCTATGGCAACAGTCTGATATTGGTCTACACTGTTGGCAAAGGTACGAAACTGCGTTTATATGAAGGAAAGAGTTAATTAAAATATTATCAAAATTAACAACTAAATATTTTTTCTTACATTTCAAACTCTGACCAATAGGCTCCATCAAGAAACCTTTAGTCTGCATGGGTATGTACTAATCACAAAGTTCTAACTAACTCAGTTCCCCGCACACTACGGGTTAGACAAGCACATGTGACTGGTATAAAACGACCATTTCTAAGCAGAAGCCTTCATTATTCAGACAATTACAGGCGTAAACATTAACCCTTTCCTCGACGAATATTCATTTTAGAAATGATGACGTCATTCATGAATATCAATTAGATTTATTTATTATGATAACACACAGACACATGAAGGTTTGGCAACGACAGAAACTGTAGAATCATAATTACAATAAACCACCGCTAATGCGACCACATAAAATAGGTATAATTATGGGTGCTAGATGCAGGTGGTAGCTTAATGCAGGACAAAAAGTAATGCAGAGAGGAGCTTTCTGCATTACTTTTGTCCTGCATTCGGCAACCATCTGCTTATAAAGACACCCATGTTTATTCATTAGATGGTTTCTACTGTATACATGTTATATCATAAGCAAACAGAGCAGACCCTGATCAGACGGCTCCTATTGGAGCCGTCTGATCTGGGTCTACTCTGTTTGCAAAGGCGTATTTATTGAGTAATGGGTTAACCTTCCATACGGTGTATTAAACATTATAACACTTTGATAGAAGTTTGAACCCACGTACAGGACCCTAGCTGTTTGGTATTCCAAGCCAAAGCGTTTAAAAAAACCTTTAACATCCTTTTGCAAACGGTTTGGATACGGATAAGACGCCGATTGACTTAAAGTCTCATCAGGATCCAAACTGTATGGCACTCTGTCAATATGTTTGGTTACGTTTTGTCAAACAATTAACCCATTCCTCCATAGTCTATTTTATATCCAACCTCTTTGAGTGCATCTACCGAAAAGGAGCATTAACTAGAGAAAAGGAACTTTTTAGAATTTTTGTAATTTGAAACCATTGTGATAAATAGAGCATTTGCTCCTATAGGAGCAAATGCTCTATTTATCACAATGGTTGCAACAGGTGACTTTTACAGAGGCGTAGAAAGACGTATTTATGGAGGAAAGGGTTAAATAGATTACGTAACAAAAGATAGGATATATCAGCTCAGTCAGTAGTATTTATTTCTAAAATGATAGAACGAAAAACAGAATTAAGTAGAAAATGCAAAAGATCCGGTGGTATCATACTTTTTTTCTTCACACCATAAGGATTAACCCCTTCCAATATATAAACGTTTTTAAACGCTTTTGCAAATAGAGTAGACCCATATCAGACGGCTACTGTATAGAAGCCGTCTGAACAGGGTCTGCTCTGATGATAATAGATCAGGTTTTACAGTTTATTCCCATACCAGAATAGTCTATGTGCATTAGTCATTATAAAAAAAATCAGCTTATAAATACGCATGATGTCATTATTTCTTACATGAATAGGGAATGGGTTATGAAAAAAAAATTGGCAGGCTACACTTTGCTTTGTGTTCTCGAGGCAATGCAGGTTTTGTATGTGATTGTATATTTATTGAGCGCCTGGTTGTACCTGGGTTGATCGAAGTCTTACAACGCTTACGTTACATCTCACTGGCTCCCCGCAATTCTTACTATTGAATCTGGCTGGGCCCATCTAGATTAACGAGGTAATATGCGGTCTCCTGCTAATAAACATTGATCAAGGCTGATTAGAACAGGAAGAAGGGTGTAGGCAGAATCATTGAATGTAAATACAATACATCAACAAAATACAGACTATAAAATCAATGAAACGATAATTGAATAATCTAAACGCGTTAAGTGTACAATAAAACCTGAATAATCCGGGCACTCAAACACGTCATCATTATCAGTCTTTTCAGACGGACGGTAGCTTAATGCAGGGTGAAAGTAATGCAGACATATACCCTGGGAGCTTTCTGTGTGACTTTTATCGTACCTTAAGCAGCCACCTGCCAATAAAGTTATCCATTTGTTTACTCACAGCTCAGATTAGTGAGGTTTATTGTACTTTTAATTTTAAGTCTTTTGACACGATCAAGAATTTACACAGATTATTGAAACAACCCTTTGAAAATAGATGAATAGAGGAAATGAGCAAGCTGCTGTGAATTTTATTTTTCAATAATTGAACAAAACTCTCCTTGAAATTCGAGATAAGCATAGTGTAATAAGCATGTGATAACCTTTCCCTTATAAAACGCCTTTCCATACTTTTGCAAACAGAGTAGACCCAGATCAGATGGCTCCTGTAGGAGCCATCTGATCAGGGTCTGCTCTGTTTGCTTATTATGTAATATAGATTGAATTTTACAGGTTCCAACATCATACAAAATTCTCTTGTTCTTGATGCCATTATAATAAATGTTTAGCTAAATAATATTCATACGTATATTCATTATATCTCGCATGAATATTCATTAAGGAAAGGGTAACTGCAGTAACAAGTATCAATATTATTGTTTCCCATCTTAAATGGCTATTGTTCATTATTACTTGTAATGGAACAGGGTTGAGTAGCACGTCCTGATGGGATGAGTTACGGTCCTTGTCCTGCAGCAAACTGTACCACATTTTTTTTATTTTTTTTTTTTAAAAATATTTATACAAAAACACGTGTTTCAAAACTATGATATTCCATGAATATCCATGTAAGAAATAATGATATCATGAATATTAATTAGATTAATAGTATTTTTTAAAAATTGCCTTAAAAACCTTAATTAGACATCTTTTAAATGATCGGTATATTAATAATAAAGATATTTTACTGAATATTCTAAATAAAACACACTCTTGTATAGAGTGGTCAACCAATTAGCTATAGATGAAGCATGTGACACTTAGATCGTATTTTTTTGAAAAAGATTATCACAATTTGTGTTTCAGTGCCACATCTAAAAACCCTACAACTCCCAATTTATTTAAGGAAAACTTTTCCGAACTGAACTTTGGAACCAGTCCATTTTTCGTGCTAGAGATTTCCTCCTGCAAAGGAATTTGTATAGTGTAAAACCTTGACTCATATAGAAAACAGTGCTGAACGTAATCAGGGGGGTTTCTGTCTAGAGCCTAGTCTACTCTGTGTTGGCCATCTAGTCAAGAGTATTATCTACACAAATTGACTATATCCTAATGATAGTAATCATTTGAATTTATGGATTAAAGTTCAAAATACCTTTTGTTGTTGAGATTACCCTGCGTACATCAATTTCCATGTGCATTTTATTTTGTTCTGAGTTTTCATACTTGCGATCTGATATGTATTTAACCAGACTCTTGACTTACTTGCTGATTTCTTTATTATTACTGGACTGATCTGCAGGGACAGGGCATGTACTGACAGCCAACACTAACATGCTTCATGATAGGTTTTAGTATACGAGGGCAAATGCTTTCCAGTTGCGCTAACACGATAAACAATGATATACAGTAAAACCCCTCTGAACCGGAATTCTAGTAGCGACGAATTTAGGCTACTTACATGTAAATGCAGGGTAAAAGTTGCAGGGTAAACGTTGCAGGGTAAACGTCATGCAGAGGAGCGTCAGAGGTAAACGTCATCCTAGAGGAGCTTTCTGCATGACTTTCACCCTGCATATTAAGCTGCCACCTGTCTCCATGGCGGATATTTATACGAAATTTTACATCCAGTTTGAGGGGTTGTGCTATACACACAGTAGAGTCTGTCTATAGTGGTCACATAATGAACATAAACGGGGTCTGTAAGAACAGGTGGGTGCTTAAACCATTTGTTCCCATATTAATTAAGGAAATTCGTAGTATTACTTAACCCATTCCCTCACATTAACTCCTTTTGACGCTTCTGTAAAAGACATCTGTTGAAACAATTGTGATACATAGAACATTTGCTCCTGTAGGAGCAAATGCTCTATTTATCATAATTGTTTCAAACTACAACATTCTAAATTGTCCGTTCCTATAGTTAATGCTTCTTTTCGGTAGATTCATTCAAAACGGCTGGATCTAAAAATAGCCTATGAGGGAATGGGTTCAGGAAAACTCTTCCTTTTGATCATATCCATTCTTCATGTGGAGGGGACACAGCAAACAAAATAACTGCTGTTTCTAACCCTTTCCTCCATAGGCTATTTTAGATCCAACCTCTTTGAATGAATCTACCCAAAAGGAGCATTTACTAAAGAAAAGTAGAATTTTGTAGTTTGAAACCATTGTGCAAATGCCCTATGTATCACAATGGTTTCATGAAGTGGTTATTAAAGAGGCGTAGAAAGGCGTATTTATGGAGGAAAGGCCATTTATTCTGATAGGTTCAACAAACAGTGCAGACCCTGATCAAAGAGCCCTTTTAATGTAAGATATAATGAATTTATTAAAACAATAAGCCGAATATTTATTATCATGACATCTATATGAACAGTTGACATTTTGGCCAATTTACTGTATAATTACTGTAGAATTACTGTAGAATCAGATCTATAATATCCCCCAAAGGAAACAGGGCAGATCCTGATCCAAAAGGAGACATCTGATCGGTGTCTATTCTGTTTTCTGACAGATAATAATACAGATCTGATTCTGCAATTTCTGTCATTGCCAAATAGTCCCGAGTTCATTTGCTATTATGACAATTAATCTAATTAAAAAGAGTTAAAAACGAGTTAACCCTTTCCTTCATATAAACGTGTTTTCACGTATTTGCAAACAGAGTAGACCCAGATCAGACGGCTCCTATAGTAGCCGTCTGATCAGGGTCTGCAATGTTTGATAACAAAATGTAAAATACTGGTTTCTTTAGTTTCTAAAATGATTGCAATTGTACACTTTCCATATTTCAGTATACCTTTTTTGTCCATGAATATTCAGTAGGTATTGAAATTTGGATTAGATACAGTACAGCGAATAATGTTAGTCTGCCCACTCACACTATCGGGGAAAAACTATTGAGATAACTTGCCAGTATCTTTCCGGCAGATGGATGCTTTGATAATCTGATTCTTTGAACACTGAATATTCAATGTGGCATGACGTATCAGTGTTTAACGACAGAGTCCATCCAGTGTGAAATACGTACATTTGATATAGGAGTATGAATGACAAACAGTACAGACCCAGTGTAGATCCTGATCAGAGGGTTCCCAGATGAGTGCTCTGATCATGATCTACACTGTTTGTGTGTACCAGTACAATGGATTGCCGCATTCAAAGTGTTGTATGGTATAATATAGGATATGGAAGGGCACGATGACCAGCTAATAATCCCAGGAGGTCAGAAGAGTTGTAACTGGTCCAGTAGAGCGTTCACAGCAAAACCCTCTAAACCGGACGTTAAAATTTAGCATCAACGTAAGTCTTTTAGACAGGGAGCAGCTTAATGCAGGATGAAAGTCATGCAGAAAGCTCCCAGAGGAGCTTTCTGCATGACTTTCACCCAACATTAAGCATCTACCTGCCTAAAAAATTCATAAATTCTTCATAAAAAATCTGGTTTGGAGGGGTTGACTGTATTTATATATTACATCTGTTCTCCAATTTGTAGCATTCCAAACATTTATATAATGTGAAAATATCATATCTACTCGTTCTTAATGTAACACGTATATTTTCAAAACGCAGTAAGTGTGTCGCACGTTTTGAGAATTTCAGAGAAACCGAGTAACTCATCTCATCTGGATTCTGGATCCAAACTGCATGGTTGGTTTAAATGAATCCCCTCACACACACGCACGCTGCTTGCAGTACCTACAACAGGTTAATTGAACTTCGCTACAAACTCGTCTCATCTGGATCTCCACTGCATGCAAAAGTTTTAATGAAATCCCTTCACCGCCTTCACCCCCGGAGTGTAGTACATTGTATCTATGACAGGTTAATTGCTATTCGATACAATCTGATTATCTCATTCCAAGTTCCAACCGCTTTTTCCTTTGATTACAGTTATAGTAGAATCTCACTATTCTAGAACGAAGTCTAATTCTTTATCTTTAAAACGTGTAGGAGCTTAATGCAGGACAAAGGTGAAACGGAAAGCTTCAATAGCAGCTTTCGGTATCACTTCTGTCCTGCAGTAAGCAACCCCCTGTTTTGTTAGGACTCCAATGTCAATAAATCGTGTATTCGTTTAAGCGAGGCTCTCCACTACACACATAGTAGTTTCTTTATTTTTCGGAAAGGTCTGTATCAGTAATAAAAAGCTCGTGCACAAGTATATTTAAGCGCATGAACGGCTCTGCTTTTCTGTGTTGCACATGAATGATAGACATACACATGAGCATCATAGATTTATCCACGTGCATGGTAGACATACACACGTGTATTATAGACATATGAGCGGGCATGATAAACGTATGCACGCACATGACAGACATATGCGCGTGCATGATAGTCATACAATGTACACACGTGCATGATAGACATATGCGCGTGCATGATGAACATATGCACGCGCATGATAGTCATATACGCGTGCATGATAGACATACGCACGTGCATGATGGGCATACGCACGTATATCTGTCTGACAAACATCTTGCACAGACCTTAATCATAGAGAAAATTAAACAAACATACCAATATCTATTTCCCATCATTTAATCCTTTACTCCATAAATACGCCTTTCTAATACTGTATGATATGGTATAGAATTGATCTGAGTCTACCATAGCCACACATTCCTATCCATGAGCTATTATAACAATTACATGTAATCTATTTAATATTCATGATGTCATTATTTCTTACATCCATATTCATGGAGTAAATGGGTAAATAGTGCTTTTCTAAAACATGCGCCATCTATTACAATTCTCAGAGTTATTTATTTGTTTCCATTTCTCTTCAAATACAGCCAAATTTCACTCTAATACCGATACAACAACGAGTATATCTGAATCAAGACTATTCAAAAAAGATCAACACGATTTCACAGTTGCTGTACAATGTGGTAATTTCAACGGACCGAATCGACTTTTATCACTTATGCAACTGCAATTCAGATTACCTATTGTATGCCAGTTTCTTTTCACCGGTTTTACAGATAATATGCTTGTTCGTAAACCAGATACTGTAGATACTGCCTGTTTGAAGAAGATATTAGCCATTTAAATTCACCAGGTGGTGTTAGTTTTAGATCAGAGTATACCATTTTTGTTTAAGAAAAGATGTCTAATTATGGGTCTGTAAGGCAGGTGGTAACTTAACCCATTCCCTCATATTGACGACTTTTGACGAGTCTGTAAAAGTCACTTTGAGAAATCATTGTTATAAATAGAGCATTTGCTCCTATAGGAGCAAATGCTCTTTTTATCACAATGATTTCAAACTACAAAATTCTAAAATTTTCCTTTTCTCTAGTTAATGCTCCTTTTCGAAAGATCGGGTCTAAAAATAGCCTATGACGTAATTGGTTAATGCATGTCAAAAGCAATACCGAATGTTCCAATACGAGTCTTCTGCATTACAATTGCCCTGCATTAAGCAACCACCTGCTTTTTAAGTCTTCTATGTTAAATCAATGAAGGGTCGCGTAGGACAGGTTTTTCTGTATTCAGTTTTACAAAGTCCTGGAGGAGGGAGATTGGGTGTTCAAATCCTTATAGGGTAAATACGTTTAAAATGCAGGAATATGTTAATTTTTGACAAATGTTCATATAATAGCAAGACCTAAATACTATAGAATATAAAATGCATCTAAGGCATATTATTGTTTATTATATACCTGCCAGTTTCAGTAAATCAAAGTACTGATAGTACTGAAAGTGTCTGTGTTTTTGGAAAGAAAAAGTGTTGAATACAGTAGAACCTCTCTAAACCGGACAAAAATAAACATTAAGGATGGGCGTTAACGACTGCTGTATGCTGAAAATTTCCGTATCGTTGTCAGCCTGCATCAAGCAGCCACCTGTTATGTTTATTTTCTGTTCGATCTAGAGAGGTACTACTGTATTTCGGTGGTTTGTTTGCGAGTTATTTTTTATGTTCCCAGATATTGAAATTTTATCTGAAGGTAGTTGGTGTTTTGCATGATTTATGTAAATATTTCAAACGCAATTTCCAAATCTGAAGTACAACACATTGAAGGCATAAGTCGATCAGTGTCAAGAAATATTGATCTTCCGAAAAACATTATATAAATATATTGATGTAAATATATACAAAAATAAGTTTGGAATTAGTTAAATATTGGAATCTAACAAACATTACAAGTAGATAATCAAGAATGTTTGTATTGTTTTACATGCTATAATGGTATACTCAGATCTTTTAAACAACTTCAGATCATCTGAAATTGTTCATAGATTTTGAAATGGGAGGAAAACAAAGAGTACATGTAAATATATTCCTGATGGAAATTTTATTGTAGACAATGGCAAGAAAAAGTACAAAACAGCAAATAAACATATATTGCAAGTAAAGCATCTGTTTGAATGTAATAAAAAATGTAATCAAATGTTAAATCGAAACATGGTTGTATTTCCACTTTTACCCAATTTTTGTAAAACCTCTGTTGAACAGCCATTCAGATGTTAATTGACAATTCCTTATGATAGGTAGAACTTGAATGCAAATTGACAACCCTTTTCGTTGCATTAGGCTGTCACTGTAATCATAGGTCATCATGGTTAAAAACAAGTGGCTGTTCAATAAAGGTTATTGAAACATTAAAGGGAATCATGAATAGTAACTCTTACATCTAAACTAAATAGCTACACTACTTATGATACAGAAACATTGACAGGCAAACCATATTTCAATAATAATGTTCAGATATGCTATAGTTTTCAACTTTAAAGTGGAAGTCCCTACAATGATCGCATATTTTCAAGAATAGCATAACACTTGGTATTTGTTATGCTCTATCATTATTATGAAGGTTCCCAATTTGAACTTATTTCGAAAACCGATTTCATCAATACTGATCATTTTTGTTCTACAAGACAAAATTATCGGCCTTTTCCGTTAAGTTTTTCCGCGTTTTGCCGATGATCACCCGATCCCTCCATTGTTTACGTAATAGCTTTCTCGGAATATACAATATACTACTTTTCAGCATGTAAACAAATGAGTTTTGTATATTTTAAGTGTTTATGAAACGCATCAAATGTAGGGACATCCCGTTTAAGACATTGCAGGGTTTCACAATTTGGAACAAGAGAACCATGATGGTCCTAAATCGCTCACCTGGTTTCTATACACTTATGCATACACTGTATTTCTATGTAAAAATTAGTCGGCTTCAGATTCGGGCCAAAATGAAACCAAGGGCCAAATTTTAGGCCTGGGTGTTACAATTTGAACAATAAAGGAACATTAGGTGATGCTTCATATAAATTTCAAGTCTGGGCATTACAATTTCACAGAAGGAGATTTCACAGAAGCCCTAGCGGGGCCATTTTGGTCCAGGTCTCATAATTTGAACAATCTTAGTAGAAACCATTAGTTGATACTACATACCAATTTTCTAGGCCTTACAGTTTCGGAGTAGAAGATTTTTAAAGACTTACCAATAAACAAGAGGGCCAGAATGGCCCTGAAGCGCTCACCAGACAATCAGAGGAGAAGATTTTCAAAGAGTTCACTATTTGTTTCTACTGAAAACTGCCCACCCCTGGGGCGGTGCCAATTTTGACCCCAGGGCCATAATTTATATAACTTTTGTAGAGGACCTGAACATGATACTATGTGCCAAATATGAAAGCTATGAGCTTTCCAGTTTCAGAGAAGAAGATTTTCAAAGATTTCACTATTTGTTTCTATTGAAAACTGCCCAACTCTGGTGCGGGGCCAATTTTGATACCCGGGACCATAATTTATATAACTTTTGTATAGGACCTGAACATGATGCTATGTGCCAAATATGAAAGCTGAGAGCTTTCCAGTTTCAGAGATGAAGATTTTCAAAGATTTCACTATTTGTTTCTACTGAAAACTGCCCACCCCTGGGGCGGTGCCAATTTTGACCCCAGGGCCATAATTTATATAACTTTTGTAGAGGACCTGAACATGATGCTCTGTGACAAATATGAAAGCTGAGAGCTTTCCAGTTTCAGAGGAGAATATTTTCAAAGTTTTCACTCTTTGTTTCTATTGAAAACTGCCCACCGCTGGGGCGGGGCAAATTTTGACCCCAGGGCCATAATTTATATAACTTTTGTAGAGGACCTGAAGATGATAATATCTCAAAATATGAAAGCTGAGAGCCTTCAAGTTTCAGAGATGAAGATTTTCAAAGATTTCACTATTTGTTTCTATTGAAAACTGCCCACCCCTGGGGCGGGGCCAATTTTGACCCCAGGGCCATAATTTATATAACTTTTGCAGAGTACCTGAGCATGATGCTTTGTGCCAAATATGAAAGCTGAGAGCTTTCCAGTTTCAGAGATGAAGATTTTCAAAGATTTCACTATTTGTTTCTACTGAAAACTGCCCACCCCTGGGGCGGTGCCAATTTTGACCCCAGGGCCATAATTTATATAACTTTTGTAGAGGACCTGAACATGATACTATGTGCAAAATATGAAAGCTGAAAACCTTCTGGTTTCAGAGGAGAAGATTTTCAAAGTTTTACTATATGTTTCTATTGAAAACAAGACACCCCTAGGGCGGGCCAAATTTCACCCCAGGGCCAATATTTATATAACTTTTGTAGAGGACCTGAACAAGATGCTCTGTAACAAATATGAAAGCTGAGAGCTTTCCAGTTTCAGAGGAGAAGGTTTTCACTCTTTGTTTCTATTGAAAACTGCCCACCGCTGGGGGGGGGGCAATCTTGACCCCAGTGCCATAATTTATATAACTTTTTAGAGGACCTGAGCATGATGCTGTGTGCCAAATATGAAAGCTGAGAGCTTTCCAGTTTCAGAGATGAAGATTTTCAAAGATTTCACTATTTGTTTCTACTGAAAACTGCCCACCCCTGGGGCGGGGCCAATTTTGACCCCAGGGCCATAATTTATATTCCTTTTTGTAGAGGACCTGAATATGACGATATGTGCCAAATATGAAAGCTGGGAGCCTTCCAGTTTCAGAAAAGAAGATTTTCAAAGATTTCACTATTTGTTTCTATTGAATCTGCCCACCCCTGGGGCGGGGCCAATTTTGTCAGCGGGCAATAATTTATATAACTTTTGTAGAGGATCTGAACATGATGCTATGTGCCAAATATGAAAACTGAGAGCCTTCCAGTTTCAGAGATGAAGATTTTCAAAGATTTCACTATTTGTTTCTATTGAAAACAGCCCACCCCTGGGGCGGGGCCAATTTTGACCCCAGGGCCATAATTTATATAACTTGTAGAGGACTTGAACATGATACTATGTGCCAAATATGAAAGCTAAGAACCTTCTGGTTTCAGAGGAGAAGATTTTCAAAGGTTCAAATTGTTGACGACTGACGACGGACAACGCACGTCGACGGACATCAGGCAATCACAAAAGCTACCATGAGCACTTTGTGCTTTGGTGAGCTTAAAACTGATGAGCCATGGGGTGGGGCCATTTTTGGCCCTGGGGTCACAATTTGAACAATCTTGGTAGAAAATCAATAGACTATGCTACATACCAAATATCAAAGGTATAGGCCTTACAGTTTTAGAGTAGAAGATTTTTAAAGATTTTCCTATGAAAAACTGATAAGCTCGGGGCAGGGCCAGTTTTAGTCCAGGAATCATAATTTGAACAATCTTTGTAGAGGACTATTAGATGATGCTACATACCAAATATCAAGGCCTTAAGGTTTCATCAGAAGATTTTTAAAGATTTTCCTATGAAAAAAACCATTGTGATAATTAGAGCATTTGCTCCTAAAGGAGCAAATGCTCTATTTATCATAATGGTTTCACAAAGTGACTTTTACTGAGTTGTCAAAAGTTGTCAATATGCGGGAAAGGGTTAAGTGTATGTTAGGCAAATTATTGAAACAAAACCATGTGCTGAAGAAAGAGCAAACAAGTTTTTCAGAAAAATGATGTTGCAGCAACTCAATAGAATTAAGTTACAATCTAGTTACAATCTTTTATCCCATTCCCTGATATGTTATTTTCGATTCAACCTCTATGAACAAATCTACTGAAAAGAAGCACTTACAAGAAAAACAGTAGATTTTAAACCATTGTGATAAATAGAGCATTTGCTCCTTTGCTCTATTTATTACAATGGTTTAAAAAAAGTGACTTTAACATACATGCATGCATCAAAATGCATCAATATGAGAGAATGGGTTAAGGATGAAGCAAAACTAGTCTTGACATTAAGTAATTAAAATATCTTCCTTTTCAATCTAATTACCGGTATATATACTATTGCATTAAACATGTTACATATTTATATAAATACACTATATACATTGACATACTATGTTATACAATGATGATCCATGTTATCCCTTGTTCATAAACATACAATGTTTATCAGAAACTATGATCAATTTGAAGTTTTACTTAACCCTTTCCTACATATATACGCCTTTCTACGCCTCTGTTAAAGTAACTTTTGGAAACTACATGTATTGTGATAAATAGAGCATTAATTGCTCCTTGGGAACAAAATTAATGCTCTATTTTACAATTTATCACAATGGTTTCAGAATTACAAAATTCTAAAAAAATTCTTTTCTCTAGTTGATGCTCCTTTTCGGTAGATTTATTCAAGGAGGTTGGATCTAAAAATAGCCTATGAGGGAATGGGTTAAGAAAAATTCATTCTGGTCCACATTATCAAGCACTTCACTGCCACAGCCTGAATTGTATATTCTGATCTACAGTACTTTAATTAGCAGACAGAGTAGACCTTAGTCAATAAGTTATCATAGGGGCTGTATGATACTGATGTACCCTTTTTGTAAAGACTTAAAAGGGATGTAAATGTTAAAAGGATAAGGTTACCAAATTTTACTGACATTACATAGCATCATACATTAAAAACAAGATTCAAGGATTGGTGAAGCACTAGGGTCTATAAACCAATGCCCTTTTCAACAAAAATTACTGTGCCTTCATTGGACCCTAGGGGATACACTAGTTAAAGGGACATTCAAAAATGATTAAAAGAGATATTCAGCTCTTATATATATGTATATTGCCATCTGGTTGTCAGTCCTCTTCCTTGTACATGTATACCACTCATGAATACTGTGTTAAATACTCCATAAATATGCAGGGTTGAGCGGTAAATACCGGCCATTCTACACCATTGCAAACAGGGTAGACCCACACCAGATAGCTCCTATACAGAGCTCCAGATAAGATGCACCAATTACATGTTCAGGAATAACTCCTTTATTTCTCCACCAAACCTTATACTATGACCTATTTTCAGAAATCTTCTCGAAGAGACAATTCTATAAAGTGGTCACAGTGTAGGGTTTGGTGGAGAAATGACAATTAAATTAGTATTTGGAAACACACCCTTATCTGTAGCTATATGCCTATAGGAGTTGTCTGATCAGGGTATGTTCTGTTTGCTTATGACATAATATACATCTGGCTCTACAGTTTCTGTTATGGCCAAAAATGCCTGTCTTAATAATGCCATTGAAAAAACTCAACTCATTAATATTCATGATGTCATTATTTCTAACATGAATATTTATGGAGTAAAGACTTAACTGCTATGATCAAAATTTGATCACTATGACATGTCAACTGTGGTTTTTAACAAACTGAGCATCATCTTAATGAGGGATGACCAACAAATACTGGCTGCTTGTGTCCAAAGTAGTTCAGAAGGTTCATTCATTTTTGTTGCTCATTTTACAAAACTTCAGCATAGCTTCTGATAGTCCTTTCTGCTTTTTGATATGTCCAAGTTGTTGAAAACAGGGTTGGGCGGTAAATACCGGGGGCGGTAAATACCACTGGTAAATACCGGTATTTACCGGTCCGGTAAATACTCCCAAAATGGCCAATACTGGCATTTACTGGCAAATACTCCAGAAAAGGTGGAATATATATTATTTCTTTGAAGTTTATTGTTTTTATAAAGGCTGTTTTAAATTGCTGGTTAGTGGAATATTGATAAGTTTATTTATTGATTTCTAACCATCATTTTACTGAGGGTTTAAACTGTTTCATGCCTGCCAAGGGTACTCATCAGATGGCTTATCTAGGAGTTTCATCTGGTTTACAGAAAATTCCTGTATAGTTCTAAATTTTAAATAAAGGCATGATTCTGCTGGTATAATATGTTAAAATCATCAGTACAACAGACCAACTCCTTTGTCTGATACTGCAGTTTGATTGGTTTAATCTGAATCATTGCCCCCCCTCCAAATTGTCTATATTGTGTTTGACACTTCGAACCTGACACTTCATGGTTCATTGTGTGTATCTCTTAAATGAAAAGTGTGTATGTTTTTACAACAATTACCATAGTGGCCAGTAGAGGTGTCAAAACTGTTGTTTTGAGAGCTGATCTGACAGTAATTTGCAGTGGGCCAGTATTGTTTCTCTTATCTGTTACTCAGTTTTCTACAACTGACTGCCAGTCTTTTGATTTTCATGAAACTTGGTTCATTCAAAATTCAGCTTAAGCTAGAAAACTGACTCAGTCACAGAGAGAGAGCCCTGACATCAAGGGCAGATAACTCTAGACATAGTGATCAGATTCAACCCAAAAACTATAGGCGTCTCTCTGATGATACTAAGCATAAGCCTTAATATGAAACCAATATGTGAAGTACTGTTTGAGTTATCATGTCACATCAAAAGTGCTAACGGATGGACAGAAATTGTGATTCCTATAGGGTTCCTGCATTTCCAAGCAGGGCCCTAATTACACCTTTTATTTTATTTTTTGGGTTGTTTACACTGCAAATACATAAGGCAAAACTTGTATATATGATTAGAGAACTAATAAAGCACATTAGGATGGTTTAAATATGTGCTAAGCCCCTGGACAATTCAAAATACCAGTAAATGCCAGTAAGTGCCAGTAAACGCCAGTAAATCCCGGTATTTACCGGTATTTACCGCCGGCACGGTAAATACTCATAAATGCCGGCATTTTGCCAACCCTGGTTGAAAAGCATCAAGCTTCAGAGTACTGCCCATCTCTCTCAGCATGTCTAACATATATTCTACTTTCCGTTTAGAATCACCATCATACCGTCTTTGACCAAATTGTTTTGCAATTAACTGGTACATGTGAAAAAGTGGTGACTCGAAAGGGACTTGAACCCAGGGCCTTTGACTTACCATGCCAACACTCTACCTACTGTGCTGTCAAGGTCACACAGTCTAAAGCTTTTCAATGTTCCACCACAATCTTTAACCATTTAATGTTCCATCTGGAGATCAGCAAACACTGGCTGCTTGTAGTTCAGTAGATTTTAATAATTCATATATCACAAAGTCAGCACCAGTTGATCAAGCTTTTCATACATGTACTTAGATGAGTATTGGGAAGTCTTGTCTGGATGTTGATAAAAATGTTTCATCGATTCGCTCTTTGTCAATAAAGCAATATTATTCTCCGTTTTTGTGGCAATTAAAGCAACGTGGGCTCTGTTAGAAAACTGGTATGTCAGGTTCATGATTGTTTGGAATCTTGTTGAAATTACTGTCCCCTGCAAATAAAATTATTTTTTATGATTAAAATATATTTCTTAACCCCCTACACCATAAATATTCATATAACAAATAAATACATGTAGAGGTTATTTCATAGGTGACTAGGGCCTCAGCGATATTGGCATGTCACCTTGAGATTGGCTCTAGGGCTTAAACACGAGGGACTACAGGTATATCAAGGTAAGGGACTATATCACTCTGCGGTCCTAGTCACCTGTTTAACAACCTGTTTATTACATTTGTGGATAAAAAGGGATCTACCAGGTGCAATAGTTTCTCAAAGGATTGAAAGAATCAGACGGTAATGACTATTCTGACGTCAGTTGGATAACGTCAAAATGACAGGGTTTTTTTATTATTAAAAATGGGCATTGCAAAGAGCGGCAAGTGTGCACTTTTTATTTACCTGTATGTGTACCGGACATGTTTAATTGTAAATAATCTGAATTGAATCGGGCGAGGATTCAGGATTGTCTTTGTAAAAGCCAGGATTTGGGGACTAATCGGTATGTGTATGAGCACTTGGACAACATTTGCATCATTTATAATGATTATAGCAAAATTAGACCTTTTATCGCTTATTGGGGTTCTGTTGCTATAGACAATAGATTTAGAATGTTATCTTGGCAGCTGGCACAAAAATCAGTTATTGGCCCCGTCGCTAGGTCTGTATTGGCCTGCTCAGACAACACCACTCCATTTTTCAAATTATATTGGACCATTTTTAACGTAAAAATGTTACTATTTATAGTAACAAATATAATAAATAGAGGTTATTACACGGGATCACTAGGGCCTCAACGTGATATTGTCCCGCCACCTTGATATTGGCCTAAGGGCCTAAGCCAGAGGGTCTATATCAAGTTAAGGGCCAATATCACGCCGCGGTACAAGCCAGCCGTGTAATAACCTGTTCATTACATTTGTAAAACATTGATGAACATTTTAGCAGATCAGATATAGAGCAGACAGTATTTCTCAGCATGAAAACGGTGTTAAAAACTCAACTGAGGGAATGGCGCTATCCTGACATCATTTGGATGACGTCAAATTGACGGTTTTACACTATCCGAACAATGGGCGATGGAACTAGCGACTAGATGTCACTTTACTGGTATGTGCACGGTGCATTTGAATAAATCTGAATCAAATCCGGCGAGGATCGTGGTTTGGAAATTGGGGCTTATCGGTACATGTACGAGCACTTCGACAACATTTGCAGCATTGGAGCAGAATAAGAATCAGTTATTGGCCCGTCGCTAGGTCCGTACATGCCCGCTCTGAGAATTCCACTTTCGACTGATATTGGACCATTTTGAGTGTTAAAATGATACTATTTATACATGTAGTAACAAATGTAATAATTACATTTATACTGGATATTAACTGAATGTTTATAATGGCACTATGAACAATTCTGTTTTAATCATACTAGAAACTGTAGAATCGTCTAATCTTTATTATTTCATAAGCAAACAAAGCAGACCCTGATCAGAGAGCTCTTATAGACACTGTCTGATATGGATAGATGCTGTTTGCAAAGGCATTAACCCTTTCTCTCAAATAAAATTCATTTGCAAACAGAGTAGACCCAGATCAGGTTCTTCTCTCATTGCTAACCGAATTCAATAGACCTTTTCCTTTACTTTCCAAAATGTCTACAATGTTCCACCTTCCATATTTCATTACTATTTTGTTCATGAGTATTCAGTAGGTATTGAAATTTGATATAAACATAGAACTGGGAAAGGGTTAAGAGGTCTATTAATGGAGTATGTATCAGTAAATGACTATAAAACATTTTACATTTAAAATTGTACAGATCATTCACCTTTTTTCACAAGTGCATATTACCAGGATAACAACAATATAGAAAAGCTTTGTACAATCCTTCTTCAGATTTCACTATGTCGATAATTTAAGCCTTTCTCTGTTTAAAATTAAATTTAACCTTTTCCCTCATATAGACACATTTTCACGCATCTGCAAACAGAGTATAGGAGCTGTCTGATCAGGGTCGGCTCCGTTTACTTATGGTGTAATAAAACTCCCAACCAATATAGATCTGATTCAACAGCTTCTGTCTCGGCCAGAATCTCATGTGTTCATATACCATTATAAAAACTAATCTTATTAATATTCATGACATCATTATTTCTTACATGAATACATTGTACACAACAGAGAAAGGGTTATGGATTAATAATGGCATATTGATATTATTAGATCAATTTTTAAAATTGCATTTTAACAAATGACATTTTGGTATAGACAGAAACTGTAGGTAGTGTTTCATAATCGACTGATTGTCTTAATCGATCATCGGATATAATCAGACAGACCACTTCAATTAATCATCGATTATACAATCGAAATGAGAAATTTCAATTTTGAGTACAAATTTAGTAACGAAAATCTTAAAATTGACAATAAAAAACCAACAGATTTTATGTTTTTGATTTTAATTGCACATCTGAAGATAAATACATACATTACTAATGTAGTAATGTGTTTTCATACATTTTATATCAGAAACAATATAGCTATTTTAGATAAAATATAATAATTTTTTTATTTCTATTAATCGATTATTTGATTTTGTAATCGATTATCTATTAAATGAGCACTTTCGATCAATCATCGGAAATAACTGATCATCGATTAAACACTAACTGTAGGAACATAGAATCTGATCTGTATAACACCATAAACAAACGGAGCAGACCCTGATCAGACAGCTCAAATAGGAGGGCTCCGCGCCATCTGATAAGGGTTTACCTTGTTTACAAATGCGTGAAAATGCGTTTATATGAGGGTAGGGGCTATGCTGAACTGTCAGTGGGGCACTACAACAGATGAGACAGAGATGTACTAACTACTCTCATCAGAATCTGTACTGTTTGCCATATACTTATTTATATTATTTCATTCATGAGCAATCAAACCAGACCCTGTCTGATCAGATGAGATCCCAGGTCGTTTCGGACCCAATCTGTTTCGGCCTTGGTTGTATTGGCCTTGGTCGTTTCGGCCACAATTGGGGCCGAAACGACCAAGGATTACGTGGAATATATCAGCAATGGACATCAAATTTTATTTAAGCAAAATCTGTTCTTTGTTTCAGAAAATTGACAATTGACAAGAAATAAAGAAAGCGAAGATTGCAATATCCAGTCAGATTGAATAGTTCCTATAATTATGTCAGAAATGTTTGTGTAGTACTATTGCACTTAGTTGTTCCTCAACAAGCCCCATCTGTTTCTACCTTATATGAAGCAAATAAACCCATGAGAATAAAGTGTTTAATATTTGCTAAAAAAATGCTGCAAATACTGCAAATTGCTTAAGTTTGTAATTATATAATGTTTTTGTAAACTCTTATTGAAATATTTTGTTGAATCCACGAAATAGACTAAAATAACGTTTCTCATTATCAAGCAACAAGGCCGAAACGACCAATGCCGAAACGGATTGGGTCCGAAACGACTAAGGACCGAAACGGATTGGGTCCGAAACGTCCCGACTCCCATCATCGGTTTGCAAAAACGTAGAAAGGCATATTTATGGAGGAATGCAGCCGAAGGGGTTTAATTTAAAGTCTCTAGGGGGGTTAATGAGTTAAAACTAAAATATAAAACAGCTCAGGCGCTGCAAATCTTCTTATCTACATGACAGACATTGTTTTAACTCGGGGATTCACCGATAATCGTGTCACGAGTGATTCTGTTAGATAATTATTTTCTTCTTGAAAGTCATAGCAGAACTATTAATAGATACTATTGTATCTTCATGTACTTACGATATTCGAGCTCGTCCAAAATGCGGGTCTGGTAAAAGAAATTCTGTGTAAAGTCAATTCTACACTCGCTTTGTTGATGGCTGACAAGTCACGTGATATTCAAAATGGCGGCGACCAATTAATCAAAAATAAATTCGTGTATAAGTGTGCATAAAAAAACCGATATAATAAATATCGCCTCATTTGAACAATATTCGTCATTTTTGTTGAAGAAATAATCCAATACAGTAAATGCTTGTCTTAAAACGCGGTCCACATTCGTACTTTTTGTAATAAATTGAGCTAAATACCGAACTACATTGAAAGTTTGAGTAAATCGTTTTGTGAGGGTCGGCTGATTTACTGTCGCAGATTCGGTAGAATTAGTGTCTGTGTTATCACACAGACACTAAAAACGATTGTATTCGATCAGATAAATTGTCCGTATTGCACGAGCGTGCAACACAAGATCAATGCGCCATTCATGAATGGACTATGTCTATGTCTTCCGTTTCTGAATAAAAGGAGTTGGAATATTGATGTTCTCTTGTGTTCTTTTATTAAAACAGTTATATAAAAAATATAATATTACACTCCACGGCTCGTGAGAATACTACGACCAAACAACCACTAGTGTGATACAACCCATTATATCGTCAATTCGTGTAATATTCCCTATATACTATATAATAATAATAGCAATAATAAAAATTATAAACTATATTATTACAATTAGAACAGTATTGTACTACTTCTAGTATCGTTTGCTTATCTTGTCGTGTTGATACAAGAAGTAAAGTAACCAACAGTCATATTGAGCGTACAGCAAAACCTCTCTATAACGGCCATTAAATTGTGTTAATTAGTTGTTGTTTAGGGCAGGTGGCTGTTTAAAGCAATGTGAAAGAAGAACAGAACACTCCAATGGGAGCGTTCTGTTTTACTTTCACATTGCTTTAAGCAGTCACCTGCCTTTAACACAAAATACTTGATTTTAGTGGACGTTATATAGAGGTTTGACTGTAATCAATACTCATATTGAGCTTAGTCTTGCATTCTTGGATGCACATTTTCAAGTAAAGGTTAGGTTTCGCTCGAGCTATATGAATGTGCATGGGGTTTATCCCATTCCCTCATAGGCTATTTTTAGATCCAACCTCTTTGAATAAATCTACCAAAAACAGCATTTACTAGAGAAAAGGACACTTTTAGAATTATATAGTACTGAAACCATTGTGACAAATAGAGCATTTGCTCCTATGAAACAAATGCTCTATTTATCACAATGATTTCAAAACGTGACATTTACAGATGCGTCAAACAGTTTCAATATGAGGGAAAATGTTATATTGGCATAACCAAACAGTGACGTCTACTCTGTTTGCTGAACCCATCATTGTCAATAGCTTATTCCAGCAATTATTCTGTTTGCTGTATCCCCTACACATGATCAATGGATACGTTCCAAAGTAACATTTATCTTAAAGGGTTTCTTTAACCCGTTCCCTGTCCTATGTTTATTCCAATACCTAATGAATATTCACAGACAAAATAGTTATAATAAAATATGGAAAGTGGAACACTGTAGCCATTCTTGAATGTAAATAAGCGTATCTTTCAAAGCCCATCTTCAAATAGAGCAGACCCTGATAAGACGGTTCCTATTGGAGCCGTCTGATCTGGATCTACTCTGTTTTGCAGATGTGTGAAAGCGCGTTTATATGAAGGAGGTGGATAACCTTTTCAGCCTGGGAAACTCATGCATTGTAATTTGCAAACATTGTAGACCCAGATCAGAGGGCTCCTAGAGGGACCCTCTGATCTATGGTCTGCACTGTTTGTGATTCAAACTCTTCTAGCATTTTTAAGTCTCTCATATTTATTGGATTCTTATGATTAACCCATTACCCCATAGGCTATTTTTAGACCCAACCTGTTTGAATAAATCTACCGAAAAGGGTATTTACTAGAGAAAATGAAACTTTCAGAATGTTGTAGTTTGGAAACCATTGTGATAAATAGAGCATTTGCTCCTATGGAGCAAATGCTCTATGTATCTCAATGGTTTCAAAGAATGACGTTTATAGAGGCGTCAAAAGGCGTCAGTATGAGGGAATGTTAAACACAGGGGGACTATTCCACTCTGGTAATTCAGGGTTAAACGTGTTAAATAATGTGGGTATGAATGGGTTCAAATCAGAAGACGACATTTCTATCCAATACGGAAGAATGTTTTCTATTCAAATATTATGATAAGCACGTTTATACGTCAACAGTTTGTTATAAATATTATACAATCGTTCAACATCGTGTCAAAATTTCCTCTCATTAAGTTTATATCTTTCTTCAAGCTATCAAACTTATTCTTCCTTGAAATAGTTATCCTTTTTACGTGTTGGACAATGAGAGTACCAGCTTTTGTCAAACAGTGTATACTCACATCAGTTGATTCTTAGAGGATATATCTGATCAGAGTCTTAACTGTTTGTCATTTAAATCTCGCACTTATCTTGTATCCCTTTTTTAACTGAATGGAGTAAAATGTTATATGATGATGGAATGTTCCACTTTGATACTTTACCATGCCAAGTGTTAGAGATATTACACATGTTATGATGATGTAATTCATCGAATGCCTGGTAGAATGATGGACAACATGCTCGAGAAATGTTCCATTTCTGCCATCCTACATTTATTCTTATCTTTATAACAGAGGGGCAGATAAGATGTGTAAATTAAAGCGTTTTCAAGAATAACTTCTTTATTTCTTCTCACCAAACCCTATGTTGTGACCACTCTTTAGAATCGTCTCGAAGAGACGATTATAAAGAGTGGTCACAACATAGGGTTTGGTTGAGAAATGACGATTTTAGTATTTGAGTTCGCACTTTTATCTGTAGATATGCCTCTACATGTATAAAGAAGTCAACCCTTTAGTTGATAAATGACTGCTTCGACGTCATATGCAAACAAAGTAGACCCAAATCAGACAGATTCTGTTGAAGACGTATGCTTATGGTCTGCAAAACATATTTTATTTGTTTACTTGTACAATGGAACACAATCATAAATATACATAATTCACACTTTAACCCTTTAGTCCATAAGTTCGCCTTTCTACGCCTTTACAAACTGAGTAGACCCCGATCAGACGGCTCCTGCAGGAGCTGTCTGATCAGGGTCTGCTATGTTTGCATGTGAAATTATCATATACCTGCCTCTATAGTTTCTACCATAATCAAACATTCGTATGTACACAAGCCATTATAAAACAAAATATGCTAACAAATATTCATGTTGTTCTTTCTTTCATGCATATGCATATGCATGGAGTTCAGTATTAACATGGTCAGACATCAGATAAGTATTCAGTGCTATTCCATAAATAAATACCACGCTATACCTTCTGTCTCTATCTTCACTTTAACGATCTGTGATAAGCAATTCAATTAAACTAGAAGAAGATCTAAACTTAATTGCTGCAATGCAGTGTTAACCTTGAAATAAATGCAGACTTTAAGTACGTCGCCAAATGTGTAAGTGTTAATGTATTTTCACACTGTAACAATTTAATAAACTTGCGCATACTCGATCTTGGTTAATGATACCTACTAATGCCTTTTCTTACTTAATTGCTCGTAATATGGACATGCAATTATAAAGCAGTATTCGTCTTTAATTTAATATCAGTCGAACAACAATAAGTGCAATATCTTTCAGTTCTTGTTACCCTGTTTCTCCTATATCTACCTGTTTGTATATACACGCTATGAGCTGAAAGGCTAATTTTACAAATAAAAAGGTAATATATCTGAATACTCTTTATAACCAAAATATAATTTTATGAACTTAATACAGTAAAACCCCGCTAATGCGACCACCAAAAAGGGGCATCATTCTGGGTGACAGAGGCAGGTGGTAGCTTAATGCAGGACGAACGTTATGCAGAAAGCTCCTATAGGAGCTTTCTGCATAACTTTCGTCCTGCATTAAGCAACCACCTGCTTTAAACGGCGCCAGTGGCTGTTTATTAAGTGGTCGCATTAGCGGGGTTATACTGTATATTGATCTGAGTACAGTTGAACCTGATCGGCTATCAAACAGAGATATAATCATGGATATGAAAGGCAGGTGGTAGGGTAATGCAGGTCAAAACTGAATATTTAACCAGGTTAAGTGTTAAAATAAATCATTTTCAACAATAATGGGATATGTGTCAGCATTTCAGGAAGCATTCTGCGAGGTACATCTGGTTTTGAAACGTAATCCATCATCCGAAAATGTTACAAGAATCTGGACTTTGTCGATAAAAGATACGTACAGATGACTCCCTTTAAAGTGGTCCCATAAAAGGGGTCAGATTCTGGGGCATAGAGATGGGTGGTAGCTTAATGCAGGACGAAAGTGATGCAGAATGCTCCTATAGGAGCTTTCTGCATCACTTTCGTCCTGCATTAAGCAGCCATCTGCCTTTTAAGACAACCACGTTTATTTATCGAGGATTTCTGTTTTAGACACTTTTCCGGCGATTTAGACATGTGTTACGTAAAACAATAAACTGTCAGGTTTATAATATATACTGTAAAACAGTAAAAACAGCTTCATCATGCTGTAGATGGCCTTCGCAAATAGACCTATATATAAATGAATTTAGCTGCTTATGGTTTGTTGCCTAAGGACGATCTAACAGACATTTGCAAACAGCTTGGATCCAGATGAGATACCGAGTAACACGGCGTCTCATCAACACCGAGTAACTCGGCGTCTCATCAACACCGAGTAACTCGACGTAGTAACTCGATGTCTCACCAACACCGAGTAACTCGACGTCTCATTATAACTCGGCGTCTCATCAACACCGATTAACTCGGCGTCTGATCAACACCGAGTAACTCGGCGTCTCATCAGGATCCAAACTGTTTGTATCTCGGTTAATAGTTTCTCAACGAATTAAAAGTTAAAAATGCAGCAGATCAGATATTAACCCATTCACAGTCTATTTTTAGATCCAACCTCTTTGAATAAATCTACCGAAAAGGAGCATTAATTAGAGAAAATGACATTTCTAAAATTGTGTAATTTGAAACCATTGTGATAAATAGAGCATTTTCTCCTATAGGAGCAAATGCTCTATTTATCACAATGGTTTCAACAGGTGACTTTTACAGTGGCAAAGATATGCGTATTTATGGAGGAAAGGGTTAAGCAAATAACTTTTATTTCTGCAGGCAAAGGGTTATGATTTTTTGTTGAAACACGTGTAACTGATATCTGTATCTATGTGGAAACCAAGCTATGTTTCAATCATTGCCAATCTTAAAGGCACACATCGAAGTTTTATGTTGTAAAATTATTCAATATTGTACATTCACAAAATTTATAGGTATGAAAAGACATTAGTATTACGAATTTAAATCTGGTTATGAAATATAAGAATCTTCAATTTTCGTCTCCGCCAAACATTCAAGCGCAGCAATACAGCTACTGACGTATATACGTGTAGTTAACCTTTTTCTTAATAAATACGCCTTTCTGCGCATTTGCAAACAAAGTAGACCAAGATCAGACGGCTCCTACTGGAGCCGTCTGATCAGTGTCTGCTCTGTTTGCTTATCAGATAATATAGATATAATTGTACCGATTCTGCCAGGATAAAAACTCCTTTGTTCATAGTTCCGTTGTTACAAATCAGTTAATTACTAACCATGACGTCATTATTTCTTGTATTGATATTCATGGTGTAAACGATTAATTGTGAAATTGCCACTAGTTTTTCCCGGACTAGAATTTATGGCGGAGACCCCAAAGTAATGCGACAAACATTGAAATGCATATACAGTAAAACCTCTCTATAACGGCCACTATATTACATCAAGCATTTTGTGCTAAAGGCAGGTGACTGCTTAAAGCAAGGTGAAAGTAAAAAAGAACGCTCCTATAGGAGCGTTCTGTTTTACTTTCACCTTGCTTTAAGCAGCCACCTGCCCTAAATACCAACTAATGAACACAATTTATAGAGGTTTTACTAGTATTATAAATCCTTACAGTTTCTGAAATAGGTTCTGGGTAGCTATAGTAGTGTTTTAACATGCGTAGGTGTTTTAATGTATTTTATTACTTTTGAATCATCAATTTTTCTACGTCTGTCTTTAACGAGGCACCGTTATCGGCTCATTTAGACTCCTACAACCTCCTGCAAATGACATCCACCGATACTGATATCTACACGCAGTTGTGAAATGTACTTTCAGTACAGTAAACCCCCCTCTTAACCGAAATTTTAGTAGAGAAGAAGTTAATAGATATATAGAAACATTTAAGCAGGTGGCAGCTTAATGCAGGGTAAAGATCATGCATGAAGCTCCTCTAGGAAGCTCCTAGAGGAGCTTTCTGTATGACCTTAACCTGCATTAAGCTGCCATCTGTCTCCAAGACAGATATCTATACTTAATTTAACGTCCAGTTTAGAGGGGGTTTACTGCATACAGTATAACCCCATATAAAGCGATGAAAAGATGTTTAACTCTGGGCCATTAACCCTTCGCTTGCTAATCACGTCAATATACCTACCGGTAAATAGTGAAGACCCAGATGAGACAGCTCCTGCAGGAGCTGTCTCATCAGGGTCTGCACTATTTACAAGTTGATTGTGCAACCAGTGCACTCCGCAGCAGTGATTGCACAGCGAAATACGTGTACACAGTGAAGATATATGTAATTATACAACAGAACATGGGTGATGAAGGAGAAATGTGTTTTAAAATTCAGCAAGCGAAGGGTTAAAACAGGTATAAGTCCAATGCACTCAAAGATACCAATTGATTATATACCGATTGTTTCAACATACAGTAAAAACACTCTAAAGCGACGCGACCACCAATAGACAGGTGTATTTTGTTTCTGTTTTAACCTTTAAGCTGCTATGGAGTAATTCGGCGTCTCATCAGGATCCAAGCTGTTCGACACTCCGACAATAGTCTCGCAAAACCTTGAAGGAATCGGAAACTAGTGAAAATTGTGACAGATAGGGGACTTCATTTTCATAGCAGGCTTTGGTTTAAAGCAGGCGACACAATTATATGGCGCGAACGACTGACAATTGGCTGCTCTCAGAAATAACTAATATAAGTACATGTACCTTATATACATTTTGTTTTAAAAAAAAGAAAGAAGCAGACGACAAATGTCTATTCAAGCTGATGATCTTCTCTCGGTTTGTTGGCAAGTGAATGTAAACACGCGTTTTGGATGGACAATTTGTAAACTTTACTTCCGATGTTATGCCTTAGATAACAGTGTGATGGAACATAATGTTTAAGTACTGTACAACTTAGCTACAGTGATACCTGACTTAACCCTTTCCATGTTCTATGTTTATTCCAGATTTTAATACCTACTGAATATTCATGGACAAAATAGTTACAACGAAATTTGGAAGGTGGAACATTGTAGCCATTTTAGAAAGAAAAGAAACATATCTTACAAATTACATTAGCAAACAGAGCAGACCCTGATCAGACGGCTCCTATAGGAGCCGTCTGATCTGGGTCTACTCTGTTTGCAAATGCGTGAAAGCACGTTTATATTAGGGAAAGGGTTAAGATGCATCTACTTCTGTTCCTTTTACCATTTCCCCGTTGAATATGCATGTAACGAATGGCCAAGCACTGTTTAATTGTAGAGTCAAGTCAATATGGAATGGTATTAACGCTTTAAAATGACAAACAGTGCTGACCCTGGTATTTATAAGGGTTCCTGTTGGAGCCCTCTGATCTGGGTCTGCAATGTTTGTAAATACCAGCATACACATGCTCCGGTTAAATTAGGTGGCAGTTAAATGCAGAAAAAGAATATTGATGAAAGCTCCCAGAGGAGCTTTCTGCATTACATGTGCCCGTTACTCCTTAATATTCATCTGCAAACAGAGTAGATCCAGATCGGAAGGCTCCTGTAGGAACGGTTTGATCAGGGTCTGCTCTGTTTGCTTTTGATATAATATTGATATTCCCGTGTCCATGTATTATCATAAAAAATGAATACATTATTATTCATGATGTCATTATTTCTCACATGCATTTTCAGATTCGTACGTTTCATCATTTTAAGTGATGGCTTTAACACTTTACTCCATAGTTGATCCTTTATACGCCTTTGCAACACAGTAGACCCATATCAGACGGCTCCTTGCGGCTTCTGTATGCTTTGTGAAATAATATACAGTAAAACCTCCCAATAACGGCCACTAAATTATATCATGTATTTTGTGTTAAAGGCAGGTGGTTGCTTAACGCAAGGAGCGTTCTGTTTTACTTTCACCTTGCTTTAAGCAGACACCTGCCTTAAATACCAACTAATTAACATAATTTAGTGGCCGTTATAGAGAGGTTTCACTGTAGATCTAATTTTACAGTGTCTGTCATGGCCAAAATTTAATGTGTATGAAAAACACACACTGCTTATATTCATGATGGCCTTATTTCGTAGATGCATTTCCATGGAGTAAAGTGATAAGTTGTTAACCAGGGTCGACTGTATAAGCAAAGATCCTAGCATGCTGTTTACGTCATGGCTACAGCTTTCAGCGAACCCAGGAGCTGTCGCCAGCTATCAATCATCGATAGCCTCCACTTTTAACATTGATCACACACAGCATCACAGTTAACCCTTTCCGAACTGGCGATAGTAAAATATCTGACCAACTTTGGACGCAATGTAAATTTACTATATCTGGTTCGATCAGGCCTTTGAGAAGGTATTGGCCGAATGTCAAACAGCTTGGATCCTGATGAAATACCGAGTTACTTTGTGTCTAATCTGGATTCAAACTGTTTCTAAATGCGATTCAAGTCTTGGATAGCGGAATAACGGTTGAAAGATGTAGATTGTGTATAATTGTGGCAGTATACTGTTGTTGAAGTGTGCAAATGTTGCAGTATACTGTTGTCGAAGTGTGTAATTGTGGCGGTATACTGTTGTCGCAGTGTGCAATTGTGGCAGTATCCTGTTGTCGCAATGTGCAATTGTGGTAGTATATTGTTGTCGCAATGTGCAGTTGTGGCAGTATACTGGTGACGAAGTGTACAATTGTAGCAGTATACTGGTGTCGAAGTGTACAATTGTAGCAGTATACTGGTGTCGCAATGTGCAATTGTGACAGTATACTGTTGTCGAAGTGTACAATTGTGGCAGTATACTGTTGTCGCAATGTGCAATTGTGGCAGTATACTGGTGTCGAAGTGTGCAATTGTGGTAGTATACTGTTGTCGAAGTGTGAAATTGCTGCAGTATACTGGTGTCGAAGTGTGTAATTGTGGCAGTATACTGGTGTCGAAGTGTGAAATTGTTGCAGTATACTGTTATCGAAGTGGGCAATTGTGGCAGTGCAGTAAAACCTCTGCTGAAGCGTATTTCTAGTAGAAAAGAATTAAGATACGTTTAGGCAGGTGACTGCTTAATGCAGGGTGAAAGTCAAGCAGAAAGCTCCTAGAGGAGCATGTCTCCGAGTCCGATGTATACCAATATTAACCCGGTTTAGAGAGGTTTTGCTGTATAATATTGTCGAAGTGTGCAAGTGTGGCAATGTACTCTATACAGTTGTGTGTGGTTTGTTAGTAGGCAGCTTTGGAAAAATGCAGTTGCGGTGTACCTGTGACAACGTAGTTTTGAGAGTATCTAATTGTAATAAATAGTTGTGGTAATGTGCAGTTATAGTCTGTGTGCAGCTGTGATAGTGTATAGTTGTAGTATATACAGTGGCAGGATATACAGCTGTGGTAGGTGGTGTATTCGTGTGGCGGTGTACAGTTATGAATGTACAGTTATAAAAATGCACAATTTGGCAGAGTGCAGTTGCAGTATATACATTTGAAGTACACACTGGTAGATAATATGTTTACTGTTTATACTACATCTAGTACATATTCGACATTCAAATTTAACTACACGTTTTACATATTCTACATAAAATTCAACTACACGTATTACAGTGGAGAAACTGTTATTCTTTCCCGTTTATGCTTACGCGTGCGCAAACGATACGCAAACGATGCGCAAACTAAACGATAAACGATATACCCGTTCGTGCATACAAACGCGTTTGTAAGCGGTTTTTGCGTATATAAGTGCGTTTCATTCGGCATACCTCTGTTATTATCGAAACCGATCAATTATACGAAAAAGTAAAAAAAAACGAAAGGTATGGGGGGGGGGGGGGGGGAAGGGTATTTCATATATTGCTCAAGATAAAAGCCGAAATTGATATAACATGTCTAGGATTAGATAAATCTAATGCTGTCCCTGGCGTGTCAATAATCTCTCCAATTAACACCCAATCAAACAATAGCTGACGATTTGAAGCTCAGCCCCAACAACTTATTCCAAGCACTACCCTATCCAGCGTTTATTAATTCGCCCGAACAAGCCAGTTCTAATACGTGTGTCATTTTTCAAACAAACACCGAAAGAGATCAGTTTATCCAGAAATTCATCCTGAAATCGGTTGCATCAGCCTATAATCTGGAATTAGTAAGTTAACCAACGATTTACATTTGTATTTATATGGTCAAAACTACTTTCAGTTTAATTTTGTATTGAATGAAAACGACTGACATCTCAATATTAGTAGTCATAGGCTTTACTTTTTGTTAGATTGACTCACCCTAAACTTTTCAAAATTTGTGCCATTATCATAATTGGTGGCCAAATTCACACCTTAAACTTTACAATGTCTACTGATTGATCTATCATTAACTTCACAAATTTGTCCCGTTCAAATAAACTGTTTGTGTTTTTGATACATATGAAGTATACAACACTGTGGTATACTTCATATCTATCAAAAATCACAAACAGTTTGGGACATATACATCCCCATATATATTATTTGTGGACTGGTCTGGTTTCAGATATTTACAAAACAGTTTTCAATTTTGGTTTCTATAACTATAAGATATACTTAAATAATTCTGCTTTCAAAATTGAAAATACCCTGTCTTTGTTTTGACACTGATTCAATTATCTGACTCCCTGGGCGCAATTAATACATTGCGAAGTTGTTAAAACAACATTCACAGTGTGGTGTCTTTAATCTGCATTGGACATTGTCACGATTTCCTGTCTTGCATGATTGGTGACTCTGTAGGTGGTGGCTTACCCCAGTAATGTACGCTTGGTGCTTTTTTTATCATGAATATTTATTAGCTGAAATTTTTTATGGTAAAAATGAAAGCAGGTTTTTGCTTTGGCTGAAACTATAGCTAGAATAAAACTATAAAACGCGCCCAATTAACAATTCAGTAATCCAGAATTACTTTTTTCCTTTGGAATTATGGTCAATATTGTCCATGTTCCAAAATGGCAAAAAGGATCATATTTATTCATATTTATTTCCCTGATGAAAAATTATGTGTGAGTAAATCACTTCACGACTATAAACCCTTCACTCCACGTGCCTGTTTATGTCAATGCAAACACAGTAGATCCAGATCAAACGTAATGAAACAAATTTACAAACAGAGTAGATCCAGATCAGAAAGCTTCTGTTTTAGCTCCCTGATCACTGAGCAGGGTCTTGTCGGTTTGCTTATGAAATAATATACGTACAATTACTGTCATAGCCAAACTTTCCTGTACTCATGTATTATTACAAAAACTCGATCTCCATGAAATCCTTATTTCTTACACAAATTTTCCTGGAGATCTAACGCCTTTTTTTTCAAAATGCTAATTTTTCAAAGGGATCTTTGGCTCTGACAGAAACTATAGGATTAGATCAACAAAATTTAATAAGCAACAGAGCAGAACCTGATCAGATAGCTCCTACAGGAACTTCCGATCTGGATCTACTCTATTTGCAAACGCGCGTGAAGCCGTTTATATAATACGAGAAGGATTGGGAAATTGATTTTAAAGCAAATTTGGTGTCTGCTGTCAACAGAGCTAACTGGTGTTTTTTAATCCTTTTTTCTCTTAAGAATATTTATTAAAAGATTTCATGACCTCGTGCATATTCATTTACAGGGATTACAGAGACGCTAGACAACCATGATCGAATCTAAAGAAATAAGTCTACGGACTAAGCAATCAGAGCAGATCCTGATCAGACAGTTTCTGCGTGATTTAGGTTTACGCTGGTAACAAAAAGTTTGAATAGAATGATTTCCCATGACGAAAAGGCCCATTAACCTACAGTGCTAACCTCTAAAGTCACATTTATAAAATAATGTAGCATATCCTTTTTTTATAATTGTAGACCCAAGTAATTGGCTGCACTATTTTCTGTAGTATAAAGTTCACTGAAAACAGCCATCGATACACAACGTAAGCTGATCCAATATAAAAAAAAATGTGGAAGAATAAAATCGAACAAACAATCCCATTCCCTAGACGTTCACATCGTGGACGTTTTCTTGAACTGCTCGTCCTTTGGTAATTTAAATAATCCTATTTAAACTCTGTCGGATTTGGAGCTACACCCATAGGCAGGGCTACGCCCATAGACAGCACAAATTACCATTTTGCCACTCAAAACGAAGCAGAAGTACATAACGTGCGATTCCTTTCGGTTGGAACAAAAAGTATCACTGTTTCTTTAAACGAAATACAAATCGTCTAATTTAACGATCTAATGAGATATAACTCTTTACAAAACACAATCAGCACAACTTTAGGTATATATAAGGAACTTTTAAGTACAAAATGAGAAATTACCATTATTAACGTTGTTTAAACACCCAATATGCCCTGTGGAACCATATATTGACGATTAACTTATAAGTGAGTTTAAACGCGTTTACAAGCGCGTTTGTAAGTGAATATACTAAACGGGTTTTAAACGCGTTTAAAACGCGTTTGAAACGCACTAAGTGGGAAAGAATAACAGTTTCTCCACTGTACATATTCGACATTCAAATATAACTACGTGTATTACGGGTTTGGGTCTATTCTGATCGACAGGAGATGCCGAGTAACTCGGCGTTTCCACTCGATCCAAACTATTTGACACTGGTTATATTTTTGTAAAGGAAATTGATGAACACGCCACTCTGAAACCTGAAGCAGATCTTAGCAGATGAAGTTTATTTGACGCCAAACAGATTAAATATTTGTTGACGAGTCTTTTCCGAAGCCAGACCATTTGCAACTATTATCATAGATAACCCAGTACAGTAGAACATGGCTTAAGTGGTCATTTATAGTTACGTAACACACCAGTCTTAAAAAAGCAAGCGGTTGCTAAATGCAGGGCAAAAGTAATGCAGAAAGCTCCTACGGGAGCTTTCTGCATTATTTTTGACATGCATTAAGCTACTACCTGCCTTACAGATCCATAATTAGACCTCTTTTTGATAGCCGCTTAAGACCGTTTCTACAGTACTGGGAAGAATATAAAGTCAACCAACACAAAGTATTATGGGACTTAAGGCAATCAGTAGCTTAGCGCAGGTCAAACATAATACAGAAAACTCCTAAAGGAGCTTTCTGCACTACATTTCTCCTGCATTTTAGCAATCACGTGTTTTAATAATCTCGTGGGGTTAGCAGTCAGTGGTCAATAAATACTCTTTTCTACGCCTTTGCAAACAGAGTAGACCCAGATCAGACGGCTCCTATAGGATATGTTCGATTTGCTTATGATATAATATAGATGCTATTTTACAGTTTCTGCCATGAATACAAAGTCATGTGTCCATGTGTTATATAAAAATACCTAATTAATACTCTAATAATCTAGATAATATTCACGATGTCAATATTTCTTACATGAATATTCATAGAGGAAAGGGTTAAGCAGGGTTGACTGTACGTTAGTGTCGTTCAGACTTCACATTTCCCCCCTTGAGAAAACACAGCCAGCGTCCGGACATAAACCATATATGATAAGACTTTATCTATACTTTCCAAACCCTGGTTAAATTAGATTTAAAAATGAAAATGTTTATGTTTCTTCGGGGTTCATTGCAATCATAACTTTTGACATTTAGCCTGCAACAGACAAATTTGTGATTATCAAGCAGTTGGTACAAACAGTAAAACTCCCTAATGTGAACATCAAAAAGAGGTCTAATTGTTGATATTAAAGGCAGGTGGTAGCTTAATGCAGGAGCTGCAGGAGCTTTCTGCATAACTTTCGTCCTGCATTTAGAAACCATCTGTTTCAAGACATCTACCTTTCTTCATAAGATTGTCCAGTTAGAGGTGTTTTACTGTACAGTAAATAGCTCACTGAAGAGATCACCAACGCAATGTCTATTTCTTTGTCGTCATGGCAGATGGTCGCTTAAAACAGGGCTAAAGAAAAATTGAAAGCTCCAATAGTAGTTTTCTAATATTACGTACATCCTGTTTTGACCCTTTCCCTGTTATATATTCATGTAAGAAGTACATATACATGTAGTGACGTCATGAATGTTTATTAACTCATTCTCTCCTAGGCTATTTTTAGACCCAACCTCTTTGAATGTGTTTACTGAAAATGAGTATTAACTAGAGGAAAGGAAAATATAGAATTTATAGTTTTAAACCATTGTGATAAATAGAGCATTTGCTCCTATAGGAGCAAATGCTCTATTTATCACAATGGTTTTATAAAGTGACTTTTATAGATGCGCAAAATGCGTCACTAGGGGATAATGTGTTAACTGAAATTTTATTATGTAAACAATTTCAAGGGAATGTTTTGCTTTGACAAAAATTGTAGAATCATATATTTTATCATGTCAGAAGCAAACAGAGCAGACCTGATCAGACGTTTCCTACAGGAACAGTCTGATCTAGGTCTACTCTACTTGCAAATGCTTGAATACGAGACGCATGTGTTTTATTCATTTAGAGGTCGCTTCATAGAAGTTCTTCTGTAGAATAAGTCGGTGTCTTATCAGACTTCATACTGTTTGACCCTCCCTGATCGTTCTTTAGTAGACATGGGGAAGAAAATAAATTTGATTGTGTCTGTTAGTATTGATGTAACCGACATTTTATACTGTCGGGCTAAAATATTAAGGGAGAAAAACCTGCAACCCAAGAAGAACACTTTCGATTAAACCCATATTATTATGACAATATATCTCCGCAAATGTAATTTCGGGAACAAAACTGTATTTGTTTAATGGTGTTGGTTTGTTTTCGAATGATATCACTGCACGAGGATGGCTACGAGCACGTATACCAAAAACAGTAAACGCCCGGTAGTTGGAACCCAAAAACAAGCATCATAACCCTTCTCTTGCTAAATTTTAAAATACATTTCTCCTTCTTTACCCATGCCCTGTTGTATTATTACATTTATAACATAACTCGTGGTTTCAGCGTGACGTAACACTATCATTTATTTTTTGATATTCAAGGGCATATTTTCACTAGTGAATAACATTCGAACGACCGAACTGTATTCATACGCGCTGTCAAAACAAACAAACTGACGGACGGTGACCTATCTGTCACTGATTGAGTCACGATAGATGGCAAAGGACTGTTGGCACTTGCGTCTTAATTTCGATAAAATAATACAAATTGTAATCGCTGATAGTAATTATATACAAAATGTATGCCAAAAAAGACCTACCAGCTACTCTGACTCATACAACCCATTCTACATAGAAAATGCCTCCACAGCTTTGCATTTTCTTCACCGCATGTCCCGTTGTTTATGCAGGTTTCTACTCATAAAATATCTCGTCAATCAACAACTATAGTCATCTGAATCCAGCACAGCACAAACATATTTCAAATATGCTATACTCAGCTGATCGCGAAATTCTTCCTCCTGTTCCAACACATTTTATGCATCAGTTCGTACTGAATCTTTTGTCCATTTCAAACATTTTCACTGAACTTGAATCGAGATTTTTTTTCTCGTTGGAAATGTCCATGTCCATGTGTATACAACACTAATGAAGGGCTTAATATACCAAAACGAAGGCGCATTTCGAATCCCATTGACAGTGAGTGTCAGACGTGTTGGCGACTGTATGTGGGTCTTCATGTAAATGGCGCGCTTTACATAGGCACATGTTGTGTACAATGACGTCATAATGTGACGTGTTTGTAACTATTTATGTCAAAACTGTAACTCAAAATTTATTTTGACGTGTTTCTGTATGTTTTTGTATCATAAACTATCACAGTTAAATTGAATACCAGAGAGGTCTGAATTAGATCCTGGTTGATATGACAGTAAGTAAAAAACAAACGTTGGAAAATTTGGACCTACTTTGTCCCAGTTACCTAGCGAACCTAATAACACCTTTCATTCATAATTTCTATATGTAAGGAGAATTTATAACGATCCACGTTAATGCTGAAATATTGGCTGCAAATAACATTTGTGTGTGTTATGTTATAAATAGGACCTTGCATTCGTGTTCATGATTATTGGATTTATTAAATTCGTCTTTTTAAAACGATAAAAAACGAGCTTTAGCGAGTTTTTTATCGTTTTAAAAAGACTCATTTAATAAATCCAATAATCAAGAACACTCATGTAAGATCCTCTACATATCTTCACTGTGTACAAGTAGTTCGCTGTGCAATCACTGTGGAGTACACTAGTTGCACAATCAACCTGTAAATAGTACAGACCCTGATGAGACAGCTGCTGCAGGAGCTGTCTCATCTGGGTCTTCACTATTTAAAGGTAGGTATATTGACGTGAATAGCAAGCGAAGAGTTACGATAGGTAGCAGGTAAATGCAGAATGCAAGCCATGCAGGTATAATGCTGTGTCTTAAAGGCAGGTGGTAGTTTACAATACAATGCAATAAAATATAGAGTTGAACTTCGACATCTCCAACTCGGATAACTCGCCTTCTGGAAAACTCGAAATAAAAGTTCGGTCCTTCACAATGTACAATACAGAATTGTTCTAAAATGTATCACTGCACATAATTATCTATAAACACACGTCACAGCTTAACGCAGGTTGGAACTTTATACCCGAATTAAGATGCTGAGCTTGGAAAATTATTCAATTTAGAAATCGGATAACTCGAACCTCTATTATATCCAAGTAATTTGTATAGCCCTTTGAAGTTCGAGATATCGAAGTTCAACTATAGTTTATTGCATTAACCATAGATATATGCTTATAGTAAATTACAAACTATTTAATTATGAACATTAGATGGATTTACGGACGAGCACAAATTCAGCGTAGAGAAAATATCATAACACCAAAATTACGATATAATTATATTGGTTCTTAAAGTCTCTGTAAATTTGCATAATTTAAAAGTTTAATATAGGCGGAAAATAATACTGCATTAAGTAATCACCTGGTTTTAAAGACACATATGTTTATTCATAGTGTGTTTGTTTTAGAGGGGGTTTACCATTCCAAGCTGTTACAACGATACTCCTGTAGAAACCATATAAACTTGGTCCGCGCTCGTGCAGCGCGCTGGTTGCACAATCAACTTGTAAATAGTGCAGACCCTGATGAGATAGTTCCTGCAGGAGCTGTCTCATCTGGGTCTTCACTATTTAAACGGTAGGTATATTGGCGTGATTAGCAAGCGAAGGGTTAAGCGGTCATTCATTTACTGAACATATGAGTCTTAAAATACACATCGTTGCTTAATGCATGGCAAAGGTGAAGCAAAAAGCTCCTACAGGACCTTTCTGCATTACTTTTAACGTGCATTAAGCTACCACTTGCATCAATAATAAAATGACTTTGAATGTCGCTTAAGACAGATTCTACAGTATGTTCAACCTTTTACTGCTAGACTAGCCTGTTTACGGATTTTCAAACAGGGTAGATCCAAATCAGATTTCTCCCGTATGAGCTGTTTGATCAGGACCTGCTCTTTTTAAGAAATGAATGACGAGCTTCCGGTGTTCATGAGGTTATGCAACGCATAGCTTTACGAGCAAAGTTAGTGAAGACCGAAGGGCTTCACGTGGATCTTTGCTCGTAAAGCTATGCATTGCATAACCTCATGAACACCGGGAGCACGTCTTTTATTTCTAATATTTATATTCCATTGTATTTCTTATATTTCAACGGATTTTTTTTAATATTATATACCGATCATGTAATAGCCGCTATCTAGGTCGTTGCCAGGTTCGTTTCTAACGTAGTAGGAAATCTATATATGGTATGAAAAATAGTCCCAAACACATATTATAAATATAGAATGAATACAAGATTAAAATAGGTCATAACTGGGTCAGTACAGTATTACACCGCGCTTACACAGCGGAATTCTGGGAAAAGGAGAACCGACTCAAACCGGTATTGAAATGAACGTTCATTGGAAAATGCAACTTTCTTTTTAGAATAAGGTTATATAAGGACGTTGCAGTGCGAATGTAAATATTTAAGAAATGAATGACGTGCTCCCGGTGTTCATGAGGTTATGCAACGCATAGCTTTACGAGCAAAGTTAGTGAAGCCCGAAGGGCTTCACGTGAATCTTTGCCCGTAAAGCTATGCGTTGCATAACCTCATGAACACCGGGAGCACGTCATTCATTTCTTATATTTATATTCCATTGTATTTCTCATATTTCAACGGATCCGGTATTGAAATGAACGTTCATGGGAAAATGCAACTTTCTTTTTAGAATAAGGTTATATAAGGACGTTGCAGGGCGAATGTAAATATTTGCTTATGTAATTACATATATCTGATTCTAGAGTTTTATATAGCATTACAATTATTCAACTAACAAATATCCATAATGCCAGTAATTTACTTCTTACATGAATATTCACCAGATAATTGGTTAACATCTTTAGACACGAATCTTTAATTCAGATTGTTATTCTTATCAGTGAATTCAATTCCAAATTCTACATTAGGTAATTTGATATTTCTTCCGATTGTATATAATAGATATAATTAAATACAGAAAAACACCCCTAATGCAACCACCAAAAGGAAGTGTTAATATGAAGCTGAAATACATATGGTAGCTTAATGCAGGGCGAAAGTAATGCAGAAAGCTCCCATAGGAGCTTTCTGCATTACTTTCGCCTTGCGTTAAGCAAAAACCAGCGTTTAAAATCATCTATGTTTATTCATTAAGAGGTTGATTTTGAGTGGTTCTGTTGTATTTGTTTGTCTGACAGTTGACTTTTAGTGTGTGTTTTATATGTGTTTAATTGTTTGTGTGCGTGACACTACAGCAACTATTCCGTTCACTTAGAATATCTTCAGAATGATAAACATACCATAAAGGGAATTCGATAAAACTTTTAAATATATGTCTCTTATATTTCAACCCTACTGAATTTTATTTCAAAGAACAAAAACACACACGAATACTCTACATTATTACGCGTGTACACGCCCTCGTTTAACTCTATCCTTCATGTAAACGTTTTTACACACATTTGCGAACAGAGCAGACTCAGATCAGATAACACCTATAGGGGCTGTCTGATCAGGGTCTGCTTTTTGTCTATGAAATTATACATGTAATATATCGGGCTGTAAATGTATCAGTTTCTACCAGTACCAAATTAGCATAATGTACACATATGTCATAATAAAAACTCATATAATAAATAGTCATTATATCTTCTGGTTGGGTGTTTGGGGTACTTTATACGTATAGTCGGTATTTAAATCATAGACATAGTTTGGATATAAGTAAAAACCTCTCTATAATGGCCATTAAATTGTCCTAATTTGTTGGTATCCAGCGCAGGTGGCTGCTTAAAGCAGTGTTAAAGTAAAACAGAACGCTCCTATAGGAGCGTTCTGTTTTACTTTCACTTTGCTTTAAGCAGCCACCTGCCTTTAACACACAGTTTTATGTAATTTAGTGGCCGTTATAGAGAGGTTTTACTGTACCGTAGTCCTTCCCTAAAGGAATCACTTCACCCTTAACTCCATGAATAGTCATGCACGAAATGATATTATCATGAATATTAATTAGATTAAATTGTTATAAATGGCACTTGGACACAGGGATGTTTGGTCAGAAACTGTAGAATATTCAGCAAACAGAGCAAACCCTGATAAGACAGCTCCCATAGGAGCCGTCTGATCTGGTCTACTCTGTTTGCAAAGGCGTAGAAAGGCGTATAATGGAGTAAATGGTTAATAAATACATGTTGATGCCTTTAAATGGTTGCTTAATGCAGGACGGAGGTATCGCAGAAAGCTGCTCTAGGAGCTTAATGCATATATTTCATGCTGCATTAGCCTGCTATGAATATGAGGTCTGCTTAAGCTCCGATCTGTTGCCGTTGTCACTTACTTCTGATTCGTTCAAGCTGTTGAGATAATATTGACAAAGTGTCAAACAGCTTGGATCCTGACGAGACGCCGAATTTTAGTTAGGTCGCACTTAGCAGGCTAATAGTTAATATGCTACCTGCCTTGAAGACATAGAAATAGACATTGTTGAATCAGACTGTCGTTATATGCCTGAGTAAATTTGATTTGAATTAAATTGATTTTTGGAAATAGTTTGCACGAGACGTCACTTGCACGAGCAGTCTTAAGCTGAGTAAGTAGACAATATTCCCTAAAGCATGTAATAAGACGAATAATCGGATTTGATGTATGAATGAATTTTATTTCACTCGTGAACATCAGATGCGTAAGTTTCAGTCTTCGCTTCGTCATGCCTGGTAATATCAACGTCTGTTACTCCCTCCATGAAATAAACTTCAGCCGTACACTGAAACAAACAATTAACTTGGATGTCGTGACAGATAATTGTACAGTAGAATCATTCTAAATCAACCATTAAATAAATAAACACGGGTGTCATTAAAAGTACGTACCTGTTTAATGCAGGACGAAAGTTATTCAGAAAGCTCCTACAGGAGCTTTCTGAATAACTTTCATCCTGCGTTAAGCTACTGCCTACCTCTATGATCAGGAATTAGACTTGATTCTGGCGGTAGCTTTTGGGCGGTTTTACTGTGGTTGTAATTGCACAGTAATTCATCTCGTCAATATCGAACTTACAATGTAACCGAGATGTTTATTAGATCTTTAGAATGCCGTAGGCTGCAAACGGTTTGGATCCAGGTGAGACGCCAAGTAACTCGGTGTCTCATCAGGATCCAAACTGGATTACACTGTATATACACTTTTAACAAAGGCAAATCAAGAAAAACATTTTGAAACGGATTTTAGTAGACGACAATCTTAACTGACGACATGTATTGGGCGGCGAAAGGGTTTTCTTGTAGTAGATACCAAATTGGTTTGTGCAGTTTCAGGCGCGGATTTAGATGGTCTGATCGGGCATTCGCACCCCCCCCCCCCCCCCTAAAATAAATATTGCCCACACAAATGTTTTGAGTAGTTTTATTAGATCTAGATCTAATAAAAATCAATATAACGTTGATTTAATCTGAGGATTTGTTATTTCCCTGTGCTGGTGGATGACATCACTAGTGTCTTTGTAATTGACAGAGACACTAGTGATTTCATCCAACTTTTAAAAATCTACGCCCAATCTGAAATCGTGGATCCGTACCTGAGTTTCGTATCAGTATACATGTAACCAGATCCGTTTGGATATGCACTGTTCTTCCTTTTGGATGATCTAAAGCTGAAAAAGCGAACTAGTGTCAAGCAGTGTAGACCTAGACCCTACGGCATACGGTTTTCAATGTCTTGTTGTACAAAAAAAAACTCTAGTAATTGCATGTCAAAATATATTCTCGCTTATCAGAACCTTTAGTAAAGAACGATCTTTAACCTTTTCCTGTTCTATGTTTATTTCAAATACAGTAACACTTCTCTATAACGGCCACTAAAGTGTGTTAATTAATTGGAACTTAGAGCAGGTGGTTGCTTAAAGCAAGGTGAAAGTAAAACAGAACGCTCATATATGTTCTGTTTTACTTTCACCTTGCTTTAAGCAGCCACCTGCCTTTAACACAAAATATTTGATGTAATTTAGTGGCCATTATAGAGAAGTTTTACTGTATTCAATAATATTCATGGACAAAATAGTTACAATGGAATATGGAAGGTGGTACATTTAAACCATTTTAGAAACTAAATAAACATATATATCTAATTCCATTAGCAAACAGAGCAGACCATGATCAGACGGCTCCTATATGAAAACACATCTGTATGAAGGAAAAGGTTAAATGCAGATGGCTGGTCAGTGCAGAGTGAGGAACATCCAGTGAAGCTTTCTATGTGAATGTAATCATGCATAAAACTGCCATCTGTCTTAACCCTTTCCTTCATACAAACGCTTTTTCACGGATTTGCAAACAGAGTAGATCCAGATCAGACGGCTCCTATAGGAGCCGTCTGATCAGGGTCTACTCTGTTTGGTGATGGAATTTGATAAATTTGTTTCTTTAGTTTCTAAATTTGCTTCAAATGTTCCACCTTCCATATTTCATTTCAACTCCTTTGTCTGTGAATATTTAATTGGTATTGAAATTTGAAATAAACATAGAACAGGGGAAGGGTTAAAGACCGACGATGATAAGTTTTATTTTTCGAATAAGTGACGTTTGTACAGGTCTGTACGACAAACAGTAATGAATTCTGAAGGAAGGTGATCCCCCGAAATAAAAAAATTGCAACACAAAAAGTGAAAATTGCAGACTCGGTTTTATTGAGTCTGTTCATGAGCAGTAATTGAAAGTGCAACACTGCTCACGCCCCCTAGCACCGGCTTAAGCGGTATTCAATTTTCAGAACAAGAGGTACTGAAATTCATGATCTCGAAGGATCAGAAGGTATAACAACACTGAGAATGAAGTAAGGGGCGACGTTTTACGGCCGCCACACAAGCACTTAACACCTGCTGTTGTGAAGATTATAAATTCTGAAGGGAGGTGATCCCCCGAAATCAAAAATTGCAACACAAAAAGTGAAAATTGCAGACTCGGTTTTATTGAGTCTGTTCATGAGCAGTAATTGAAAATGCAACACTGCTCACGCCCCCTAGCACCGGCTTAAGCGGTATTCAATTTTCAGAACAAGAGGTACTGAAATTCATGATCTCTTGACTTGCGATTACTGTAGCAGGTTGCTGATAAATACAGAGCGAAATTCACGCAGAAAGCTCCCAGGGAAGCTTTCTGTATGCCAGTCAATCTGACTAGTCCGCAGCCTGCCTTAATTTTCATGCTGCTGAGCAAACTTTTGTTGGTAAAAAATGTCATCTATTTTATTTGTCATAGCTGATTTAGTTTGCATATCTGTTTAACAACTCGTCAGGATACCAAACAGTTTGGACCCTAATAAGACGCCGAGTTAATCTGCGTTTCATCTGGATCAAATCTGTATAGATAATAACTCATCTTCAAGCAGCAGACTAAAGATTAAAGACCGATACACGATAACTACATACGTTTGCGGATTATCGAGGCTTCGAGTGTTCGGATTCTCGAGGTTTAGTGTTCGGATGATCGATGTTAGAGTGTTCGGATTATCGGGTTTCGAGTGTTCGAATTATCGGGTTTTGAGTGTTCGGATTATCGGGATTTGAGTATTCGAATTATCGGGTTTCGAGTGTTCGAATTATCGGGTTTCGAGTGTTTGGATTATCGGGATTTGAGTGTTCTAATTATCGGGTTTCGAGTGTTCGCATTATCGAGGTTTTATTGTTTGAGTTATCGGGATTTGAGTGTTTGGATAATCGAGGTTTTAAGTGTTCGGAGTAACTCGACGTCTCATCCAAACTATTTGACACTCGGTCAGTAATATATTTACTTAACATTTGACAAGCTGTTTGACACTCGGTCAGTATTTACTTAACATCTGACAAGCTGTTTGACACTTGTCTTATCTTGATCCAAGCTGTTTGACACTCAGTCGATAGGTTCTGAAAATCTTGATCGAATCGTAATTAGTTAAGCTGCACCAGACTTTAGTGTTTTTGCATCGGGGAAGGAGAGGCTATCTACAGCAAAATCTCGATTATTCGAATTTTCTGTATAGAAGAATTTAGACCCTTAGGAGCTTTCTGCATGACTTTCACCGTGCATTAAGCTGCCACCTGTCTTATAGGATCGATAATGATATCGCAGTTTTACTGTATTTATTTACAAACTACTCGATCGGAGTTCTCAGACGCATACCATATCGTATAGAACGCTTTCGTCAATGGAAGAATTGCACCATATTTATCATCGATTTCGCCGAGAAAAAAATCTTCAAACTTTGGAGTTTAACCCTTTCGCTGCCAAACTCTGTCGTCTGCTAACTTTGTCGTCTGCTATAAATTTTCATTATTTTTTTTCTTCATTTTTGTTTCAAAAATATAGTAACAGTAACAGACAATTTGGATCCTGATGAGACGCCGAGTTACTCGGCGTCTCATCTGGATCCAAACTGTTTGCATAGGTAATCACAGATCCGGCATTGGCAGCGAAAGGGTTATCCTTTAGCTCACTGTAAAAAATAATGACCACTAAATTTGGTTCTGGTGTAAGACCGAAACTATTGACCAAGTGTCAGGCAGCTTGGATCCTGATGAGATGCCGAGTTACTCGACGTCTCATCTGGATACAAGCTGTTTTTCAAATGCGAGTCAAGCCGCGGGTTGAATGGTATGAAATATAGAGAATAATAGGTTAGTGCCGTAGATGGGACGCTTTATCCGACGAGGGGAGAAAACGTTGAGGCGAGGCTTGCCGAGCCTCAACTGTTTTCTCTCCGAGTCGGATAAAGCCGTCCCATCTACGGCACTAACCTATTATTCTATTTATCCAGTCAATTTAGTTATATCTTTTTTCATAGACTCATAAAACATACGAATATTGAAATAATTTGCATTGAAAATGCGGTTTTTCGATCAACGGACCTCCCTTTTCATTTCCATTCTAGAGACGTAAATAATGAGCTACCGCAGAGGAAAATAGTTTCGATACTTACATTACAAGAGGGGAAAACGTGATTGAGTTTGAAAAATAAGATCATTTGAATCGAGAGTCGATATGTTTATTCAAACAGACATGATAATATTCTCCCGGAGGCTCTCTGGTCAAATTCGAGTTCCGTCGTCTCGGTTTCTATTTTAAGAACGTCACTCATAAATCGATGGAACTGAACAGGCTATAGTTAGGTATATGACAATCACCGCCCCTGTAAGAGCTTATCAATCAAATTATTATGAGAGTGAAAATATTTTTTTACTATTTATCTGTTAATCTTTGCTCCCTGACTTGATTTTTATCAAAAACGCGTTTCGCCAGCGGTGAATTAAATTAATAAAACTGATAATCAACAGTACTTTGTATGTGGCCTCAGTAGCGTAATCGGTAAGCACGACGTCTCTAGAGATATTGGATTTGGCTTTTGTAGAATCAGGCGCGGGTTCGAATCCAGCTATAGCCATTTATTTTTATTTTTCTTCTTTGAATAATTATATTGGTGAATTTTATGTTAGATCCATCCCGACAAAATGTTCATGCATATTTACAGAAAATTAAAATAGTTTCATGGTTATAGAATTATTCCGCCTATCTACTAACCTAATAAACCTTCTACTACCGGAAGTAACCTAATAAACCTAAGTTTATTTGCACCCCCTTTATTATGTCACTAGAGAAGCCTGGTGACTGGATAAAAAAGCATAGATGTAATTGCATATCCTTGTGCTTTGGACTAGCAGAAAAGGTCAAGTTTGTCTGAAAAGGCTAAACGTCGCGGGTCCTCTTTCGACTAAAAAGTAATTCGTCAAACTAAGACACGATTTTTCAAATTAAATACATCTCTGCCACGAGCCATTTGAATGTTTCACTTTGAATCTTTTGTCAAGCCCAGACTCATATATTCTGACAAGGACACGCATTTCTTAATGTGACGAGCTTGCTCACAAAATGTGTGAAAATTACTTTACTTTGCAGTTATATAAAATACATTAGAAATTGTATATACCAACCACTGAGTTTATATTCAAAAATGTATCTCACCCTCTACTCCATGAATATTTATGTAAGAATATTCATTAGATATTTCTATACACTTGAAACTTTTGCCGACGTAGAAATTGTAACATCAACTCTATATTATTCCAACAGCAAACAGAGCAGACCCTGATCAGACGGCTCTTATATAAGAGCCGTCTGATCTGGGTCCCCTCTGTTTGCAAAGGCGTATTTATGGAATAAAGAGTTCTAAGCAGATGGTTGCTTAATGCAGGACAAACGAAGTGCAAAAACTCATACATGGCCTTTTTGCATGGCGTTTGTCCTGTATTTAACCCTTTCCCTGTTCTATGTTTATTTCATTTTTCAGTACCTAATGAATATTCATGGCCAAATATTTATAACGAAATGTGGAAGGTGGAACATTGTAGCCATTTTAGAGAGTAAAGAGACATACCTTTCAAATTCTATTAGCAAACATAGTAGATCCTGATCAGACGGCTCCTCTAGGAGCCGTCTGATCTGGGTCTTCCCTGTTTGCAATGCATGAAAACACGTTTATATGAGGGAAAGGGTTAATCTACCACCTGAATTAACTCTTTCCCTTATGTAAACGCATTTTCGCACATCTGCAAACAGAGAAGACCCAGATCAGACGGCTACTATAGGAGTCGTCTGATCAGGGTCTGCTCTGTTTGCTAATGCTGTAATATAGATCTGATGCTATAGCTTCTGCCTGAGCCGAAATGTCCTGTGGTCATATGCCATTATAAAAAATAATCTTATTCATATCCATGATGTCATTTTTTTCTTAAATGAATATACAACAGGGAAAGAGTTAATAAATGACAATTATACATAGTTTGAGTGGTCGCTATGGGGATATTTTACTGTATAAAATGAAAAGAAGGAAATAAAACTACAAAACCTCGTGAACTGTACAGTAAGCTGATCGCCAGTCCTCTAAGACTAACATTATCATCAAAGCCCCATTACTGTACAGTGTACATCTCAACTCTCTTTATCTCTTTCGCTGCCAATGTCGCATCTGTGATTACATATGCAAACAGTTTGGATCCAGATGAGACGCCGAGTAACTCGGCGTCTCATCAGGATCCAAACTGTTTGTTACTGTTACTGTTTGTTTTTAAGACAAACATTAGGAAAACTATAGAAATGAAAGATGTAGCCGACAAAGTTTGAAGACGACAAAATTTGGCACCGAAAGAGTTAACCCTTTATACTGATGTAAAATGAATTGTGTGATTATTTCTGATCTGTTGTAAATTGGAGTATCGCTTCTGATCAGTTCAAGCTTTTGAGAAGCTACTGTTCGAGCGTCAAACAGCTTAGATCCGGGTTACTCGGTGTCTCATCTTGGTCTGCACTGCTTCGAATGCCAACCAGGCCGAGCTTGGCGTGATAATGGTAAAACAAAGTGTTTTTGTTGGCCATTAACTGGTACATTGTGTGTCTGGACTCGAATTCGTGAATGATATTGTGATTGCAGGGTTCAGTTGAAAGAAACAGACCGATTGCATATGGTCGACATGAATCATTGCACTGATTGCACAGAGGGGCTTTCGTTGATATATAGATACAAGTTGATATGGGGCTAGAATTGTTTTTATTTATCGTTTGTCTTAACCCTTTCCCTCATATAAACGTGTTTTTACACATTTGCAAACAGAGTAGACCCAGATCAGACGGCTCCTATAGGAGCCGTCTGATCAGGGTCTGTTCTGTTTGCTAGTGGAATTTGAAATAACTGTTTCTTTACTTTCTAAAATGGCTACAATGTTCCATATTCAGTATTTCAATATAAGTATTTTGTCCATGAATATTCAGTGGGTATTGAAATTTGGAACAAACATAAAGCAGGGAAAGGGTTAATCCTTTACTCCATTAATATACATGTAAGAAATAACAATATTATGGATATCAAATAGATTAATTCTTATAATAGCACTTAATCCAAGTTTAATGAATATAAATGCATTTACTTGCGTTTTCCTTGCAAATACGTTTCTTATCCCTTTCCTCCATACTTAACCCTTTCCTCCATAAATACACATTTCTACGACTTTACAGACAGAATAGACCCAGATCATACGACTCCTGTAGGAGCCGTCCGATCAGGGTTTGCTCTGATTGCTTATGATATAATATAGGTATGATTCTACAGTTTCTGCCACAGCCAACATACTCTGTGTATATGTGCTATTATACGGATTAATCTATTCAATGTCCGTGTACAGGGCTGAATAATGACAGCTCAAAGTTGGATAAAATAGTTACAATATGAACTACGGAAAGTGGAACATTGTAGCCATTTTAGAAACTAAAGAAATATTACACATTTCATTAGCAAACAAAGTAGACCCAGACCAGGCTGAGAAACAAACACATGATATGAAGGAGAGGGCGTTAACTCTTATCCTACTATTGCAGATTGGATTAACCACCGAGTAACACAGACTCTCATCAGAGGCCAGGTTTGACTACCAGTTGATAGTTACAATAAACGTCCAATCAGAAGAATTCAAAGTTGCATCAGCTCCAAAGTTCATTATTCAGAACTGAACAGTAGAACCTGTCCTAAAGTGCCATTCATTTATTGAACATACGGTCGTAAAAAGTATGTGGTTGCTTAATGCAGGGTAAAGTAATGCAGAAAGCTCCTATAGGAGCTTTCTGCATTACTTTTGTCCTGCATTAAGCTACCACCTGCTTAACAAGTCCATAATTAGACCTGTTTTGATGGCCGATTGAGCCAGGTTCTACTCTAGATAAGAAACCTATTTAGAAAATCTCAGTAAAATATTTGTTCGTATTTCTCCGCTAAACTCTTACCTTGCTACCACTCATTATAATCGCCTCGGAGAGGCAATTCCAATAAGTGGCGGCAAGATACGATTTGGCGGAGAAATAGGAGAAATAAATTTACCCTTTCCCTCATATAAACGCCTTTTCACGCATCTGCAAACAGAGTAGACCCAGATCAGACGGCTCCAGTAGGAGACGTCTGATCAGGGTCTGCTCTGTTTGCTAATGGACTGTCTAAAATGGCTATAATGTTCTACCTTCCATAGTTCATTTTAACTATTTTTTCCATGAACAGTCAGGAGGTATTGGAATTTGGAATAAATAAAGAACAGGGAAAGGGTTAATAAATCAACATACATCTTACCCTCAGCTCTGATTATTTTTTTTTTCACTCCGGGATAAGGTTCAAATCCTATTCATGTACTCATATAATATCTGTTTAGTGTCTCTTCTCAATACAGGTCATCTTGAACATAACATCTTCCTAGACATGTTGTCCAGACTGGTATACTGTTAATAACAACATTAATCAGCAAATTTGCACAGTTTGACTGGTTCCATCATGATGTCAATCGTCATAACTCTTATAAACTCTTTAGACTGTCTCTACAGCAGGGGATTGCATTGCAAAAGGAGCCCCAAAATACCAAGGGGCTATCATAAAATTGACAAAAGAAGAAAGCTATAAAAACGAAAGATAATTCGGATTAATGTCGAATATGATGAAATTCATTTTTTTCGGCTAAGAAATGTAGAATTGCTCAAATGAGACAGACGTACAGATTTCTATTATAGGTTCGAAACTTTTCAGCGTTTCTTCGTTCTGAATTAAATCTGGTTGGCGCATACTGGTTTCTAGGGACATGAATATAAAGTGTCTAAAAGTGGGTGTATCGCATTAACAAATACAGTTTAACCCCTCTAAAATGGACATTAAACTGGACAGATGGCAGCTTAATACATGTTGAAAGTCATGCAGAAAGCTCCCAGAGGAGGAGCTTTCTCCATGACTTTCACCCTGTATTAAGACGTCACCTACCTAAAAAGACCAACAATGTTCTTTAATAAGCTTTCGGTTTATATGGGTTCTGTTGTATTATAGAATGAAGAGAAGCGAATTCGAAGCGTGATCATTTGAGTTGATGCTGATTGTTGGTCTGCTAGCACCAGTGGTATAGATAAGAATCATGTGTTTAATCTTTTTTGAAGAATAACTCATAAAAATGATTTCTACCAAACCCTATACTAAATAGAGCCGTCATTTCTCCACTAAATCCAATTTTCGTCAATAAATATTTCAGAATGACAGCTTTATCTTTTCAACCTACCCCCACCCCCACCCTATAGAACAACCCCTTTCTTTATCTACTTAACCCCGTAGAATAACTCCTTTGTTTACCCACTACGCCCTATATTATGTTATATTTTCCACTAAACTCTATAGAATAACTCTTTTATTTATCTGCCTAATATATAGATTTATTCGTTTATTTATTAAACTCTATAGACTACTTCCGTTATGTGGCCACTAAACCCTATTATCATAATGCCTTTATTGGTCCTCTTAATCCTTCAGAGTAACTGCTTTACCGTATGTCGCCAAAACTCTTACCCCTTTCCCTGTTGAATATTTATATAAGAAATAATGACGTCATGAATATTATTAGGATTACTTTTTAACAATGGCACGATGAACACATGAAATTTTGGCTGTAGAATAAAATCTATATCACACCGTAAGCAAACAGAGCAGACCTTGATCAGACGGCTCCTATATGCACTAACATAAGGGAAAGGGTTAATAATCTCTGTGACGATTCTAAGCCCTATAGAATATATGTAACCCCTTCTTACACCACTTAACCCCATAGAATGACTCCGTTAAGTTTCCACTACAGCGTACAGAATAACTCCTATATTCTTCTCCTTCACCCTATAGAGTAGCTGCTTTACCTTATGTTGCCGCAACTCTTAATACTCGTTGAGACGATACTAAAGAGTAGTCACAACATAGGATTTGGAAGAGAAAATGCAATTTTGATAAATACAGTAAAATCTCGATAATTCGATTTTTATGTAAAAGAATTCAGACCCTAGCTGTTAGGCAGGTGCCTGCTTAATGCAGGTCTGAAGTCAAGCAGAAAGCTGAAGCTGCCCTGGGAGCTATCTGTATGACTTTCAGTCTGCATTAAGTTTCCACCTGTCTTAAAGATCAAACAATATACACATTCGAGTGGTCGAATAATCGAGATTGTACTGTAACTCAAGTACGTAACTTTATCTATATGACAGTATATCATAGATATATATATCAACCATTGTCTCTCAGAACTGGTGTCCCGTGTACAGCTTCAAACGTATCAACAGAAGGAGAACCGATTTGTTGAATGTAAGGATAGAACTCTAGTAAATATGAGTAAGTACAGTGTATATGCATATCCATGTACAATGTAAGAAAAAATGACATCATGAATATCAATTAGATTAATTGTTATAATTGCAAATGGACACACGAACTTTTGGCCATGGCAAAAACTGTAGAACCATATCTACATCATAATTATCATAAGGAAACAGAACAGACCCTGATCAGACGGCTCCTATTGGAGCCGTCTGACCTGGGTCTTCTTTGTTTGCAAAGGCATAGAAAGGCGTATTTGTGAAGTAAATGGTTAATATTTATTAGCCGAGTCCTTGTAATCATACATGAACACATGAGTGTGTGTCTGGGACAGAAACTGTAGAATTTGATATAATACACAGTTATTTTATATACACTTATACTTCGATATCACGAATTCGGATAACTCGAACATCGTTAAATTGAAGTAAAAACTCGGCCCTTCCACAATTTACAATAAAGAATTGTTCTAAAATATTTCACTTCGCATATCTTGAAAAGAGTAAGACATTTGACAGCTTTATGAAAGTCGAAACCTGCATTAAGCTGTGGAGTTGAGAAATTGTTCAGATTAGAAGTCGGATAACTCGAACCTCTGTTATATCTGTTTATATGGTTCCTATGGTTCGTAATATCGAAGTCTAACTGTATAATCCCTTAAGCATACAACAGTCACTGATTAGACAGCTCTGTTATGGCTCTACTCTGTTTGCACATGCGTGAAATGCATTTCTTACATGTACAGAATTAACGTCATAAACTTGAGCCAAACAATGCACCATTGACATTATTCAGTTATAGTGTTTAACCTACTTTTTGGGCCAACCACAATGCTGGAAATTTTGAATTTCTCCAAGATTAATTTCATATAGTCAGGCACTAATAGCTGACTTAGCGACTAAGTCGGCTGTCCCCAGCGCATGCGCGAGTACATCCTGTGACGTACAGTGCTTAGCTCGTCCCACCATGTAACAGCGCGAGCGTCAAATACACATGTGTATACATGTTCTGTGTAGAATACCAAGCTGAGACTAAGAAATGAGGTAAATTGATGCTACTCGAACATTTTATTGGTAGATCTACATGTACTGAGATTCGAAAAAAAGAAGAAACAAACCAAAGCAAAAAAAAAGACCCTATTTAGTTATTAGACAAGTGAATGCTAAATGCAGGACAAATGTAATGTAGAATGCTCCCTCGAGGCGTTCTGAACTACCTTTGTCTGTATTAAGCAGCCACCTGTCTATAGAGATTTCATTGTTTTGCCGTTGAATGGCTATTGTACAACGATTCACTGTTAAACATTATATATGGTCATTCCTGTCTTTTATGTATCTGGTCTCTCGTCCAGACCTGGTCTCTCGTCCAGACCCTGAAATAATAAAATATGATAAAATTACCAGCTGTGGGTTAGATCTAACCCTTTCCTCCATAGTTTATTTCAGTATTGAAGACAGACGGTTGCTTAAAGCAGACTTTAGGAGCATTCTGCTTTAATTTCAGCCTGCTTAAAGCTACCGTCAGCTAGGATATAGGAAATATTTCTTACGATGCCTACTCATGACGGTATAAAGTGAAACTAATTTCTTGAGTGGAAGAATAATTAAAGGCGTTAAAATAAGTACCTATTGCGTAAAGGGTTAAATAGCATGTGTAGTCTACGTCTACGTCTGTATTTAAAACTGAATTTTATTTTTAAAGCATTTTGTTGCATTGGCTTTCTTTTTTAAGAGCACAGCGCTTGAAACATCGACTCAATGAAATATCTTACCTAATTCGGGTTTTAACAACGTTTGTGTCTGCACATTTAACAATTGTGTTAGACAGCTATCTTGAAATGCATCGTCCGTAAAAATTAACGTCATGGTCCCCAAGAAGGTCGAACGTCGGCTTCATTTCTGCCATCTTTCTGAACGACTGACACATTTGTTCAACACACGGTCTCGGCTGTTGCCCCTAGCAACGCACGCGACCAATTCCAGCTTCACTCCGCCCACTTTTAACCCTGTCCAAAAACTAGGCTAAACACTATATCAGTTATTGTCTATTAAGTGCGAATTTAATGACTTTAAATGCCTTGCTCGCTCGCTAACGCTCGCTGCGCTTCGGCATTTAAAATCATTAAATCCACACTTAATAGACACTAACTAATACTTAAATCCACACTTAATAGACACTAACTAATACTTAGGGAGCATGATCTCAAAATAAAATACACTTGCTATATGTATATAACGATCTCGATTCCTCGATATATTTGCGGTTTTATGTGATTAAAATACAGTAAAACCCCGCTAATGCGAACACCTAAAAGAGGTATAATTAAGCGTGCTATATGCAGATGGTAGCTTAATGCAGGGCAAAAGTAATGCAGAAAGCTCCTAGAGGAGCTTTCTGCATTACTTTTGCCCTGCATTAAGCAACCACCTGCTTATAAAGACACATATGTCTATTCATTAAGCGGTGGCATTAGCGGGGTTCTACTGTATGTAACCCTTATCCCGCTATGCGCGCATTTGCAAACAGCTTGGATCCAGATGAGACGCCGAGTTACTCGGCGTCTCATCGGAATCCAAGCTGTTTGACATTCGGTCAATAGCTATTCAAACGCTTGTTTGGATGTAGTCAAAAGTGTGCCTTTTCACAGGCAGCAGGGAAATGGCTAATAGTATAAAATGAAACCTAAAGAACATCCCGTTTAAAATATTTGCTCATTCTACGAATGTTTGAACACAGAAATATTCGTCCCTTTGTCTTATTCAACCCTTTCGTTACCAATACATGGGTACCCATGCAAACAGTTTGGATCCAGATCAGACGCCGAGTAAATCAATTACTCATCACGATCTAAACATCTTTGTACTCTGATTATGATTTTTTAAAGAAAAATGCAGAAAATTGTAGAAAAAATAACATTGATGCAGACGATGAATTTTGCAGACAATCGTACGTGGCAGTGAAAGTATTAACCCTTTCACCGCCGATGTCGCATACATGCACCACAACAAATAGTGCAGTCCCAGATCAGACGCCGCCTTTTTTAAGGCGGCGTCTGATCAGGGACTTCACTTTTTGTCTCAAAGTCTTTTTCTATATATGTGCTTTGTTCCTATGAAAATTGCATTTATTTATCTCATTTCCTTGTTTTACCGAATGATTTAACAAAATTGGATTGCAGACGACATTTAGAAATTTGGCGCCGAAAGGGTTAATGATGCCAGCCGGTGACAGTCACTTTGCTGTGTATGTTTATCGTGCACTATCGTGTATAATCTTAGGTCAAATGATTATTGTTAACAATGTAAATGGACATGCGCGTGTCGAGTGTAGACCTAGATCAGATGGTTCCTCTAGGGGCCATCTGATCAGGGTCTGTATTGTTTATCATTCAAAATCCCCTCGCAAGGTATACCTTTCATAATGAGTGGATTTTACTGTTAAACAAAAATGGGTCGTTCCACTTTGAATATTCAGCATTCAAATGGTTGATCTTTAAACATTGTATTTATAATGAACCATCCCTAGACAAGCAGAGTAGGCCAAAGCCAGGGGCTCCTATTTGGCCCCGTCGAATCAGAATCTGCACTGGCGTTTTTCTTTTTTTATAAATATTAGAAGATATAATAAATGTAATTCTATAGTTATCACCATAGTGAAAAAATATTTTGTTCATGATGCTGTTATAATACAGCTGAACTTCTCGAGATCGGATATCTCGAACTTCGGGATAACTCGAACTAAAAGTTCAGTCCTTCCAAAATTTACAATACAGGATATTTTCCAAAATATATCACTACACATATCTAGAAACACACATTACAGCTTAATGTAGGTCTAAATTAATGATTAATGCTGAAAGCTCCTGCAGGAGCTTTCAGCATTACTTTAGACCTGCATTAAACTGTGAACTTGAGATATTTGTCAGATTATAAATCGGTGAGTCGAACCTCTCTTATCTCCAACTAATTTGTATGGTCCCTTGAAGTTCGAGATATCGAATGTTCAGCTGTACATATATTCAGACATTCAGTATTTGTTACAGGAATACCCATCAGATAAAGCCTTAAACCACAATGAAGTCGATTATAAAACATGTCACAGTATTGCTAGGTGAAAATCAATATGGTAACCCTTCACTCCATGAATATTCATGTAAGAAATAATAACCTCATGAATATTAATTAGATTAAATGTTATAATAGCACATGGACACAGGAAGTTTTGTCCATGGCAGAAACTGTAGAACCATATAACCGTCTGATCTGGATCTACTCTGTTTGAAGGCGTGGATTAACTCTTTCGGCGCCAATGTCGCCTGTAGGCACCATTGAAAACAGGGCAGTCCCAGGTCAGATGCCGCCTTTTTAAGGCGGCATCTGACCTGGGACTTCACTGTTTTCTGTATTATTTTAGCCCAAGCATACAGGTTTTTAAAAACAAATGTTTTGCTAATATACTATAATATTTAGTTTAGAATTATATTCAAAATGAAATTATTATTGTAGACGATACTTTTAAATTTGGCGCCAAAAGAGTTAAAATGTTAAGACATGTGGTAGCTTAACACAGGACGAACGTAATGCAGAAACGTACTATAAGATCTTTCTGCATTGCTTTCGTTCTGTATTAAGAAGCTACACCCTTTGAAACACGCTCACGTGACGTCAATAAGGGATCCCTGTAGACGTTTGTTCTCTATCTTTGCAAATACAGCAAAAATAGATAATTCTAATCCTCAAATAAGTATCGTTATTCATCTTTAAGACAGGTTGCTGTTTAAAAGCAGGTGTTATAACTATGCTAAAAGCTCCTCTAGGAGCTTTCTGCATGACTTTCACCCTGAATTAAGCAGTCATCTGCCCAAAACGTTCTCAATTCTTCATTACTAAAATGTCGAACTATCGAATTTGTACTGTAGTTTGTTTCTGCTTGAAACTGTTTCCCTGGTCTATGTTTATTACAAGTTTCAATACCTACTGAATACTCAAGGACAAAATAGTTATATATGAAATATGAAAGGTGAAATATTGCAGCCATTTAGACAGTATAGAAACATAATACATACATCAAATTCCATTAACAAACAGAGCAGACGCTGATCATACGGTTCCCTATAGGAGTTGTCTGATATGGGTCTTCTCTGTTCGCAAACGCGTTTATATGAAGGAAAGGGTTAAAATATCACGTAACTCGATGTCCAATCAAGATTCAAATCGTTTGGCACTCTGATCGTTGTTATGGAACTGTCTGATCTGGGTCTACTCTTTGTGTAAATGTACAATGTTACCTCCCTACAACGACCCTCTCAATAACGATTCCCTCCTTATAACAACGCATGTCACTGTTTCCCAAACAACAAGGCACCAGAAACAACTTTTTCCATCGTATTTTATTTCTGCCTCCATCAAACCCTGTTGTGACCACTCTTTAGAATCGTCACTTTGTGACGATTCTAAAGAGTGGTCACAACATAGGGTTTGATTGAGGCATAACGGTTTTAGTTCTCGAAATACACCTTATCTGGGGATCTGCAAACAAGCTAATAGAGGGTTAATACGCGTTTTTTCGGGCAATAACATCTGCAGTATCCCGAGGGACTGTTGTTGGCCCGAGCCCGAAGGGCGAGGGCAACAACATTCTCAAGGGACACTGCAGATGTTATTGCCCGAAAACAAACGTGTATTAACGCTATTCTTGCATAAACCCATTTTCTGCTTTCCTGCATCAATTTATTTCTTCCAAATACAAGCAAAACTATACACTTCTTTGACACTTCCGTTCGTTCGATTTATGCTGTTTCCGGGCCACTCTTTTGTTTTCTTTCTGACGTCATTCCACGATTGTATCGGATACCGTTTATACGGGATTTCATTCAATATATCTATCACTAAAAGCAGTTCATTGTCGGTGCCCCTGAAAAACTCGCACCGTTCATTTAGCTTAGGCCAAAACGCTATAGCGTTGGTGTCCATTGTTTACATTAGGCCCCGAATAGGTACATGTATAATTAAAACCGGTCAACAACAGCGCGTGAGCACGAGAATCGCCTTGTTAATACATGGTCTAGCGGGACCATAACAACAACACGTTTTATGCAAGAATTATCTTTGATTTTCCCTCCCTATAACAACTCCCTCTGAACAACACATACAATCTTCGTATCCCAAAGGGTGCCGTTGTAGAGAGGGAGCACTGTATATCTATCAAGTAAAGGGTTAACTGCAGGGTGGCTAATGTCCAATGCAGAACGATTTCTGTATAACATTCGTCCTGCACTAAGCTATCAACTTAGAATTAGACCTACAGTAAACCTCACTTATTCGAACACTAAAATACATTATCAGTCTTTAACCCATTACCTCATAGGCTATTTTAGATCCTACCTTTTTTATGAATCTACCAAAAAGGAGCATTATCTGAAGAAAATGAAAAGTTTAGAATTTTGTAGTTTTGAAACCGTTGTGATAAATAGAGCATTTGTACCATAATAGTAAATGCTCTATTTATCAAAATGGTTTCAGAAAGTGATTTTTAAGGAGGCGAGAAAGGACGTCAATATGAGGGAATGGGTTAAGACAGGTGGCAGTTTAATGCAGGGTGAAAGCAAGGTAGACACATCCTCCGGAATCACGACCTCCATAATGAATAAAGATTATTTTTAGATCCCACCTCTTCGAATAAATCTACTGAAATGTAGCATTTACAAGTGTGTAGTTTTGAAACCATTGTGATAAATATCACAATGTCATTATTTATCAAAATGGTTTCAAAAATGACTTTTACAGAAGCGCAAAATGCGTCAGTAGGAGGGAATGGGTTAACTGTATTTTGAGTTGCCGCGCTGTAAAGAGAGTTCCTTCTGTGTAAACATTTTCTTTGAAATTCAGTTTTATTGTCAAAATGTTTGCATTTTTAGAGTGAATGTGTGTATTTGCGTGAATAATTCATACGTTGGTACTAAAAGGTACTGCTGACAAGTTTTTATCGTCGACCAATACATTTAGTATCAAAACAAGAACAATTATAACCATTCTCTTGCTGAATTTTAAAATACATTTCTTCTTCTTTACCAATGCCCTGTTGTATAATTACATATTATCTTCACTGTGTAAAAGTATTTCGCTGTGCAATCACTGCTGTGGAGTACACTGGTTGCACAATCAACTTGTAAATAGTGCAGACCCTGATGAGACAGCTCCTGCAGGAGCTGTCTCATCTGGGTCTTCACTATTTACAGGTAAATATATTGACGTGAACAGCAAGCGAAAGTTTAATCTTCATCCTGCTGATAGCAAACCGCTTAGACCCAGATGAGACACCGAGTAACTCCAACAACATTTTTGAAAACGCTAAAAGAAATCGGAAGTCAATAAAAACTCGGACGATCATATCCCAAACGGTTGATCGAAGATGAAATTAGTAAAATATATCTATAATAAACCCCCTCTAATGCGATCACTTAATAAACAAACATGTCTTTCTTCATAAGCAGGTGGTTGCTTAATGCAGGACGAAAATTATGCAGAAAGCTCCTATAGGAGCTTTCTGCATAATTTTCATCCTGCATTAAGCTACCACATGCCTTTGCCACTGTGAATTATGCCCCTTTTTGTGGTCGCATTAGAGGGGTTTACTGTATAAGCCTGGATAATTAGATTTTTTGTATAGAAATTTAGACCCCCTTTAGGAAGGTGGGTGGTTATTGCACTCAGAAAACTTTCTGCATAACTTTCAACCTGCATTCAGCTATCACTTGTCTTAAAGATCGATAATTATACGTATTTGAGTTTCCGAATAATCGAGGTTTACTGTATTACAGCAAATTAAGAATTCGGCATGCTATATTTCTGCAGGACAAAGGTTGAACATGATATTGCGGACAGATGGTTCGCTTTTACATTTTCATGTAGATTGTTTTATAGATTCTGCAATATAATAACCATTATTTGCTAAACGTAACGTATTTTCTGCAATACGATAGCTAGCAGTAACGTATATCCTATGTTATTATACCTCAATTTCATTTACAACGTTAATCTCCCATAGGCCACCGTGACAAGCGGGAAAAAAATTACTGTCGGAAAAATACTGTCTCCCGCTACCATAGGCACGGAACATGTAGATCAATAAGCGGTTATTAAACTGTGTGCATGACGTCATTCGATTGACGTCATCGACTGACATCATCTGATGCTTGCAATTTGATCAACAAACGTCATTTTGACAATTGGTTTGGTTTTTGTTTAAATATTTGAGAAATGTCGCATTATGCGACTATTCGGCGGAGGATCTGTCAAGAGTGCACAGTGAAAAGGGCTCCGCCAGTACTTACATTTTATAACGTGTAATGAATAGAAAATGTGAAGCTGTTCCTCGGTTTTTAAGCGCCTAGTAGCTCTATAACTTGTGTTTCAAACTGTTTATTGTTGTCATTGAATAAATACAAATGTAGTTTTGCTTACAAAATTGATTTTGCTGTTCGGTATATTAAAATAAATATCACATTCTATGGAGAGCGACAGAACCCTCTGTATGGAAATGTCCACCTCGGCTAACGCCTCGGTGGTCATAGCCAACCTTGGGTTGACAGTATGTGCTGTCGCTCTCCATAGGATGTGATATTTATATTATTTTACCCCAATTTCATTTAAAATGTTAATCTCCCATTGGCCACCGTGACATAGAGATATTGTCAGGCCAAACAGGGAAAAAATACTGTCGGAAAATTACTGTCTCCCGCTACCATAGACACGGAACATTAAGATCATTGGGCGCTTATCAAATTTTATGCGTGACGACATCTGATTGACGTCATCGACTGGCGTCATCTGAGGCTTGCAATTTGATCAAAAAATGTCATTTTGACAATTGTTTTGGTTTCTGTTTAAATATTTGAGAAATGTCGCATTATGTGACAATTTCGGAGGAGGGTCTGTCAGGATTGAACGGTGAAAAGGGCTCCGCAAGTACTTATAACGTGTAATGATTAGAAATGTGAAGCTCGATTTTTAAGCACCGAGTAACTCTATATAATTTTTGTTTTAAACTTTTTTTGTCATTGAATATATCTTACGAAATTGATTGTGCTGTTCGGTATAATAAAATAAATATCACATCCTTTGGAGAGCGACAGTACGTATTGTCAACCATCGGTATGATAACGCCTCGGTGGACATAACCAACATCGGATTGACAATACAGTAAAACCCCTCTAATGCGACCACCAAAAAGGGGCATAATTCTGGGTGACAGAGGCAGGTGGTAGCTTAATGCAGGACGAAAGTTATGCAGAAAGCTCCTATAGGAGCTTTCTGCATAACTTTCGTCCTGCATTAAGCAACCACCTGCTTTAAACGGCGCCAGTGACTGTTTATTAAGTGGTCGCATTAGCGGGGTTTTACTGTATATAAATATCACATCCTATGGAGAGGGACAGCACGTACTGTCAACCCGAGGTTGGTTATGTCCACCGAGGCGTTAGCCGTGGTGGACATGACCATACCGAGGGGTGACAATACGTGCTTTCGCGCTCCACAGGATGAGATATTTATTTTATTATACCGAACAGCACAATCAATTTCTTCAGCGAAAGTAATTATTCAATGGCAACAATAAACAGTTTTAAACAAAAGTTATAGAGCTACTCGTTGCTTAAAAATCGCGGAACAGCTTCACATCTCTATTCATTACACGTTATAAGAACTGGCGGAGTCTATTTCACTGTCCAATCTTGACAGATCCTCTTCCGAAATAGTCGCATAACACGACATTTCTCAAACATATGAACAAAAAACAAAGCAATTGTCATAATGAGGTTTGTTGATCAAATTGCAAGCGTCAGACGCACACAATTTAATAAGCGCTCACTGATCTAGATGTTCCGTGCCTATGGTAGCGGGAGACAGTATTTTTCCGACAGTAATTGGGCCTGACAGTATTTCTATGTCACGGTGGCGTATGGGAAATTAACATTGTAAATAAAATTGAGGTATAATAACACGTACTGTCGCTATCCATAGGATGTGATATTTATATACTGTAGAATCCAATATATATTATTTTCATAAAGCAAACAGAGCAAACCCTGATCAGACGGTTTCTATAGGAGCCGTCAGATCTGGGTGTTCTCTGTTTGCAATTCCGTAGAAAGGCGTATGCATGAGGAAAAGGGTTCATTGTTTCGAGTCTAATATAGTAAACACCCTCATATGTGACCACAAAAAGGGGCATAATTCACAGAGACAAAGCAGGTGGTAGCTTAATACAGGACGAAAATTATGCAGAAAGCTCCGATAGGAGCTTTCTGCATAACTTTCGTCCTGCATTAATCAACCACCTGCTTATGAAGACAGCAATGTGGTCGCATTAGAGGGTTTTACTGTATTCTCACCCTCCAACTACATCGCATGCTACAAATTTAGTATGTTTAATTTATGTTTCAACAAACAGTTTGAATTCTGTCGAGAAGACTATCTCACCTTGATCTAAATTGCGTGCATATGTTATCGCACATGTGACATTTGCAGCGAAACATTTAGCGTGTATAATGCGCGAATTACGTCGAGAACATTTCCCGAACAATAAACAATGTACATTAAAACCTTATATAGTTCGACGTATTAGTACAGAAGCATATTTTATAGACAATTTTAGGCAGGAGACTGTTTAATGCAGGAGGAAATTCACGCCGAAAGTTCCTAAATGAGATTTCTGCATGACTTTGACCATGTATTAAGCTGCCAACTATTAACTCATTCCCTCGTATTGGCGCCGTTTGACGCCTTTGTAAAAGTCACTTTTGGAAACCATTGTGATAAATAGAGCATTTGCTCCTATAGGAGCAAATGCTCTATTTATCACAATGGTTTCAAACTACATGAACAAAATTCTAAACTTTTCCTTTTCTCTAGTTAATGTTCCTTTTAGGTAAATTTATTCAAAAAGGTTGGATATAAAAATAGCCTATGAGGTAATGGGTTAAAGACCGATAATGATACGTATTTTAATGTTCGAATAATCGAGGGTTTTTTTCTGTTATCTTTAAGTACTTTAGATTATACGTGGTACTTTCTCGTTTTTACTTGGGCCTGGTTAGGTGAAGGTATCAACTTACTATCTAGAAATAGTGGCTACATTATCCGTATCGTGTTAAAAGAATATATGTATGCCAAAGCTCTGCTTTGTTGAATTTTTTAGTTACTTCTAATTCGTACAGGCGTATGAGAAACTTTTGAGCCAGTGTCAAACTGTTCGGATCCTGATGAGGCGCCGAGTTACTCGGTGTGAGTTACTCGGCGTCTGATCAGGATCCAAACAGTTTGCAAATGCGAGTCAGACCAAGATTAGTGGAAGAGGTATTTACCCTTTGAATGCGTGATACACGTGTACTGGCAGTTAGGAACAGTATACAGTAAACACTATCTAAACCGGACGTTGTATTTGGTATAAATATCGGTCTTGGAAACATGTGGCAGCTTAATGCAGGGTGAAAGTCATGTAGAAAGGAGTTTTCTGCATGACTTTCATCCTGCATTAAGCAGCCACCTACATAAAAGTATCTGAATTCTTCTCTACTAGAATACAGGTATAAATATGTGTTACTGTGATGTGATCAGAGTCTGCATTGTTGGTTAATCAGAATCCTCTAACAAAATCAATAAATTCCAGTTGAATGAACTTTCCTTTTAAAGACTGATGGACGATTCCACTTTGACAGTTCGTCGTTTTAAGAGTTAAGCATTGTATTTCAATACTATTCAATGTTTATTCAAGTGTTCAAGTTCAAGTATTCAGGTGTGCATTACTATTAGAAAGCGTTGTTTGATCTGATGGCTAGATTCTTACACGATAGCTGGCGATTGCTGCGATAGAACATGACTTCTTCAGAAATATAGATAAAATAAACAAACTAGTCTTTTTAAGAATACAGTAAAACCGGTTTAAATCGGAATTCTAGTAGAGAAAAAAAATAGATACTTTCAGACAGGTGGCTGTTTAATGCAGGATGAAAGTCATGCAGAAAGCTCCTAGAGGAACTTTCTGTGTGACTTTCAACCTGTATTAAGCTGGCACCTGTCTCCAAGACCGATAACTATACTAAATGTAATACACTGCCGAATAACATCGGAATTTTTTATATCCAACAAGTGAACGTTTTTTCTTCTTCGCCGTTAATTCAGGGTTTTTTTGCGATATACTTCTTAACAGCATATAAAAGATGATTTAGGCAATTTTAAAACACCTTGCCAGTAGAGGCTTCATTTTAACCCATTTACATCATATTGACGACTTTTGACGACTCTGTAAAAATCACTTTGTGAAGCCATCGTGATGAATAGAGCATAATTTTTTTTTTGCTCTATAGGAGCAAATGCTCGATTTATCACAATGGTTTCAAACTACAAAACTCTAAACATTTCTTTTTCTCTAGTTAATGCTCTTTTACGGTAGATTTATTCAAAGAGGTTGTATCTAAAAATAGCCTATGAAGTGTGTTTGTTTGTTTGTTTGTTTTGATTAACGTCCGTTTCTGCTGACTATGTGCTGACTGGACGCTCCAGAGAGAGGTGATATGATACAGAGAAACCCGGGCGCGATGCCCTACTCTTACTATCGACTGAGTTTCTCTGGTTCTTTTATGTGCCCATAGATGCTGTGTAAAGCCTATGAGGTAATGGGTAAAGAATAGAATGAGGATTACGTTGGTAGCCGTTTCCGAGAGGGTTCACAGTACAGTAAAACCCCGCTAATGTGACCACCAAAACGGGGCATAATTCTGGGTGGCAGAGGCAGGTGGTGGCTTAATGCAGGACGAAAGTTATGCAGAAAGCTCCTATAGGAGAACATAACTTTTGTCCTGCATTAAGCAACCACCTGCTTTAGACGACATCAGTGGCTGTTTATTAAGTGGTCGCATTAGCGGGATTTCACAGTATTTGAAATACGTCTTTATCGACTGCATTGCTTCAAATAGACTGACAGTCATCACGCGCTCAATCAGTTTGAGCAGTAAATAAATACAGCTGAACTTCGATATCTCGAACTCAAAGGAACCATACAAATTAATTCGAGATAATAGATGTTCATGTCATCCTATTTCAAATCTGAACAATTTCTTAAGTTTACAGTATTACTTACAACCTGCATAAAGCTGCCATTTATTATTTTACTTCGAGTAACCTATAGTTCGAGTTATCCGAACTCGATGCTGGATGTACATGTATTTACATATACGGAAACTTTCGTCTTGGCCTTAACCCGCTACTTTCTGCCTGACTTGCAAGCTGTTTACAAATATGAGTTAATAATTCTCAAAAGCTTGGTCGAATCGGAAGTAGTCAAAGTTGCTCCAGATCCATATTTGAAGAAGCGTTATTTTTCACAGCGGTTTAACCCTTCGCTTGCTATTCACGTCAATACACCTACTTGTAAATGGTGAAGACCCAGATGAGACAGCTCCTGCAGGAGCTGTCTCATCAGGGTCTGCACTATTTACAAGTTGATTGTGCAACCAGTGCACTCCATAGCAGTGATTGCACAGCGAAATACGTGTACACAGTGAAGATATATGTTATTATACAACAGGGCATGGGTAAAGAAGGAGAAATGTATTTCAAAATTAGAGCAAGCGAAGGGTTAAGTATTAAAATAGTTCGCAGTAAATATTCTTCTAGTTTTTAACCATTTACCTCATGAATATTCATGCAAGAAATAATTACATCAACATGTGTTAGTTTATGTTTTATAAGCGCATACGAACATATGGATAATTCGCGATTGCGAACCTTAGTTTCATATATACATGTACATGTACATGTATATACAGTAAAATCACTCTTTTGCAACCATTTATAAACACTTCTGTCTGTATAAGCAGGTGGCTGCTTAATGCAGGACCTGAATTAAGCTACCCCCCTGCCTCTGCCACCTAGAATTATGCCCATTTTTGGTGGTCGCATAAGAGGGGGTTTGCTGCATAACTGCACGAGCAAACAGAGCAAACCCTGGTCAGACTGCTCCTATAGGGACAGTCGGATAAAGGTCACACATTTGTACGCATTGAACAGTTCGGTGAAGCTTCTGTGTGCGTGGAGTGTTTGGGTGCGCATACGCCAGTACGTGCTTCTCTGCAATTACGCCTGGCTTCAGTATGACAACTCCTGCCGGACTCCCATATCCATGTCTCAGATTGTTGCACTTGTATCCAGGGGAAGGTTAACCCTTTCCCACTTAGGCTAATTTTAGACATAACCTCTTTGATTAAATCTACCAAAAAGGAGCATTAACTAGAGAAAAGGAATTTTTCAGAATTGTGTAGTTTAGAAACCATTGTGATAAATAGAGCATTTGCTCCTGTGGAGCAAATGCTCTATTTATCACAATGGTTTCACAAAGGGACTTTTACAGAAGCGTCAAAAGGCGTCAATATGCGGGAATGGGTTAACATTGCTTGTGAACATAGAAATATTTAAAACGATTTTTTCCTAATCTCTGTTTAATGAAAGAAATGTTCAAACGAAACACGGAATGTCTTCAAACAGAAACTAATAGACTATAAATGTTCGACCCAATTTCCTCTAATATGGAAATAAAATATGTTTAAACTAAAACTAAAAATGTTCAAAGAACGACCACGACAGAATGTTCTCAGTATCTGCGTGTAGTGACAAGGAAATAATTTATTATGGTTGTTCCTTTTGATTTTCAAATTGCACGTTGATTAAAATGGACGGGCTAATATTAATTCATTATATTCCCATATCAATCAAAGATAACACGTCCAGTTCTTACTTGGGAACCCGTCCATTTCTCACGTGGAGGGGACACAGCAAATGAGATATTGATGGGTTCGGCAACCAGTGCAGACCCTGATCAGAGGGTTTCAGCAAGAGCTATTCTGTTTGCCTACGTCATATTTAAATGACGCTGGTACTCATGGGTCAAGTAGTACATATACAGTAAAACCTGTCTAAACCGGACGTTCAATTTAGTATAAAATTTATACACATTGGTCTTGGAGACAGGTGACAGCTTAATGCAGGGTGAAAGTCATGCAGAAAGCTCCTCTAGGAGCTTTTTGCATGACTTTCACCCTGCATTAAGCAGCCACCAGCCTAAACATATCTAAATACTTCTCTACAAGAATTCCGGTTTAGCGAGGTTTTACTGTACAATTAACAAGAGCAACGCTCGTCTGTCGTCATTGTCATTGTCAATGTTAAGATTCTAATGAATATTCATAGTGTCGTCATTTTATTATTGAATACTGAACAGGGACAATGTTAACACCTTTTCTTACACAAAATATGTTTTTTGATAAACTCAATAGCCATGAAAATATTTGGAACTACAGTAAACCCTCGCGAGTCCCAACACTCAACTAAGTATCCTTAGCAGTATTTAACCCTTTCCTTCATATAAACGCCTTTTATCGCATTTGTAAACAGAGTAGACCCAGATCAGACGGTTCCTATAGGAGCCGTCTGATCAGTGTCTGTTCTGTTTGCTCTTGGCAGGATAAAATATCTGATTCTATAGTTTTTTGTCAAAGCGAAAAGAAATGCCCTTGAACGTTTCATATTATAAATAGGCATGATGTCTTTTTTTCTTACATGAATATTGAACAGGGAAAGGGTTAGGATATGTGATATAGAGGATCTTACATGAGTGTTCTTGATTATTGGATTTATTAAATGAGTCTTTTTAAAACGATAAAAAAACGAGCTTTAATAATCATGAACACGAATGCAAGATCCTATTTATAACATAACACACACAAATGTTATTTGCAGCCAATATTTCAGCAGTAACGTGGATTGTTATAAATTCTCCTTACATATAGAAATGATGAATGAAAGGTGTTATTAGGTTCGCTAGGTAACTGGGACAAAGTAGGTCCAAAATTTCCAACTTTATTTTTTACTTACTGTCATATCAATCAGGATCTAATTCAGACCTCTCTGGTATTCAGTTTAACTGTGATAGTTTATGATACAAAAACATACAGAAACACGTCAAAATAATTTTTGAGTTACAGTTTTGACATACATAGTTACAAACACGTCACATTTTGACGTCATTGTACACAACATGTGTCTATGTAAAGCGCGCCATTTACATGAAGACCTACATACAGTCGCCAACACGTCCGACACTCACTGTCAATGGGATTCGAAATGCGCCTTCGTTTTGGTATATTAAGCCCTTTATTAGTGTTGTATGTATACACATGGACATGGACATTTCCACCGAGAAAAAAAATCTCGATTCAAGTTCAGTGAAAATGTTTGAAATGGACAAAAGAATCAGTACGAACTGCTGCATAAAATGTGTTGGAACAGGAGGAAGATTTTCGCGATCAGCTGAGTTAGTGAGTATAGCATATTTGAAATATGTTTGTGCTGAGCTGGATTCAGATGACTATTGTTGTTGATTGATGAGATATTTGTATGAGTAGAAATCTGCATAAACAAAAGGACATGCGGTGAAGAAAATGCAAAGTTGAGGAGGCATTTTAATTTAAATGTAGAATTGATTGCATGGGTCAGAGTAGCTGGTAGGTCTTTTTTGGCATACATTTTGTATATGATTCCTGACAGCGATTACAATTTGTATTATTTTATCGAAATTAAGGCGCAAGTGCCAACAATCCTTTGCCATCTATCGTGACTCAATCGTGGACAGGTAGGTCGACCACCGTCCGCCAGTTTGTTTGTTTTGACAGCGCGTATGAATCGATCGAATGTCATTCGGTCGTTCGAATGTTATTCACTAGTGATTATATGCCCATGATTATCAAAAAATAAATGATAGTGTTACGTCACGCTGAAGCCACGTGTTATGTTATAAAACTTTATACAGGGTGAAATTCACACAGAAAGCTCCCGTGAGAGCTCTCTGTATAGCCTGCGCTCTTTAGTAACCCTTTCCCTGTTCAATATTCATGTAGGAAATAATGACGCCATGAATATTTATTACCTGAACTTTTATATTGTTAATTTTTATAAGGATTTGGTTTGCTTTGACAAAAACTGTAGAATCAGATATATACAGTATTGTAGCCGTTTTAAAAAATAAGGACACATAACTCCGTTAGCAAACAGAGTAGACCCATAGGAGCCGTCTGATCTGGGTCTTCTCTGTTTGCAAATGCGTGAAATGGCTTTTGTATAAGGGAAAGGGTTAAAAGCAGATGGTTGCTTAATGGAGAACGAACGTAATGAAGAAAGCTCATATGGGGCATTTCGATCTGCATTAAGCTACCACTTACTTTAAGACCCAGTAGTAGACTCCTACCTGTTATATTTTACTGAAACAGTCTGTCATTCAGCCGATAAAAATAAATAAAACAACAGCAGACGACCATCGATCGAGTGAATTTAGTGCCGTCACCTCTATTTCCATGATTGAGCACACTCGTCTTCATTTTATCTTTGCTATAGTCTTGCTGTTTTCCTTGATTGCAAACCTATGCCGAAACAAAATATCCTATGCCAACTCAGTGATAAAAGTTCCCATGTTATGCGCAACAATCATTGATGCGTAAACATATGTCGTTTGTTTCTCATACAACCAATTGTTTGAAGGAAACAACAGATAAACTACAGTAACCTGTTATCAGATAGAAATAACCGGTTGACACATTGGAAAACAGAGTAGACCCAGATCAGACGGCTCGTGTAGGAGCTGTCTGATCAGGGTCTGCTCTGTTTGCATGTGGACCTATAAGCATATGGTTTTACAGTTTACAAACAAGAAACAGGGCTACGTATGACTTCGTTTTTGTTTATGACCTAACCTGTTTCATTACTATTCTGAGGCATCGTATTATGCGCAGCACAAAAATGCCTTAGAGAATTTTAGTGAAGAGCTTTCAAATGGGACTATGTCAAAAATTCGTTTCCATGCATGAAATAGAGTACCTTACATGAGTGTCCATAACAAATTGTTTTTATGAAACGAGTTTACTATAACAATATGGCACGAGCTTTGGCGAATGTAATATTCTTTTTATCACATACTCCTTACAAATGTTATAGAAAATGAAACAGGCTATAACTAACGGCCGTTTCGGTAATTCCTTACAAGACAGCGTAGTAATACAACAGACGGCGTACATGGAGCGCTACGATTGGCTAACGCTTAAATGAGCACTACGATTGGCTAACGATTGCTAATTTGCATTAAAAATACACTAGTGCATTTCCGCGATTTACGACACTCAGTTACGGCACTCCCACAAGGCAGATTATGTGATACATGTAAATACATATTAAAAGTTCATTTAAGTCTTTTTGTTTAACATTTTTTAAATAAATACTTAAATCGCTCTGATCTAATATTTCGACCACTAAGGGCCGTTTTCAAAGATTATCATGTCAAAATACACGTCACATTTTTGTTACATGCATTCAGCCATAAAATTAAAGAGAATTAATCTCTTTGGTTTAATGGCTGAATGCATGTAACAAAAATGTGACGTGTATTTTGACATGATAATCTTTGAAAAAGGCCCTTAATTGTCGAAATATTAGATCAGAGCAATTCAAGTATTTATGTATTATATTAATTCCTTATTTTGGAATATTTTCTTCATTGTGTAACATTTCTTGATATCATTATGACGTCATATATGGCACCGAATGACGTCAAAACACTGGTGATTTACTTATTTGTCATTATAGCCTATATCTCACCATGAATTACAGAAATTTCTCAGTTAGATGAATTTCACTAGTTATGCTATCACGTTTGATGACAATTTATCATTGTTTGTCTAAACGTGCCTTTGTCAATTATAATTCACCAATATGTATTGAATAAACAGAACAGTCAACAGCTTAAGATATGCCACACAAACAGTTATTATACGGTTAACCCATTCCTTTAAGGACTATTTTAAGACCCAACATCTTTGAATACATCTACCTAAAAGGAGAATTTACTAGAGAAAGGTAAAGTTTTAGAATTATGTAGTTTTTAAGCCATTGATATAAATAGAGCATTTGCTCCTATGGAGCTATATAACTCCATCTATCAAAATGATTTGAGACAATGACTTTTAAGGAGATGTAAAAGACGTCGGTATGAGGGGGGGGGGGTTGAAAAGCCTTACTTTTCGAGCTCGTATTTAACCGGTTAGCAACCAATTCTCGTGGATGTTTTACCCTTTTCGTTCATATGAATTTAGTTTCACGCATTTGCAAACAAAGTAGACCCAGATCAGACGGCTCCTATAGGAGCCGTCTGATCATGGTCTGCTCTGTTTATTTTTACATGATATGGGTCTGTTGCTACAGAATTTGTCAAAGAAACAAATAACCCTTGAAAAGTTTACTTTATAAAACTTCAGCTAATAAATATTCATGTTGTCATAATTTCTTATATGAATATTGAACATGAAAAGTATTAATCGACTTAAAGAAAATGACTTTCCTCTGCCTTGACCCATTACCTCATAGGCTATTTTTAGATACAACATTATTGAATACATCTACCGAAAAGGAGCATAAACTAGAGAAAAGGAAACTTTTAGAATGTTGTAGTTTGAAACCATTGTGATAAATAGAGCATTTGCTCCTGTAGGAGCAAATGCTCTGTTTATCACAATGATTTTACAAAGTGACTTCTACAGCATCGTCAAAAGTCGTCAATATAAGGGAATGGGTTAAAACTTTCCCTGTTGTATATTCATAACAGAAATAATGGCACCATGAATATCTGTTTGCTGAATTGTATAATGGTATATGTACACAGTATGTCTTGACATTGGTAGGAACTGTAGAGTCAGATCTTTATAATTCCCTAAGCAAATATAACAGACCCTGATCAAATGGCTCCTTAGGGATCCGTCTGATCTGGGTATGTCCTATCTGCAAAGGCGTGAAAAATGTTTATATACAGGAATGTATTAAGTTACTACCTTACTTTAACCCTTTCCTCCATAAATACGCCTTTCTACGCCTCTGTAAAAGTCACCTTTTGACAACCACTGTGATAAGTAGAGCATTTGCGCCATAGGTGCAAATGCTCTATTTATCACAATGGTTTCAAAACTACACAATTCTAACATTTTCCTTTTCTCTAGTTAATGCTCCATTTCGGTAGATTATTCAAAGAAGTTGGATCTAAAAATAGCCTTTGAGGTAATCGGTTATTGGCCGCTTTAGAGAGAGGTAACGGTAATTCGGTAAAACATGTAACACGTATTCAAATACGCATGCCAACAGTGTTGATCCAGCGGTCAAGTAAATCCGCGTGTCCTCAGCATGCAAACTGTTTGTCACCGATTATAGTTTACTAAAGATAACACCACTTTGACACCTGAAATAGACGATAAGCTTAGCAAATGAAATTTATATGGTGCCGAAAGGGTTAAAGCACATAGCTCTACCGAAATGAGGAAATATCAGATTTCCTAGCATTTTAACAAACATTGGACAATGTATCTTCAAATGATACATGTATGTGAGACTGTTTCATACAAAAAGTCAAACAGTTGGTCACTGAAATCAAAACAAAGGACTCGTTGAAAAATAAGAAATACTTAGCATACGTGTAAAAACATATTTTATTTTTTTTTACTTTAAGTGTAATTTGTAATGTTGTCTCGGTTTAAATATGAATATCTTTTTTCACGAGATTCGCAAAATATCTGAAAGTAGGGTATTCTTTGAAAGCAAAAATAGCAAGGTGAAAAGAGAAAATTGCAGTTTTATTGAGTCTGTTTATGAGCAGAAATTAAAAGTGCAACACTATTCACGCCCACTAGCACCGGCTTTTAAAAGCGGTATTCAATTTCCATAACTAAAACACATCGAAGCTGATGATCCGGAAGGACCCGCATATATAACAACACTTAGAACGGGTGGCTTTTTACGGCAATCACACGAACACTAAACACCTGATGTTGTGAAGTGCATACATTCTGAAAGTAGGCGATCTTTCGTCTTATTTTATGCAGCGGTTTCCGATTAAACGATCACCTTTAAATTTAACTGATAATGAATAGTGCTGGCAAATACCAGTTCAGTTCAGTATCTTTATTTCTACAAACAAACAGAACAGTATAAAGGAACATAGAAGTAAAGCGTTCAAGTAACGAACAATAATACAAACATACATGTACATGTATATACAGTAGAACCCCTCTAATGCGACCACTTAATGAATAAACATGGGTGTATTTATAAGCAGGTGGTTGCTTAATGCAGGACAAAAGTAATGCAGAAAGCTAGGAGCTTTCTGTATTATTTTTTTCCTGCATTAAGCTACCACATGCATCTAGCACCCAGAATTATACCTCTTTTAGGTGGTCGTATTAGCGGGGTTTTACTGTATACAAGTTATAAGCCAATCTACATGTATGACTGAATATTCATGCCACGTTGACCCATACTTGCTATTAGCATTGGTCGGCGCAGTTTTTTATGTTGGCTGTTGCCACAACATACACATATAACCTACATTTCCCCTTTGTCGTCCTTACTTCAAGATCTGCATGCAAGACTCTACGAAATGCATACATGTATATTCATATGCACCAAACACAGTCTCGCCTGCAGCCATCGGTATGTTTTGGAAAGAGAGTTTGGAAGTGTGTAAAAAACATAGATAGATATGACATTCTGTAAATGCAAACACGTACATCGTCAACTACAGTCACTAAACCTTGTACCCTCATTTATAGATCCACAATTATATATACATGTATAACCCCACTCTCGAAACGAAATAGAGCGGGAAAACAATATATCTGTGCATGGACACTTATCCAGATTTTAAGTACGAGTATAGACAATTTTACGTTGGGCATTATTCCACAGGGGTCTGGACCGCTTCATGGGGGTCTATATGTACTATATAATAACAAGGGTTCCAACTAGCAGAACGGATATCCGTGTACCACGAGTACAAATATGACTGTAACTCTTACAATTTAATTGATAATTTCGTAATTCTTTCGGCTATTGAAAGCCAATATATCTTTCTATCAAATGAAAATAATCTTATAACGGTAACTCATGAACATGTATCAATCCAACAATGATTTTCTCAAAATTTCACGTGTTTTTTTGGTCATTGACAAACGTTCGTTCACCCCGGTTTCACTATATCACAGCAATAACCTGGCAATTTACAGTTATAAAAATGGCGCGGTTCAATAAAACGAATCAATTCTATCACTCACCTCCAAGTTTTAGTCCCCAGCATCAAAAGAATGATGTAAAACTAGCGAGTTTTGTCAGTTTGCTTCAAATCGTCGAGGAAGGAGCCATTGTACGTGACGTCACGGATTTTCCAACTTTTCCTTCGCTCATCCAATGAAATGTGTTGCAAAATGGCACCATCCGGAATAGAAACATAACGACAGACGGAAAGACCGCTGTTGCTAGTTGCTTACTTATTTAGAGGACAAAACAAATGGAGATTGGTGATATAATTATGTTGTTTTATCGAACCACGCCATCTTTTGAACTGAATATCGCCAGGTTATGGCTGTGATATAATGAAACCGGGGTGAACGAACGTTTGTCAATGACCCAGAAAACACATGAAATTTTGAGAAAATCATTGTTGGATCGATAATTGTGCACACGTTACCATCAGAAGTTTATATGTATTTGATAGTAAAATATATTGGCTTTCAATATCCGAAAAAATAACAAAATTATCATTGAAATTGCAAGAGTTACATTCATATTTGTACTTTTGGTACACGGCTGTCCGTTCTGCTAGTTGGAACCCTTGTTATTATATTATAGTACATATAGACCCCCATGAAGCGGTCTAGACCCCTGTACATTATTCCAGGCCGTAATTGGCACCATTGCATAATCATTGTATAACCAAAGAATCAACGACGGCTTTTACACTTGATCTGAACTTTCTTTTTAACGGTTCAGATAGCTGTATGAGCTGAGTCTCTGAGTTCGAGTTCATCTCAAGTATTTGATTGGTCAGGTGTTTGAATCTGACCAATCATATGCTTGAAAATGATATCAGACTTAAGCAGAACATGATATAAGCTTGGGACCTGATCGAGCTACACGAAGCTACAAAATGGTAATTATTGCACAGTGTAATCTGTCTTAAGCAGCCATCAATAAGTAGTCCAATTATGGGTCTGTAAAACAGATTGTAGCTAAATGCAGGTCAAAAGTACTGCAGCAAGCTCCTATATAGGAGCTTGCTGCATTACTTTTGTCCTGCATTTAGCAACCATCTGCTTTTTAACACACTTTTATTCAATAAATGAATGCCCACTTATGATCGTTTCTACTGTATACCGTTTACGGCTGTATAATTGCACTCAAATGACCCCTTACCCCGCTGTGAAAAATAATGTCTGCTCAAATTTTGATCTGGAGCCATTCTCACTACTACATATTCAACGAAGCTTTTCATAAACTGTTGACCGAGTGTCAAACAGCTTGGATCCTAACGAGACGCCCAATTACTCGGCGTCTGATCTGGATGTAAACTGTTTGCAAAAACGGCGAGCTGGATAACGGTTAAAAGCTTCATTGATTTGCTTTGCAAATATTTATTTTATTGAACGTACAAGCTTTATTGTATATTATTAGCTCATAATTATTTGACTGCCTTAATTTACAATCTATAACAAATTATTTTGAGTATCAATTATTTAGCAACATTGTAAAATTTCAATTTACATGTAATTTAATATTGTTTGTTACACTTGGCTGCACTATTTACTTGTTTTGAATGGCCTACGTCATGAATATTCATGGCAGATATAATGACATCATGAAGGTCTCATCAATATTAATTAGATGATCTTTATAATGGCCTCGTGGACAACGGAAAATTGAAAACAGAAACTGTAGAATTAGATCTATATTTCAGTAAAACCTCTCTATAACGGCCACTAAATCACATTAAGTATTTTGTGTTAAAGGCAGGTGGCTGCTTAAAGTACGGTGAAAGTAAAACAGAACGATCCTATAGGAGCGTTCTGTTTTACTTTCATCTTGCTTTAAGCAGCCACCTGCCCTAAATACCAACTAATTAACACAAGTTTGTGGCCGTTATAGAGAGGTTTTACTGTATGTCATAAGCCAACAGAGCAGACCCCTCTTAGACGGTTCCGACAGGAACCGTCTGTTCTGGTCTACTCTATTAACAAAGGACGTTTCGGTAATGTGACCACATAATTTATTAGCATATGCGTCTCTTAACACAAGTGGTTGCTTAATGCAGGGGAAAGTAATGCAGTAAGCCCCTATTGGAGTTTTTTGTTTTACTTTTTTCCAACATTAACTCTTTAGTTGTTGAATATTCATGTAGGAAGAAATGCCATCATACCAATTTATTAGCTGGATTTTATAATGGCATGTGTATATACAAGATGGTTTGATATCGGTAGAAACTGTATACACATACAGTAAAACCTCTCTATAACGGCCACTAAATTACATCAAGTATTTTGTGTTACAGGCAGGTGGCTGCTTGAAGCAAAGTGAAAGTAAAACAGAACGCTTCTATAGGAGCGTTCTGTTTTACTTTAACCTTGCTTTAAGCAGCCACCTGCCCTAAATACCAGCTAATCAACACAATTTAGTGGCCGTTATAGAGAGTTTTTTTCTGTAGTTAAATCTGTTATAATTGCACAAGCAGCAGGGCACATTGAAAATATGTTTGTATGAAGGAAAGGGTTAAGCTACAATGTTCCACCTGTTTTCAAAATTCATAATTATACTTCTTTTGAGTGGTCATGTCAGCGATACTGTACTCTAGCACCGGAACTGTCTGGTCTGGGTCTTCTCTATATACAAATGCGTTAAAGGGCCACTATCATGTAAAGTGTTAATGTAGATTAATTGTTACTTTATACAGCGTGTAATGACAAGCGTCGTTGAATATCTGTTAGCTGATATCGGACCACACTAGTTAGCATTCGAGGTTTATTTATCCCTACATATCCAATCAAGCGTTTGTTAGTGTATTATGTAACTCTAGCAGTGATATTCCTTTGGGAAAATATCCAAATGCGCTTTTATATTTCCCATGAATTCCTCGTTAGCCTGCAGCCTGCATGACGTAAAATAAAGATTCCGCTTAACATTTCCCCTGTTCTATTTTTTTTCCCCATTTCAATACTTACTGAATATTCATTGACAAAATAGTTATAATGAAACATGGAAGGTAGAACATTGTAGCCATTTTAGAAATTAAAGAAAATACGTCTATCAAATTCCATTAGCAAACAGAGGAGACCCAGACCAGACGGCTCATATAGAAGCCGTCTAATTACTTTGTTTGCAAATACATGTACATGAAAATGCGTTTACAGTGCTCCCTCTCTACAACGACACCCTTTGGGATACGAAGATTGTATGTGTTGTTCAGAGGGAGTTGTTATAGGGAGGGAAAATCAAACATAATTAGCTTGTTTGCAGATCCCCAGATAATGTGCATTTCGAGAACTAAAACCGTTATGCCTCAATCAAACCCTATGTTGTGACCACTCTTTAGAATCGTCACAAAGTGGCGATTCTAAAGAGTGGTCACAACATAGGGTTTGATGGAGGCATAAAGAAAATACGATGGAAAAAAGTTGTGTCTGGAGCCTTGTTGTTTCGGAAACAGTGACATGCGTTGTTGTAAGGAGGGAATCATTATTGAGAGGGCCGTTGTAGGGAGGGAGCACTGTACATGAAGGAAAATGTTAACACATTACCCCTTAGTGGCGCATTTTTGCGCCTCTATAAATTCACATTTGAAACCATTGTGATAAATAGAGCAGTTGCTCCATAGAAGCCGTCACCATCGTTTCAAGACTAAACACAATTCTAAAACTCTCCTTTTCTATAGTTAATGCTCCTTTTTGGTAGAGTAATTCAAAGAGGTTGGGTCTAAATATAGTCTAGGGGTGAGTTAAACAACACTCTCTAACTTGTTTGTCTTTACATGTAGTTCGTTCAAGCTTTTGGTAAACGTTTGACTGCCTAGTTAGTAGTTACTCGCCGTCTCATCTGGATCATCTGTTTGCAAATGTCATGTAGGTCGAGCATACATGTAGCTGGCAAAGAGTTAACCCTTCTCTTGCTGAATTGTAAAATGCATTTCTCCTTCTTTACCTATGTCCTGTTGTATAATTATATATATCTTCACTGTTTACAAGTATTTCGCTATGCAATCACTGCTGTGAAGTGCACTAGTTGCACAATCAAGTTGTAAATAGTGCAGACCCAGATTAGACAGCTCCTGCAGGAGCTGTCTCATCTGGGTCTTCACTATTTACAGGTACGTATATTGACGTGATTAGCAAGCGAAGGGTTAATGATGATATATTACTTACCACAGTGCAATACCGTGAAAAATTGATAACCGACATCACAATGGTTTTAATCATTTACCTCATGAATATTCATGTAAGACATAATGAATATATGAATATTAATTAGTTGAACGTTTCAAGATGGTATTTTGAACAATGGAATTGTTTACCCTGACAAAAACTGAAGCAGCATTATAGTTTCTCCTAAGCAATCGCGATAGATCCTGATCACAAGACGCTTACAGGGGCTGCTGTCTAATCTGGGTCTTCACTGTTTGTGGAGTCGCGGTGAGGTAAAGGGTTAACAAAACCGGGATAGTAACAGGGAAAAGATTTATTTGTAGATATTTGACTGAACGGGTTGAAAGCATGATACTATATAGCGCGCATTTACTTATCTCCATGCCAGTGCATTACTTATCCCCATGCCAGTGCATTAGTTATCCCCATGTCAGTGCATTAGTTATCCCCATGTCAGTGCATTAGTTATCCCCATGTCAGTGCATTAGTTATCCCCATGTCAGTGCACTACTTATCCCCATGCCAGTGCATTACTTATTCCCATACTAATATTCTGTCGATCCCTTGTCTCCGGTTCACGGAACGGATTGTATTGTTTTACAACCGCTGCTGCACTTTGTGCAGATCAGTCTAAAATGCAGCGAGTTCATATTTCAATACTGTAAGATGACCCAACAACTTTAATCATTACCTCGCCCAGGAGGCCATATGAAAATGCCAACAGTATCTTGCAGTATATAGTAAACTCCCACTAACCTTGACTTAACTTTAGTATAAATATCGGCCCTGGAGACATGTGGCAGCTTAATTTAACCCATTACCGTATAGGTTATTTTAGATCCAACCTCTTTCATTAAATCTATCAAAAAATTTCCAGAATTGTGTAGTTTTAAAACCATTGTGATAAATAGAGCATTTGCTCCTGTGGAGCAAATGCTCTATTTATCACAATGGTTTCACAAAGTGACTTTTAGAGAAGCGTCAAAGGGCGTCTATATGCGGGAATGGGTTAATGAAGGGTGAAGGTCATGCAGAAAGCTCCCCTGCATTAAGCAGCCACTTACCTAAGAATGTCTAAATTCCTATCCACTAGAATTGCGGTTTAGATGGGTTTTACTATACGTCACTTGACTATGTCCAAAAGTTTCCAACTGATGCGTCAGAATATACATGCAGATATAGAAGAATAGATGAATAGGAGAGAAAGACGAAAAGATGAACAGACAAACAGATGAATAGAAGATGAATAGAAGAATAGCAGGATACATGTATATGGCTGTATTAGTAGAAGAGTCACGGAATAAATTATTACAAAATTAATAGAATGATATATTACATGTAGTAGTAGAATTACTGGATGAAATAATGGAAGATGAATAGAAGGATGTATTGATAGACGACTCAATGAATAAATTAATTGAATATGAATAGAATGATCAATAGGATAATCCTTGAATTAACAATTGAAGATGGCTAGAATGATGCATTAGTAGATAAATCACTGAATGAAGTAATTGAAGATCATTAGAAGGATATAGATGTATTTATAGTAGAAGAACAACTGAATAAATTAATTCAAGATTAATAGAAGGGTGAATTAGTAGAAGAAACACTGAATAAATTCATGGAAGATGAACAGAAGGGTGTATTAGTAAAAACATCATTGAATAAATCAGTACCAGATAAATAGAAGAATAGAAGAGACTTGGAAAATATAAGAACACGTGAATAAATAGGGAATATTACACGAAGTGACACTTTGAAGGGTTATATCACATGAGTGGTTGTTTGGCCGTGGTATCGTCACTTCGTGTAATATTCCATTTATTACATACCCGTATTAATAAAAGAACATAAAAGAACATCATTATTCTAACTCCTTTTATACAGAAACAGAAAAAAAGACGCGTATCCGGTGCGTCACGGAAATTTACGACTATTGCCGAGCGAAAGTAGTCCGTACGGATCTTCTATTGCACGCTCGTGCAATACGGAACATATATCTGAGAGGTTAGTTTAAACATATTTATTTCAGATATGTGAATGTAAAAATATATCTGAGAGGTTGTATTGCATGATCGAACAAAATTGTATTTTAATGCACAAACTGACAGGTATATAATAAACGAGCAAACAGGTTGCTCTGCTGATCTATAGGTATTGGGTTGGTAGTCTTTCTGGTGGTTTTGTTTACTTATTTTTCATTGATTTAGACATTTTAAAATCTACTGAACCAATGCCAAACAACTTTAATCAAATGAGACGCCGAGTTACTCGGCAGTCTCATCTGAATCTAAATTATTTGTAAATTACAATGTCAGGCCAGTAGCTGCTAAATGTAGAGTTGAAGCCATGCAGCGAATTAACCAGGTTTGAATTACCCAGTGTTTGAATTAACCAGGTTTGAATTAGCCAGTGTTTGAATTAGCCAGGTTTGAATTAGCCAGTGTTTGAATAAGCCAGTGTTTGAATTAACTAGTGTTTCAACTAAAGCGAGGTTTTCTGTATGTAGACGAAAATATGTTCTTGATATACATACTCAAACCCCCAGGCTTTGCAAACAGATTAGAACCAGATCAACCGAACTGTAATTCAGAGTCACGGATAAAGGGGCGTGCCCAATTACTAAACTCATCATTTTCCCACTAAACCCTATATTATAACAGCTCTTTAGAATCTTCTCAAAGAGTGGTCGCACTATAGGGTTTGGTGGAGAAATAAAGGAGCTAATCTTGAAAAGGTTGACATTTTACGTACTTATCTGGACCTCTGTGTAAGCCTTCAATAGTCTATGTTTCTGGTCTGGTTCTACATTATTAGCACTGCCATAAAACTGTTTTACACCTGTGTGTTTCTCTCTAATTACAATCGATGTCGAACACATTGGAAAACTATTATTTATTTTACTCTTCTATAGCCTTGAACTACAATTATCCAGCTGCCTAATTATGCATTTAGACCGGATTGACCGAATAACAAACAGCTTTGACCATATGGATCAAAGCCGCTTGCAAATACAGTAAAACCTCTCTATAACGGCCAATAAATTGTGGTAATTAATTGGTATTTAGGGCAGCTGACTGCTTAAATCAAGGTGAAGGTAAATCAGAACGCTCCTACACCAGCGTTCTGTTTTACTTTCATCTTGCTTTAAGCAGCCACCTGCATTTTACACAAACTACATGTACTTGAATTAATTTAATGGCCGTAATAGAGAGGTTTTACTGTACAGTAAAACCCCTCTAATGCGGTCACCTAAAAGAGGTATAATTCTGGGTGGTAGAGGCAGGTGGTGGCTTAATGCAGGACAAAAGTAATGCAGAATGCTCCTAGAGGAGCTTTCTGCATTACTTTATCCTGCATTAAGCAACCATCTGCTTATAAAGACACCTATGTTTATTCATAAAGTGGTCGCATTAGAGGGGTTATACTGTAATTGAGTGTCAAACAGCTTGGGCCATCTGGATCAAACCAGTTTGCAAATATATATAATTGCATGATGAGTATGAGATGAGCATGGGGCGTCTTGATCATAAGCCTGATTGAATCGCCTTTTAGATAACCAAATAACTGCATGAATATTCAGGTAAGAATCAATGACATCATGCAAATTAATTAGCCGTATTTTTGAAATAACACATAAACACATATATGTTGAACCAAGACAGAAAGTATTAAATTGAATCTATATCATGTTGTAAGGAAACAGAGTAGACTCTGGTCAAACGACTCCTATAGGAGCCGTTTGATCTGGGTCTACTCTGTTTGCAAATGCGTAGAAAGGCGTATTTAATGGATAAAGGTCACATTCACTGCAAACAAAGCAGACCAAGATCAGGCGGACCCTGTAGTTGCTGTCTGATCAAGGTTTCCTGTTTGCTAAGCAAAATAATATAGAAAAAAAGAAATAACATAGATCCGATTCTAAAGTGAATTCCCGTGTTCAATGCCATTATTGAAATCTCACTAGCACTCGCGTCATTATTTCTCACATGCATATTTATGAGGCACGTGCTTGACGGACCCTAAATAATAAACCCGTTCTACTGAAATATCAATGCATTTTGAAATTTCAAACCTCACAACTAATGATTCTATGGTTCAATTTTGTTAATAATTCATATTTTAAGTGGAATTTAATGGTTCAAACCCCGATGACAGCAGTCAATAAACAATCTTAATCCTTAGTCTGTTATAAAGAGGTGATCTGCTTAACCCTTTCCTTCATATAAACACATTTCACGCATTTGCAAACAGAGTAGACCCAGGTCAGACGGCTCCTATAGGAGCCGTCTGATCAGGGTCTGCTCTGTATGCTAATGGAATTTGAAAGATCTGTTCATTTACTTACCAAAAGGGCTACAATGTTACACCTTCCATATTTCATTATAACTAGTTTGTCCATGAATATTCAGTAGGTCCTGAAACTAGGAATGCATACAGAACAGGGAAATAAGTAAACTCCGATCAGTAACAGTTTTCACTTACATCCTATTCGTCCAAGCTTTTGAGATAAATATGGACAGAGTGTCTCAAACAGCATCGATCTTGATGAGATGCCGAGTTCGCTGAGTTACTCGGCATCTCATCTGGATCCAAACTGTTTGCAAATGTATGTTATGTGGCGCTTAGGCAAAAGGTTAAACAACGATAATCTCGGGTTACGGACATTTGCCCCCCCCGGGACACTTGCCCCCCGGACCTTTGCCCCCCTATTTGGACATGGGCGGACATTTGCCCCCCTGTGGTTTTAGCTTGGGCGGACATTTGCCCCCCTGACATATGCCCCCCCTGTTTGACTTGGGCGGACATTTGCCCCCCCTAGCGGTTTAGCTTGGGCGGACATTTGCCCCCCTGTTAATTTTCTCGAGGACGGACATTTGGTCATTTTTTGCATCATCAGCATCCCTAAAACATTTTACAGGAAGTTGGCCATTTAAAACAACAAAGTGTTTATATATAAAAATTACCTTCAAATAGCAACTAATCATGCGTGGGGTTTCCCAAGCTTTTACAAACGAGTTTAATTGAGGCCTCTATTTACCTTTTTTGCAATGATTTGATGCGTGTAAATATCCTCAGTATTTAATTCGGCAGCCATTTGCAAAAATTGTAAACACAGAGGTTATATATATGCAGAAAAGGGTGTGTTCCAAATCAAATGATTCTGCGACATCAAACGTGACCTTTCATTTTCTGAAAACGGTGACCTTTCATTTTCTGAAAAAACTGACAGCCATATTTGTTGTTTTAACACACAAAGGTGTATGCAGCAGAACGTGACCTTTCACTTATTGTCATTATGTTGTTATGTGTTAAAAACACAGCAAGTGTTAATTGGATTAGGGGTTTGACTAGCCCAAAGGCAGTGGAAAATTCTACACTTACGCAATTCATTTACTGTCAAGTGTCGGCTTAGCTTTTATGATAAACAAGATCTGGATCTGAAGGTGATAATTATACATCTGTTTGTTATTTAAATACAAATTTACTGATTTAACAACAAAAAAGTAATTTACTTAACTTAGATCTAAGCAATTATTTAAAACAGCTACATTTCTGTATTAGAGCAATTTCTAATGAACCTGAATGGAAGTCTGGGTTTTCTGAGATCGAGTAACACAATGCATGTGGTGGCAATACCCAGGGGGGGGGGGGGGGGGGGGGGGGGCAAATGTCCGCCCAAGCTAAACCACTAGGGGGGGGGCAAATGTCCGCCCAAGTCAAACAGGGGGGCATATGTCAGGGGGGCAAATGTCCGCCCAAGCTAAAACACCAGGGGGCAAATGTCCGCCCATGCCCAAATAGGGGGGCAAAGGTCCGGGGGCAAGTGTCCGGGGGGCAAAGGTCCTAGAATCGATAATCTCATATACCGCTGTGAAAAAAAAAATCTGCGCAAATTTTGAACTTTTTAGTTTGAGTTTTTACTTCCTCCGATTCGGTCAAGTTTTGAAAAAGTTTTTGACCGAATGCCAAACAGCTTAAATCCTGGTGAGTCTTCTTATTACTGACATCTGGATCCAAACTATTTCTGAATTAGGGGATAGCAGAATAAGTGTTCAACAAATTAATTTAGTAGTAGACATAATGTACAAAACACGGGTAACTTCCCATTTCGTCTACTTCCCATTTCGTCTACTTCCCATTTCGTCTACTATTTTGGCTTTTGTTCCCATTTCGTCTACTCCTAATTTTACACCCTTTCCCATTTCGTCTACTGCTTATATTTTTCATGTCTACTGCCATGAACTTATATTTTTATGTCTTTGATCAATATTATATTATCTTCACAGCACACAAAATTCATGCATTTGAGGACTTTGGTAATGTTTTGGTTGATCTTGACCCAAATTATTGATCTGGATCAAAACCAAAAACAGGGTTGTGTAGGAGTTTTAAGGTTTATCCTAGAAATTTTATGCAAGCAAAAATGCAATTTTAAAAAAACAAGAAACCACTTCAGCCAATCAAGGAAAATGATCATCATCTAAACTTTTGATCTGGGTCCAAACCCAACTGATGTAACTCATGGTAATGCTTAAGAAAACTGTGAAAACATGATTATGCAATGGCCCAACTGCTATAAATCATGGTAATTCTTAAGAAAACATGATTATGCAATGGCCCTCTAACAGTGATAGGTGTCAAAAATACTACTGTGGATTAAGTCTGCTGCACCAAAAAACATCTTAAATATTAAAAGAAAGTATAAAAAATTATGGCAACACATTAAAAAGTCCTAAAATATCTGAATCTTGTACGATATTAATAAAATAACTGAGTAAATATAACTTAATTATAACAGTAGACGAAATGGGAACAGGGTAAAATTTTAGAGTAGACGAAATGGGAATGAATTACAGTAGACGAAATGGGAAGTAGACGAAATGGGAATAAACCCAAAACACGATCATCACCATATCAAAATGAAAATGACAATTGCTGAAATGACAAAGTAATACAGTAAAACCTCTATAATGCGACCACGTGTATGTATAATTATGGGTGATAGAGGCAGGTGGTAGCTTAATGCAGGACTCAAGTAATGCAGAAATCTCATAGAGGAGCTTTCTGCATTACGTTTGTCCTGCAGTAAGCAACCACCTGCTTATAACGACACCTAAGTTACTCATTAAGTGGTCACATTAGAGGGGTTCTACTGTATATACAAGTACAGTAATGCCCCTCTAGAGTGACCACCAAGAGGTGAAAAGGTGTTGTTTACATGAAGGAAAGAGTTAAGCCGCTGCCGAAAATAGGTCAAATGTTTGGGCTGTAGAGGCAGGTGATTGCTAAATGCAAGACAAAAGTAATGCAAAAAGCTTCTATAGCAACTTTCTGCATTACATTCGCCATGCATTAAGCTGCTATCTGGTTTTAAAGATGCCTATGTTATTTCATTGCATTTTCGCATTACAGGTGTTTGTGTTTGTGTGTGTTGGGGGGGGGGGGGGGGGGGTCTGCTGTACGTACTATATATTATAGACGGCCTTACTAGGGGACATTTGGTGTTTATTGTATAACAAAGCTATAGTAGTCGTGTTCACTTTCACCTGGTACCACAGTGGAGACGTTTATCTGCATGCCATGCGTGTGCCCCGTGTACCGAGTAGTTGAGTATGTCATCATTCACCAATAAATTGTCTACAGAATAGTTCTTGCATACCTCTAGCACCTTTACGAAAATATCTACCCTTAACCTTTAACATGCCACACGTGACCGCGACCGAAAAACAATTGCCGAACAGTTTGAATCCAAACCAGACGCCGAGTAACTCGACGTCTCATCAGGATAAACACTATTTAACACTTGGTCAGTACTTCCTTACAAGCGAATTGGAAGTAAATGAAAATGTTCAAGATCAGTTCTTGAGCAGACATCATTGTCGCAGGATAATGGTTAAACGCAGTGGCTTGCAAGGACTATGACCTTATTTTACACCAACATCATCTGCCATATCACCCTTGACTCCAGCTGACGAATGTCAGACAGACACACATAGTAGCAAACAGTACAGACCTAGATCAAGCTGATCTCGAATGGGGTAGTTTGATCAGGGGCTACAATATTTGATACTATGTCAATAGCAATAGCAGTAGTAGTATGAAGTACAGTAGAATCCCTCTAATGCGATCACTTAAAGAATAACAATAGCTGTCTTTATAAGCAGGTGGTTGCTTAATGCAGGACGAAAGTAATGCAGAAAGCTCCTGTAGGAGCTTTCTGCATAACTTTCGTCCTGCATTAAGCTAACACCTGCCTATGCCAAACAGAATTATGCGCCTTTTTGGTGGTCGTATTAGAGGGGTTTTACTGTAGTTGCTAAACGGTATCAGAATGGTGCAAAGTTAATTTACTAAGCTATACAAACAGATCACGAAAGTTGCTGAGTGTCCGAATATCGAGGGTGTCCTAATATCTAGGGTTTCTGAGTACTTAGGGTACATTAGAGTAGCCATCAAGGTTGCCATCATCACGGAAATATATTAGCAGAAATATGAGCAGTTATCTTTATAGAAGAATATCAGCAGCGTCAAGGGTAGTGTGGCTGACAATAGCAGTAGTAGTTAGTAGTTGTACTAGTCATAGTAGTAGGAGAAAGAGGGTGACATGAGGTAATGTTGTTAATAGTAGCAGTCCAGTAAAACCTGTCCTATGCCATTCATTTAATGAAAATTAGAGTCTTAAAAAGCAGGTGGCTGCTTAATGTTTGTCACTTCTGTGATCAATAAGTCAATATAAAATTTTAGCTAATTGATATGCATGGTGTCAGTAGTAGTAGTAGTAGTAGTATAAATAGTAGAAGTAGTAGTAGTAGTAATAGTAGTGTTGTAGTAGTAGTGGTGGTAGTAGTAGTAGTAGTAGTAGTAAAAGTAGTAGTAATAATAGTAGTAATAGCAGTAGTAGTAGTAGCAGTAGTAGTAGTAGCAGTAGTAGTAGTAGTAGTAGTAGTAGTAGTAGTAGTAGTAGTAGTAGTAGTTGCAGTAGTAGTAGTAGTAGTAGTAGTAGCAGTAGCAGTAGTAGTAGTAGTAGTAGTAGTAGTAGTTGCAGTAGTAGTAGTAGTAGTAGTAGTAGCAGTAGTAGTAGTTGCAGTAGTAGTAGTAGCAGTAGTAGTAGTAGTAGTAGTAGTAGTAGTAGTAGTAGTTGCAGTAGTAGCAGTAGCAGTAGTAGTAGTTGCAGTAGTAGTAGTAGTAGTAGTAGTAGTAGCAGTAGCAGTAGAATAGCAGTAGTAGTAGTAGTAACAGTAGTAGTAGTAACAGTATCGGCAGTAGTAGTAGTAGGAGGAGGAACAACAGTCTTAGCATTGGTATAAGTAGCAGCAGCAATTGCAGTAGTAGTAGCAGCAGCAGCAGCAGCAGCAGCAGTTATATTAGTAGCAGAAGTAACAGTGGTAGTAGTGGTTAAATCAAAGTGGACAGAGAACTTAATACAACACGTACATTTTTAAATTTGCATACATATGTAATTATTCCACAGAGTCTGCACAATAGTTACTTAAGATGAAATGTGACAAAGTCAAATACTCCGTATACACGTGTATTGTTGATATCCAGCTTAACCCTTCTCTTGCTGAATTTTAAAATACATTTCTCCTTCTTTACCCATGCCCTGTTGTATAATTACATATATCTTCAATGTGTACAACTATTTCGCTTTGCAATCACTGCTGTGGAGTGCACTGGTTGAACAATCAATTTGTAAATAGTGCAGACCCTGATGAGACAGCTCCTGCAGGAGCTGTCTCATCTGGGTCTTCACTATTTACAGGTACGTATATTGACGTGAATAGCAAGCGAAGGGTTAAGATGAAATCTGACAAGGTCAAATACTCCGTATACACGTGTATTGTTTATATCCAGCTTAATCCACCTTTTAGTAAAGAAGAACTGAGACATTTTAAAGCATATTGCTGCCAAATACAGGTTGAAATATATGCAGAAAACTCCAACATGAGCTTTCTGCATGACGTTTGGCCTGCTTTAAGCTGCAGTCCGGTTTAAAGACCGATAATAGATACGTGTTGGGGGTATTTGGATTAGCGTCGTTTCTGTGTAGATGAAATCTGGCAAGGTCAAATATTCTGCATTATATTCCTATATTCTCAGTACCATCTTGAATGCTTCTGGCATCTTTATATCCATAGCATCAGCACGCCAGAAGTAATTGTTTATCATTAATGTTTATGTGATATATCTGACATTCCTATGACACCGCTGTACCTGGGTACAAGAACGACGCAGAGTTCAAAAGATGATGACGTAGACAGCGGTATGTACAAGTACAGTAAAAACCCCTCTAAACCGCACGTTCAATTTAGTATAAATATCGACCCTGGAGACAAGTGGCAGCTTAATGCAGGATGCAAGTCATGCAGAAAGCTCCTAGAGGAGCTTTCTGCATGACTTTCATCCTGCATTAAGCACCCCCTGTCTGAAAGGACCTTTATTAGGTTTAGAGGTGTTTTACTGTACCGCCATAGTTAACAAACGTATTTCGACAAACAAACTTAATGCAAATAGTGCAGACCCAGATCAAACTGTTCCTGGATGAGCTGTTTGATCATTGGTCTACACTATTTGCTACTATGTCAGCTTAATCAATGTTTATCAAAATGGTGGCACGGTTTATTTAAGTTTACAAATCTGCGGAGAGTGGGATCGTGTGTCGGAATAAGCAATAGGAACAGTCTGATCTGGGTCTACTCCGTTTGCAAGGATGTAGATGGGTGAATTTATCGCAAGCAGTTTAGACCAAGATCTGACAGCTCCTGTTGGAACCGTCTGATCAGATTCCTATGAAAGCGTTCTGTTTTACTTTCGCATTGCTTAAAGCAGCCGCCTGCCTTTAATTCAAAATACTTGATGTAATTTAGTGGCCGTTATAGAGAGGTCTTACTGTATATTGTTCTTTTTTTCTTTTCCAGTTGTTTGTGCTTTGTTGTTTTTTGTTTTTTTGGGGTGTGTTTTAGTCGTTTTTTATGTGGGGTATTTATTCATTCATTTATATATTTATTTTATTTTTGTATTTTTTTTTCTAAGGAAAAGATACATCTATATATATCGTAGCAGACGACATTTCAGAATGGAATCGTCCATCAATGGTTCAACTATAGAGTCCACTATAGAAAGGCTTAAACGTGATACATGATTTAGAATGGCAAACAGTGCAGACCCTGATCAGAGGTCGCCTCTAGGAACCCTCTGATCTGGGTGTACACTTTTTGCAAATAACAGTTTATGAGTGTCCCTTATTCACGGGATTTAAATGTAACAGACGAACACTGGGCACTGGCACGTATCCTAACTCCATGTCACTACATGTACGCTGCGTCTAGTACATCAAACTTACATGGATAAATTAGTACTACATTGGTAACATTTACGTGTTGAAATCTTAGCCATGTCGCTGCCAAGCATTGTCGTCTGCATAATGTGTCATCTGCACAATTTATCGTCTGATTCAATTAACCGTAACTACAGAGAAAGTCCATCCAGCATTATGAACGATTAGATGTCTTTCAACAGCAGGTGCCTATACTTAACCCATTCCCTCATAAAACTCACTTTGTGAAACCATTGTGATAAATAGAGCATTTGTTCCTATAGGAGCAAATGCTCTATTTATCACAATGGTTTCAAACTACAAAATTCTAAAATGTTCCTTTTCTCTAGTTAATGCTCCTTTTCGGTAGATTTATTCAAAGAGGTTGTATCTAAAAATAGCCTATGCGGTAATGCGTCACAAAGGGTATGCAAAAAACCCATTTGCGCCCAGTGTATTCTTCCATGTTTATGTATTGGATTAGTCCATTTTTTATCTAAGGGGTGCCTGGCCTACATTTTCAATTTCGTTTTGTTTTATATTGAATTTCCTATCAGCAAACAGTGTAGACTCTGATCAGGCGCCACATTTATGTGGCGTCTGATCAGAGTCTACACTGTTTGCCTATGTCCCATATATGGGATCGTGGGTACAAATGGGTTATGGTATCACATGCCTTTCAGACTCAGAGTTAGGCCTTTTTTCATTGGTCGCATTGAAGTGGGGGTAGGCCTGCATGTATTACTGTATGCCGCTGTCTAGAAGTGTCGTCTACACAATGTGTCGTCTGCAAAATTAATCGTCTGCTTCAATTTTGATATTTTTGAATATTCTATTTTATCTCAAAACAACAATAATGACACGCAGCGACACCTGGTGCCTCATCTTGATCCAAACTCTTAACTAATGTAATCGAAGATTCGAAATCGGCTGCGAAACAGTACTGTTGAACTTCAGGATTTTCAGAATGCTGGAGCTAAACCTCTCGTGTTAGCATGCTTTGTATTGGGTCTCGTTACGTATATCACAGTAACCTTTTCCGCTTCGTATTAGATCATATACAGTGGAACCTCGCTAATGCGACCATTTAATGAATAAACATGGATGTATTTATAAACATGTGGTTGCTTAAGGCATGGCAAAAGTAATACAGAAGGCTCCTCTAGGAGCTTTCTGTATTACTTTTGTCCTGCATTAAGCTACCACCTGCATCTAGCACCCATAAGTATACCTCTTTTAGGTGGTCGCACTAGCGGGATTTTACTGTATTTTGTTACAGGTTGGTATTATACGAGCATCAACATCCAGCTATATAGACAGTCAAGAGAATCTGCTCATTAAAATCAAAAATGAAAATACCAAGTAAACAGTGAGACCTGTAGACAGCGACAACCCAAAACTTGTCTATGTCTTATTTCTAGGTGTTTAATCTTTTTACTCCAACAATATTCATATAAGAAATAATGACAATGAAGAGTAATTACATTAACCCGTTCGGTGCCATATTTCTAATTGTCGTCTGCAATCCAAATTTTATTAAAACATTCAGTACGATAAGGAAATGAGATAAATAAATGCAAGCTTCAAACAAATAAAGCACATATATAGAAATAGAGAATGAGACTAAAAGTGAAGTCCCTGATCAGACGCCGCCTTAAAAAAGGCGGCCTCTGATCTGGGACTGCACTATTTGTCGTGGTGCATTTTACGAATTCGGCGGTGAAAGGGTTAATTGTTATTTTAGCACATGGGCACGTACATGTTTGGTCACGAAAAATAACGGTAAAAGAATATCTATATTGTTTCATAAGCAACAGAGCAGACCCTGACCAGACAGCTCCAACGAGAGCCGTCTGGTCAGGGTCTACTCTGTTTGCAGATGCATAGAAAGACATATTTATGGAGTAAAGGGTTAAAACAGAATGTGGCTTGATGTAGCCTACGTTATCATTCTGCATTACTTTCTGCGTTACTTTCGCCATGCTGTAAGCAACCACCTGCTGTTATAGACCTCCATGTTCACTACATGACCGACATAGGTACTCCATGTATAAATAAGCTCATATAATGAAATATGGCACATAATCTGCCTTCTGTGAGTGCCGTGACAGAGTGCCGTAAATTGCGAAAATGCACTAGTGCATTTTTTATGCAAATTAGCAATTGTTAGCCAATCGAAGCGCTCATTTATAAGCGTTAGCCAATCGTAGCGCTCAGTGTGTGTCGTCCGTTGTATTACTACGCTGTGTGTAAGCAATGGCCGAAATAGCCGTCAGCTATGGCCTGTTTCATTATCTATGGTATTTTAAGCTCATGTGATAAAAAGAATCTTTCACTCGTGTTCATTATAAATTGTTTTCATGAAACTCGTTTACTACATGTATAATGAATATGACACTCGTTAAAGCTTGTGTCATATTATTATAGTAAACTCGTTTCATAAAAAACATATTACAGATATCATTGTTTGAAAATCACGCATGCCTAACTCAACCGATATACCGATACAGAACACGAATCTGCCATATCATTGCAAACAGTTTGGATCCAGATGAGAGGCCGAGTGACTCATCAGGTTCAATACTGTTTTAGGCTGTGATATTCTTTGTATCAAAGCAGGAGCTATTTAAAAAAATGCAGACGACAAACATTGCAGAGACGACAATGCTTGTCAACGAAATAGTTTAGTATTTATAACAACGGCAATAAATTCCTGGTAACCTATGCCAATGGTTTGTATCCAAACAGACTTTAACCCTTTTTCGCTCAGTGGATTCTTCCTTGTTTATATCTTGGATTAGTCCATTTTTTATCTAAGGGGTGCCTGGCCAAAATTTTCAATATCGTTTTGTTTTATATTGAAATTCCTATCAGCAAACAGTGTAGACTCTGATCATATATGGGATCGTGGGGGCAAATGGGTTAAGTTAACTTGACGTCCCATCAACAGCCAAACCCATATGACATTATGATTTGATTATAAACAAATCAATTAGACATAGCAGAAGCATACGGCAATTAGCATTAAATGTTACTTGTCTGTTTTCGGAATATATATGGATTCAGCGTTATATATATTAGAATGGAAATATGAGAGATATTAAAAACTATCTGCTGGGACCTGGTAATAAGGCTATGGTGTCCTAATGTATGTACAGTAAAACCCCTCTAATGCGACCACCAAAACTGGGCATAATGTTGGGTGGTAGATGCAGGTGGTAGCTTAATGTAGGACAAAAGTTATGCAGAAAGCTACTATAGTAGCTTTCTGCATAACTTTTGTCCTGCATTAACCAACCACCTGCTTATAAAGGCAGAAATGTTTATCCAAGAAGTGGTCGCATTAGAGGGGGTGTTAACTGTACTTTCCTAATACACATTTAGGTGATATAAAATTATATGCATTTGAATAAAAAAAAAGGTAGATCCAGATCTAAGTTTCAAGTTTATTTGTATAGATGCACAAGTTCCACGTAATGTGGGAGACATCAGCATAACATTAATACATTTTCGAATAAAATGAGTGTCAAGTATATATATATATATATATATATAATGATAGGTGAACAAAACAGCAATGCCGGGAAACAGCTATACCTACAGTTACATGTATATACAGTAGAACCATCTAAACTGTCGAAGAAAAGATTTTAGATACTTTCAGGCAAGTGACTGCTTAATGCAGGGTGAAAGTCATGCAGAAAGCTCCTAGAGGAGCTTTCTGTATGACTTTCACCCTGTATTAAGCTGTCACCTGTCTACATGACGGATATTGATACTTCAGTTAACGTCCGGTTTGGGGGGGGGGGGGGGGGGGTACTGTATATGCCGACAGGGTACAAGCTTGCACATGGCAGTCAGTCTATGATCGCCCTAGATGGTGATGAACGGATTACGTAGTCTTGTCCGAGTCGATGTGAATTGGATAAAAGAATAAGTACCTGGGAATAACTTTTCATAGTAAGTAAGCATCTTTTTTATAATAATTCTCGTTTTTGAAGGCCAAATGGAGTCTAGCTATGGATTCATTTTTTATCTGTTGTTGTTGATTTTTGTTGTTGTTGTTGTTTGTTCTTAATTCGAATTTGAAAACAAAATAGTGTGCGTTCTCGAGGGGAAGGGGGAAGAAGAGCGAGAGAGAAAGAGAGAGAGAGAGAGAGACAGACATACAGACAGACAGACAGACAGAGAGACAGACAGACAGACAGACAGACAGATTCTGTATGTATTATTATAGATCTGATTCTACAGGCTCTGCCACTACTGCAGTGTTTACACACCTTTATAAATATTCTGCTAATCAGTATTTATAAAGTCATTATTTGTTATACTGATGTTCATTGCAAGTTATTTGTTACACTGACATTCATTGATAAATAAATAAATATTCATTGCCAGTTATTTGTTACACTGATATTCATTGCCAGTCAACTATATAAATATTCATGCAAGAAATAATTACATAATGAATGTCAATTAGACAAATTTATAGAATGTTATCTGAATACAGGAATTGATGGCCTCGGCAGAATAGAATAGAATAGAATATTTTATTTTGACATAAACTGATACAGTTTCTAGTCATACAAATATATATAATAAATAAACAAGTATCACGTGACTAAGTATTGCTATTAAATGTGCAAACATGACATAATTGAATATGCACATTAATTATTAGGAGCTGGACTAACCAAGACGAGTATATCACAGTATATTGTTATTACAGTTTATATACTTAAGGAATTACGCAACTTAAATGCTTCATACAGAAATCTAGCTAACCTTTTTATATCAGAGAGTTGCGTGCATTTCATCAATTCAGTAAATTTAAAAACACTCGGACGTCTATAGTAATACGAATTGATACAGGTTTTACGTATTTCTCTATATGCTGGACAAATAAGTAAGAAATGATATTCATCTTCAATATCTGAACATTGACAAAAAGTGCAAAGTCGCATGTTTCGATTCTCTCTGTTTTGAGTATATCTGCCAGTAACTATTCTCAAACTACTTACCGAGAGTCTGAACCTAGTGAAAGCTGCTCTCAGTTTTTTGGGCAAGATGTTTAGATATTTTTCCATTCCAAATGTCAACTTATAATTGTTATATAACTGAAGAGAGCTGCTGTTTTCTATATCGTTTTTCCATTGTTGGACAAACACGTCAATAACTCTTGATTTAAAAAGTTTGTGAAATTGGTTTAAGTTAACAGCGAACGGGTTATACCATACATATGCAAATCCATAATCTTCAAGCAAATGTTTGATGTTACTTGCCCAGTTTACAATACCACTTTCACAATCATGCACAAGCAATTTATACAATGTTTTGATTAGAATATTTTCAGAGCTGACAATTTTACACCAATATTTAACAATTCGTACAAATCTTGACACATAGAGTGGATATCTTCCAAGTTCTCCATACACACCATTCGTGGAAGTAGACTTACGAACTTGTAATAAAGATTTACAAAATTTGAGATGTACACGTTCAATTGCCTTTGATTTTCCAAAACCCCATAATTCACACGAATAGCTAAGAATAGAACTCACAAATGCATCGAAAAGTTGACATAAAACTTTACTGGATATAGCATAAGAATTACTATTAGATAAAAGAGCATTTAGTGCTTTTAAGCCCTTACCTATCAAAGTTTGCTGATTTAAAACAAAAGTACCTGTATAGTTGAATACAGTGCCTAGATAATTAAAGTCATTCACCGTCTCTAACTCAATATTATTATAAGACCATGCCTCACCGGGCAAAATATTACCTCGTTTTCTAAACACCATTATTTTCGTCTTGTTAGTATTGACCTCTAACTTCCATTTATCGCAAAAATTTGACAGCAAATTTAAACTAGTTTGCAGATCTTCAGGGCTGTTACCTAATATTACCATATCATCGGCAAACAACATCAAAATGAAAGTTATATCCTCGAACGTTAATCCACTTGTTTGGCTATCTTGTAAAAATAATTCTAGGTCTTCAATGAAAAGAGAAAACATTATTGGTGAAATTACCTCCCCTTGTTTCAAGCCAACCGCGCATTCGAAAAAGTCAGAGTAAGAGTTACATCCCCTTATACAAGTTTTAACATTATTATACATGTCCCTAATAATCCTCAGCATTTTACCATTAATACCCAATTTATGCAATTTAAACCACAGACCATTTAAATACACACTGTCAAATGCTTTTTTAAGATCTACAAATGCACAGTAAAGTCTCCTTTTACTCTTAACAATATTTTGGATAACCGCATTTAAAATAAAAACTGCATCTATAGTTGACCTACCCTTTCGAAATCCAAACTGCGCGTCGCTAAGTACGTTATTGTCTTCAATCCAAGAGGTTAATCTTTTATTTAGAATAGAAGTGAACAATTTAGTTAAGCAACTGACCAACGTTATACCTCGATAATTATTAACATCATCAATATCATTTTTCTTATGTAAAGGCACAATGATACCCTCCGACCACTTCGACGGAAAATGCCCTGAATCTAAAATGGCGTTAAATATATCAACGATGTGTGGACCTATAATATCTATAGATTCAATAAAATATTCATTTAGTAGTTGATCACCCGCATAAGACTTGCCTCTTTTTAATTTACGCACTGCTGTATCTACTTCAGCTAAAGTAATTTTTTTGTCCAACGAATCAAGGTTAAAATCCATATTGTCAAAATCGTGATCCCTGCAAAACTGTTCCGATTCTTCATTATAAATATTACTATCATCGATTTGCATATTAGAAAAATATTCATAGAACTGCTCAATAGAGATATTATTATTCATATGCTTATTCTTATTCCTAGAAAATAACTTCCAGAATTCTTTAGGTTGTTTACTTCTTAACCTCTCTAACTCCAATATCTTTCTACGCTCATGAGCTCTCTTTTTCTTTCTTATAATATTTTTATATGCTGTTTTGCATTCACTCATAGTAATCCTATTTTCGTTACTTTTAAAGCCGTAAAATTCATGCAAAGCGTTCTTATAAACACGTTTTGCAGTTATACAATCTATATCAAACCACTCCGATTGTTTACAAATTTTGCTAGAGTAGGCATCTGATAGTATAGACTGTGGCCCGCTAGTGACTTTACAAAAAAGAGGATTCGCTACACTACGAATTAATGACGAAAATTTTTCAACACAATCATCTATAGAATTTATATCACTAGAGTTTACATTATTTACTATATGATTTAGGTCTGCAAGGTGTGAAATAAGTCTTCCTCTAAATTCATCTTTCACGCTGTCATTCCATCTAATACTCGTGCGAGTATGTTCCGTGTTAACACAAGGTCGTATACACTGACATGTAAATAATAAAGACACCGGTGTGTGGTCAGACCACTCACACAACGGCTGTATTGTAAAATCGCTGACACAGCAAAAATCTTCAAGCTCTGTCAATACATAGTCAATAACGCTGCTACCAGATTGATTGACAAAAGTAAATGTTCCAGTTGAGTGATCATTACCTAACCTACCGTTGCAGAACAGTGTAATCAGATCTATATCACCCCATAAGGAAACCGAGCCGAATCAGGTCAGATAACTCCTACAAGAGCCATCTGATCAGGGTCTACTCTGTTTGAAAATGCATTAAGATGCGTTCCAATTGGGAATGGGATTAAGTAAAAGTAAAATCACTTTGAACTTTAATTTTAAAGTCAACATACATGTTATGCTATGACAGGAATCTCTTGTATTCATATACATGTATCGTTATAAAATCAGGAAAATGATAATCATCATTAGTCACCATTAGTTTTACATGAATATTCATGGAGCTCTCCTTGGGGAGATAAGGCAGATACGAACAATTGAAAATCTGTCACCTGTCTATGATTTAAAAAGCTGACTGCTATTTTTCGTAGATTGATCTGAAATCTTGATTGCAAATACAGTATATAATGTGTTTTTTAATTATTATATATTTTATAATCCACGACAGTCTCTGGCTACATAATATGGCGACCCACACCCAAACGGCACCACTAACGCATATATGTAGAGACAATAATATCCGCCAGTCCCGTCAAATATTGTCGCCATGACAATGTAAATTGCCATTTCCGCCAAATATTGAGCGACTTCACTTGGATCTATAGCTCGAACAATAGTTACCACAGTTTGATATGAACAGCAATAGTTGCGATTAAGTTACGTCATATGACCTTTCACCCGAACTATAGTCGAACCACGCCATAGGGCTTGGTAACTGTAGTTCCAAGATGGCGACAAACGATAAAATGAAAGCTGGTATCTTAATTTTTGATTAGAATGAAGAGATTATTCAAACTTATGCGTTATATTGATCTTGACAAAATTTAAGATCGGTCACATGTACTATTCTGTAATGTACGGTAATGTATTACATATTATTTTTGTCGTTAAAAAGAACAAGAAATAGTGTTGTTTTTGTTTGTTTACATCTTTTGACAATAGTTTCGCTACACATGTTCACTTGCAACATTCATTGCGCATAAAGTCTGCGACTTCTTTTTTTTTAGCATTTAGCGGCATCTTTGGTTGGAACTATAGACCCATATGAAATCGCTCATAATCTCGTCAACTATTGTTAACAATACTCTTCACTACATGTACTGTAACCCCATCAAATATTTTGCCGCGACCATGTAATCCATCAATTCCACCAACTATCATCGCGAAAATATAATCTACTAACCCTGTGTCAAATATTGTAACGGCGACAAGATAATGGGCAAATCCCGATAAATTTAGTTGACGCGACAATATAATCGGCCAGTCCCGTCAAATGTTGTCGCCGCGACGATTTAATCGGCCAATCCCGTCAAATTTCGTCGCCGCGACAATTTTATCGGCCAATCCAAACGGTCTAATGCAAATTGTATCGCCGCGCGACAATATGCTCCACCGATCCCGTCAAAATTGTGTCACGGCGACAGCAGATAGTTAAGTCTTTGCATTATACTATAATACAATACGTATTGACTTAGAGGCTGTATTCTCAAAAAGAACAGGCAGTTGTATTCCCCGACTGGGACATATGTAGCTATTTACAGACTTCTTGCGAGACTGGCATCGCCAGAAATTCCCTGACCACCAGTGATTAGCATGGCTACTTGAATAGCTGACAAATTAAACAGTATCGATAATTGCATCTGTCCGGTTACATGATACAAAGAGAGATAAGTGTGGTTTACCGCAGCTAGAATACTAGCACTTATCCCTTTCCTTCATATAAACGTGTTTTCACGCATTAGCAAACATAGTAGACCCAGATCAGACGGCTCCTATAGGAGCCGTCTGACCAGGGTCTGCTCTGTTTGCTAATGGAATTTGAAAGGTATGATTCTTTACTTTCTAAAATGGTTACAATGTTCCACCTTCTATATTTCATTATACAGTAAAACCTCTCTATAACGGCCACTAAATTACACCAAGGCTTAAAGCAATTGTGAAAGTAAAACAGAACGCTCCTATAGGAGCGTTCTGTTTTACTTTCACCTTGATTTAAGCAGCCACCTGCCCTAAATACCAACTAATTAACACAGTTTAGTGGCCGTTATAGAGAGGTTTTACTGTACATGTAACTATTTTTGACCATGAATATTTAGTAGGCATTGACATTAATTTTGGAATAAACATGGAACAATGAAAGGGTTAATCTGCCAGATACAAAGTCTCATCATGTCGATTTAACTGTTCACCTGATACAGACAACTTTTCGCGTCTTTGCAAACAAACTAGACCCAAGTCAGAATGCTCCTGTAGGAGCCGTCCCATCACAGTCTTTTCTGTTTGTTTATTGAATTTTGCAGTTTCTGCCATGACCAAAAAACAAGCATGTGTTCATATACAGTAAGAAAAATGTACTGACAGTACTGAAGGTTTCGGACATAATATATATCATATTGATTGTTTGCTGTGGATTTTTCTGAAAATCATGTCAGTGGTTTGGAAGACATTTAAAGAATTGTTTTATGAACATGTCACATACAGGGCGATTCCAATAGCTCATCTTGCCACTTTGTGCCAATAGAGCCAAAATTGATAGTTTAATGTAGTAAAGAGCCATCACTCCGTTATTTGAAAGTAAGGGTCAAGTCAAGTCGTGCTTAGCATAATAGAATTAACGATTTCACCATTATCGTTGAATGAGAACACTGTAGGTCTAGACTGGACCCCGGATGATTCTGACCATTACTTGGTCAGTACCAAACATATGCCAGAAATGTCTGATTTATAAAAACCCTAATTTCCTTAACCATTTCCCTGTTCTATGTTTATTCCAAATTTCAATACCTACTGAATATTTATGGACAAAATTGTTACAATGAAATATGAAAACTGGCAATTAGTAGCCATTTAAGAAAGTAAAGAAAAAAAGACAGAAAGAGTAGCCTATATATATATATAAGTGTGTAGGCAAAAGGGGCATTTAACTCAGAATCCGACAACATTATATCGGACTTTTGTAAATATCACAGGAAGGGTATGGAACTTTCAGAATCCGACGACCTTATGTCGGACTTCTGTTGTAAAAAGACACCATGCTGTTTGAACAAAGGCGTTTGGATTGACAGTAGGTCATTGGTAAAATCTATTCATTTTATACTTGGAGATTTCATGAAAAATGGGTCTGTATAATTTGCATATTAAGTATGTACGTTCACTAGTCGTTGTTGCTTTTCACACCTTTGTAGCGTTTAAATAGAACCATGTAACACTTATATATTGGGACCCAAGCGGTGGCCGAGGGGAAAGAGCTGCGTCTATGAATCTCTAGGTCCTTGGTTCGAATCCCGTCAAAACCAAATGCAAATAGAAAAAAGATTCTAATATATTTTTTATTCTTTATCTTTTTGATATTCTTTTCTCTAAAACCATTTTAAAGCAAACAAACTAGAAAACATAAGCATGCCTCTTGAAACTTGTTATGGACTTTTTAAAGCATTATGCCATATTAACATACAGTCCTGGTGTCAATAGTATGCATTTCGATGAAACTTAGAGGCAGGATCCAGACTTTGTGCTAGGACAACTATGAATTCGAAAGTACCATGTTCAATTTAAAATTGTCACCTGCTCATTATTTTGTGTATTGCATATATAATAATTTAGATTCAATTAGTCTATGCTTTGCATAGTTTTATTTTAAAATTGTTAAACATCTAGGATCCTGATCACAGACCGACACACACAATGTACAACTGGCAATTAGGTCACAATAACCTGCATAATATTTGAAAACTTAGTTTGTTTCAAAAGGAATTACTGCACAGTTCAAACTGACTATAAAAAATTCCCTGAGAATTTGAACAATAATTACATCAACAAAAACAATAGTTTAAAAAAGTACATGTACATGTATATAGACACAGAGCGCAAATGGAACGGATCCATGTAAGAAACTTGATTCCTGTTCCATGTTTATTCTAAATTTCAATACCTACTGAATATTCATGAACAAAGTAGTTATAATGAAACATGAAAAGTGGAAATCAGTGGCCATTTAAGAAAGGAAGGAAAAAGATCTTTCAAATTCCATTAGCCAACAGAGCAGACCCTGATCAGACGACTTCTATAGGAGTCATCTGATCTGGGTCTACTCTGTTTACAAACGCGTGAAAAACATTTATATGAAGGAAAGGGTTAAGTGTTCTAGCACCCAGTCTCTCCTCTCTACCAGTTTGTACAGCTGAATAAGTCAGTTTGGAAACATTTTTGTAACTTTAGATTAAACAGACATGATAGCAAATAGTGAAAACCCTTCAAACTGGCCCATTAAGGAGGTGTTTGATCTGGGTCTGCACTATTTGCATAAGTGTGTTTGTCAAAATACCTATGGTAATTAGGGTATCACTTGTAAATCTCTGAAATACATTCAAAAGTATAGATTTGTCACCTTTTACAATACAGTAAAACCCCTCTTAACCCGACTTCTAGTAGATAAGAATTTAGAAACATTTTAGGCAGGTGGCTGCTTAATTCAGGGTGAAAGTCATGCCGAGGAGCTTTCTGCATTATTTTCATCCTGCATTAAGCTGCCACCTGTCTCCAAGACTGATATTTATACTGAATTTAAAGTCTGGTTTAGAGGGGTTTTACCGTACATGTATTTTTGAAATTCTATTTCTTTCAAACCAGATCTTAGCAACAACGTCGCACGACCATTGATTAAATTCATCAGGAAACATTATAATGTCGCAATGGAATCGAATTTCTGCATTTGAATTTTGATCTACCCTAGAAATAGTACCATTGATGTTCGATATTTCATAGTAGTTCACAAAATGTTGAAATTGTATCGAAATATCAACCGTGGCTGTAATAATCAAATAATTATTTTCGGTTATGTGTCCATTTCATGTACCTCCAACAATTCTATATTGTTCTGCAAAATTCTAACAATTATGTTACTTTGGTCTACCTAACTATTACAACGGTGAAATGGGCTGTTCCAAAATTCAAACAAGTCAAGCTAAAATGAGCTTATGGTTATTATTTAGGGACTTTCCAAACAATAGTGTAACACGACAAACCGTGCAGATCCTGATTAGAGGGCTTCTCTATGAGCCGTCTTACCTGGGTCTCCTCTGTTTGCAAAGGGCATAAGTGACTAGGCAAAAAGGGCATTTAACTCAGAATCCGACAACAATATATCGGACTTTTGTAAATACCACAGGAAGGGTATGGGACTTTCAGAATCCGACGACCTTATGTCGGACTACTGTTGTTAAAAGACACCATGCTGTTTGAACAAAGGCGTTTGGATTGACAGTAGGTCATTGGTAAAATCTATTCATTTTATACTTGGAGATTTCATGAAAAATGGGTCTGTATAATTTGCATATTAAGTATGTACGTTCACTAGTCGTTGTTGCTTTTCACACCTTTGTAGCGTTTAAATAGAACCATGTAACACTTATATATTGGGACCCAAGCGGTGGCCGAGGGGAAAGAGCTGCGTTTATGAATCTCTAGGTCCTTGGTTCGAATCCCGTCAAAACCAAATGGAAAAAATATTCTAATATATTTTTTATTCTTTATCTTTTTTTATATTCTTTTCTCTAAATAAATTTAAAGCAAACAAACTAGAAAACATAAGCATGCCTCTTGAAACATGTTATGGACTTTTTAAAGCATTATGCTATATTAACATACAGTCCTGGTGTCAATAGTATGCATTTCGATGAAACTTAGAGGCAGGATCCAGACTTTGTGCTAGGACAACTATGAATTCGAAAGTACCATGTTCAATTTAAAATTGTCACCTGATCATTATTTTGTGTATTGCATATATAATTATTTATATTCAATTAGTCTATGCTTTGCATAGTTTTATTTTAAAATTGTCAAACATCTAGGATCCTGATCACAGACCGACACACACAATGTACAACTGGCAATTAGGTCCCGATAACCTGCATAATATTTGAAAACTTAGTTTGTTTCAAAAGGAATTACTGCACAGTTCAAACTGACTGTAAAAAATTCCCTGAGAATTTGAACAATAATTAAATCAACAAAAACAATAGTTAAAAAAGTACATGTACCGGTATATAGACACAGAGCGCAAATGGAACGGATCCATGTAAGAAACTTGATTCCTGTTCTATGTTTATTCCAATTTCAATACCTACTGAATATTCATGAACAAAATAATGGCTACTTATTTCCACTTTTCATGTTTCATTATATGAAACATGAAAAGTGGAAATGAGTAGCCATTTAAGAAAGGAAAGAAAAAGATCTTTCAAATTCCATTAGCCAACAGAGCATATCCTGATCAGACGACTCCTATAGGAGTCATCAGATCTGGGTCTACTCTGTTTACAAACGCGTGAAAAACATTTATATGAAGGAAAGGTTTAGTGTTCTAGCATCTCTACCAGTTTGTACAGCTGAATAAGTCAGCTTGGAAACATTTTTGCAACTTTAGATTACAGCTTGCTTAATCCTTACAATGCTGAGTGATATTTCGTTTGCAACAATTGACGTCTGCGTCAATTCTTCAATAAACTTTCTTTCATTTTATGCAAAAATATGATAAAGATGACAAACAGTTTGGATCCTGCTGAGACGCAGAATTATGTGGCCTCTCATCTGGATCCAAACTGTTTGCATAGGTAATCACAGTTTCGCCGCTAGCGTGCAAAGAGTTAAGCGTATTTTAGCATGATGTAACAGTTGCCCTGCACTACTGACCACCAGTGCGCTGTAACCTTTATACTGTAAAGAACGTACAGAACAGAAGAAGTCTATTTAACCCTTAATTTCCCCATATAAACTTGTTTTCATGCATCTGCAAATAGATTCGACCCAGATCAGACAGCTCGCTCCCATAGATCCAGGGTCTGCTCTGTTGCTAATGGATCCACCTTCCATATTTCATTATAAATATTTTGCAAGATTTCGGAACCGGATTGTAAGCCAAGCACTGCACATGCGCGTATTCTCTTAGGGGGATTCCCGCTAGGTAGCGCTCGTGCAATAGGGTTTTCCGCCATAGTTTGAGTCGCAATCCATTTTATAAGGATTTCGGCAAAAGCCGAAACCCTAAAAATAGCTTTTACAGCAATACCCTTCCAAACCGGAATTCTAGAGGAGAAGAATTGGGATACTTCTAGACAGGTGGCTGCTTAATGCAGGGTGAAAGTCATGCAGAAAACCCCTAGAGGAGCTTTCTGTATGACTTTCACACTGTAATTAACCCTTTACCTGATAGAAGCGGCTTTTAGCATGTTTGATTTATTCCTCCGCTGAAGAAAATAGTTCAAATTCATACAGTCATGAACATATTGCATAATAAATATTTTCTATATGCTAGTAGGTGGTAGCTTAAAGCAGGCTGAAAGTAAAGCAGAATGCGCCTTAAGGCGCATTCTGCTTTACTTTCAACCTGCTTTAAGTGGTCATATGTCTTCAAAACTAGAAACAGGCTATTGGGTAAAGGGTTAAGTTGGCACTCGTCTCCCAGACAGGCCTGCAAGACTAATACTTATACTATTAATGTCCGGTTTAGAGAGGTTAAAATACTGTATACCAATGACGTCATTATTTCTATAATACGGACATTTATGAGGTTACGGGTACTGGCACTTGGTCGAAACAGGCTAAATTTGTATAGTACAGTAAAACCCCACTAATGCGACCACCAAAAAGGGGCATAATTCACAGTGGCAAAGGCAGGTGGTTGCTTAATGCAGGACGAAAGTTATGCAGAAAGCTCCTATAGGAGCTTTCTGCATAACTTTCGTCCTGCATTAAGCAACCACCTGCTTATGAAAACAGCCATGTTTGTTTAAGTGGTCGCATTAAGTGGTCGCATTAGTGGGGTTTTACTGTATAATAGTCATATCATAAGTGTCCTCTTAACCCTTAGCCTGCCAAGCGCGAACTGACTGGTATTTGCAAAACAGCTTGGATCCAGATCAGACGCCGAGTAACTCGGCGTCCCGTCAGGATCCAAGCTGTTTGACACTCGATCAGTAGTATCTCAAGTGGAATTGAAAGTCAACAATATCTGTAGCAGATCAGGTTTTGAGCAGACACTATTTTTTTCCAGCAGGCTAAGGGTTAAAACATGTCTTACTGTAGATTGACTGCTTCTTCAGATGTTACGATAAAACACGCTCTCAGGTACAGTAACTCCCCTCTAAACGGTATGAACAAATACATAAGTGTAACGGTCTTACAGACAGATACATGTAGCAGCTTAATTCAGGGTGAAATCCATGCAGAAAGCTCCTTTGAGAGCTTTCTGCGTGAATTTCACCATGCATTAAACTGCCATATGCTTTAATTAAAATAACTCTTTTTTTTTCTTTATTAAATTTCTGGATTAGAGGCTGGTTTGCTGTTTATATATCTTATCATGTATCTGCTGTTCATATTACACAACTGGTGACATACATGTATATAATATTCAAATAATTGAGTTTTTGTTTCTCAGTCGCACAAAAGTCTGTCTTAAACCCAAACAGAAATAAGCTCAGTTTCGCACATAAGTGATTCTTTCAGTAAGATTTATGTTTTGTTCAGAAGGTTTTATGTTTTGTTTTAGTAATTTTTGTGTTTTGTTTCAGTAAGTTTTGTGATTTATGTCAGTATTATAAATTATACATAGACCTAGATATACAGTAAACCCCTCTAAACCGGAATTTTAGTAGAGAAGAATTTTGATACTTTCAGGCAGGTGGCTGCTTAATGCAGGGTGAACGTCACGCAAAAAGCTTATTATGAGTTTCCAGCATGTCTTTCATCATGCCAACTGTCAGTTTTAAACTGCCACCTTTCTCCAATACCGATATTTATACTAAATTTAACGTCCGATTTAGAGAGTTTTACTGTAGGCTACATAAATCATCATTTATCGATGAAAAGTCTATGTTGTGGCCACTGTTTAGAATCGTGTCTTCGTGATTATGCTATAATATGACAGTGATAATAGTTTGTTTTTGTAAACATGACCTAGTTAAGTCGATAATCAATATAACAGGATCAGCAATGTTGCTGTTGCATGATGTTTTGGAGGAACTCATATCAACATATGTACTTGTATATTCAAAAGTTTTATTAGACGTCTATAGTGGTTCATTCCACTATTTCGCGCGTTAATATTTATGTACAACCTCTCTATAACGGCCACTAAATCGTATTAATTAGTTGGTATTTATGGAAGGTTCCTGCTTAAAGCAAGGTGAAGTAAAACAGAACGCTCCTATAGGAGCGTTCAGTTTTACTGTCACATTGCTTTAAGCAACCACCTGCCATTAACACAAAATACTTGACGTAATATAGTGGCCGTTATAGAGAGCTTTTACTGCATATGTATAGTTTGCATCGGAGTGGAAACTAACACTTATAAAACAAAATGAATACTTGTCACTCTGCACATGCTGTAGTTGAAACTTACATGAGCGTTGAGCGATATCTGACTGGAAACATTCGTATGATGCTACTGAGATAAGCGTGTCCTTCCGGAATCGCAGGAGTTAACCTTTAGCCTGCTGTCAGGTTCAACAATGATATGTTGCATTTTACCTATATCCGATCCATTCAAGCTTTTCAGAAACCATTGACAGAGTATCAAACAGCTTGGATCCTGATGAGACGCCGAGTTACTCGGCGTCTCATCTGGATCCAAACTGTTTGCAGATGCGAGTCATGTCGCTTTTAGCAGACAAATGGTTATGCTTGACTGAATCAAGAGATACATGAATACCCGCCTACATCGACCATCATCGAATGAACATGGAAATCCATAGAAGCAGGTTGCAGCTTAATGCAGGACGAAAGTAATGCAGAAAGCTCCTATGGGAGCTTTCTGCATTACTTTCGTCCTGTTTTAAGCTAATGCATGTCTTACAAACGCCAGAATTGGACTCGTTTCGTTGGCCGATTTAGACACATTTTTCTGTGTTCTCGTCTTATATGTAATCTGCAAGACAAAACAGCTTCAGGAGGCTATGATTTATTGGTATGCTAATGTGTATCATGCCAGTATAATAGGAAATTTACATGTGTCATCTCGTTTGCGATGATAATCACATTCTGCACACAAATGAAGCCATTCCAGTGGTGTAAACCCTCCTATGCAGCTGTGTTAGAAATATTTAAGTTTAACTCTTTACGTCATGAATATTCATATAAACAATAATGACGTCATAAATATTTACAATAAAACCCCTCTAAACTGGAATTCTAGTAGAGAAGAATTTAGATACTGTTAGGCAGGTGGCTGCTTAAAGCAAGAAAAGGTCATGCAGAAAGCTCCTAGATGAGCTTTCTGTGTGACTTATAATTGTCCCTGTTGTATATTCATTTAAGAAATAATGACGTCATGAATATTAATAAGATTATCTTTTTTATAATGGAATATGTACACATGACATTTGGGCTCAGTCAGAAGCTGTAGAATCAGATCTATATTACACCATAAGCAAATAGAGCATACCCTGATCTGGGTCTACTTTGTTTGCAGATGCGTGAAAATGCGCTTACATAAGGGAACGGGTTATGCTGTCATCTGTCTCCAAGATCGAAATTTAAACTAAACTGAACGTCCGGTTTATAGGGGGTTTACAGCATTAGATAAACACACGCTGTACTCGAATTCACGGACGTCTCATTTGATTCAAACATTCTGCTAAACTGAAACGACTTCGTCTTAACCCTTTTGCTGCCATACTCTGTCGTCTGCTAACTTTGTCGTCTGCTACAAATTTTCATTCTTTTGATTTTCCTCATTTTTGTTTCATAAAAACATAGTAAGAGTAACAAACAGTTTGGATCCTGATGAGACGCCGAGTTACTCGGCGTCTCATCTGGATCCAAACTGTTTGCATAGGTGATCACAGATCCGGCATTGGCAACGAAAGGGTTAAGAACTCTATTTCATTTAACCATTAGTCCGTGTAAGACATAATAACATCACAATTACCTTCAATACGGAAATTTAATACATTTAGCAGAAACAAAACTAATGTGTAATATTCTAAAGGCGATATTTTTTTCTATATACACATACATTGCCAATCACATATTTACATACTTTAACGTTTTCAATTTACATATTTTAGCAAAACCAGAACCTCACATTAAGATATTCGAGGGGGTGGAAAAGTAATCTTGGCCCTCGATACAAGGACTGTAATTAACTGATACTATGGGAAACCCTCTCTAAACCGGAATTCTAGTAGAGAAGAATTTAGATACTTTTAGGCAGGTGGCCGCTTAATGTAGGGTGAAAGACATACAGAAAGCTCCTAGAGGAGCTTTCTGCATGACTTTCACCCTGCATCAAGCTGCCCATTGTTTTCAAGACCGATATTTATACCAAGTTTATTTAATGTCCGGTTTAGAGATATTTTACTGTATTGAAAACTATCAGGTGATCTCTGAAAGTGTGTGAACAGTATAGTTCCCTCTAATCTAGATTGGAATTATTTGTAGATTTGCTCGTGTGTAATAGAGACACACCGCTCTGTAGTACTTGGAACAGACACAGAACCTTAACTATGTATTCCATATAGACAGAGCTACAGATAACGACGAGACGATTCTAAAGAGCGGTCACAAAATATGATTTAGTGGAGCAATAACGATTTGAGTATTTGAGTATGTACCGTTATCTGTTTTTCTGTATATAATACCTTTAACACTTTTATAAACAGAGTAAACTAAGACCAGAAGCTTCCTGTAGGAGCCGTCTGATCAGGATATGCTCTGTTCATTTAGGAAATAATTTAGATCTGATTCTATACGTTCATACAATACCATTACAAAAAATCAGATGATGTCATTATGTCTTACATGAATATTCACGAGACAAATTTACGAGTAATTACACAAAGACTACAAAACATGAGTAACAAAGAAACAACGGCATGCATGTATATTTCAGTATCTACCAAGATAGACCGGTGGTTTGTCGGCTGATGTCATTAGAATTAATATCAGGCGCGAAACGCAATGATATACCGGGATGTGTAACTTGTAGTGGTAATTTGTTTTCTTTACGGATGACAAACATGGTTATTTTACTGATCGATGTCTACAAGGTTTTGCTGATTTAGGTCAATACGGCGTTGCTGACCCGGTTCCGTAGGGGTTTGCTGATCTAGCTAAACACGATGTCGCTAATATTGATCAAACAAATGTTTTCTGATCTGCGTCAGAACGATTTTGCTAATGTAGGTCACAAGACTTTTCTGATGTAAGTCAATAGACTTTTCTGATCTAGGTCTACAATACTCTGCTGATCAAGGTCAAAAAGACTTTTCTGATCTAGGTCTACATGGTTTTGCTGTTCTAGGTCAACAGGGTCTTGCTGATCCAGGTCAATAAGGCTTTGGTGACCTGGTCAGCATCTTTTCAAAACGTTTTTGTTTTAGCCGGTCATAATTATGAGACTTGAATATGGAGGGAATAAACACGTAATATCATATCATATATTTTGTTGCACAAAAAGAAAAACATATTTTATACATAAACATCGTCGACATGCATGAATCAAATATTTGCCTTTTCATGAATAATTCCTTTATTTCTTTTCGAAATCCTATGCTTGATCATCCTCTGTTCACATCAAAGAGTTTACAGAGAAATGACGAGTACAGTACTGTAAAAAAACAGTTAAGTAATAGAAGAACTGAGAACTGTTTATGCAGGTGGCTGTTTCATGCAGGGGGGAAGCCACAAAGAAAGCTCCTACGTGACTTCCACCCTGCATTAAGCTGTCACCTTTCTTAAAGACTGATAATGATACTTGTTTTAGTGTTGGAACTACGTTTGAAATATACAGTAAAACCTCTCTATAACGACCACTAAATTGTTTTAATTAATTGGTATTTTGGGCAGGTGGTTGCTTAAAGCAAGGTGAAAGTAAAACAGAATGCTCCTATAGGAGCGTTCTGTTTTACTTTCACCTTGCTTTAATCATCCACCTGCCTTTAACACAAAATACTTGATGTAATTTAGTTGTCGTCGTTATAGAGATGTTTTACTGTACCGCTCCATGAAGTCGCTAGAAAGCGATCCATTGGTCTTGTTTCAATGGACGACTCTTTGATAACATTTGCGAACAGTTTGGATTCAGATGAGGGCTTCTCATCAGGATCCGAACTGTTTAACACAACTTGTACGTTTTACAGAAGAACTGTAACGAAAGAAACTCAGAGCAGACGAAATTGTTTGCAGACGAATATCATTTAGCGCTAACAGAGCAATAAACCTATATACAATTAAGTTATAACCCTATTTTTTTCGAGCTTGATTTCAGGTCAGTCTATTTTCGAGCATCTCAATGGACACTTGTCTTGAGTAATTCCCTGACCAATGATTGCCATCGCGCTTGTTTGGATATCTGATGAATTGGCCAGCTAATATGTTTGCAAATGTCAGTTTGGGTATATATCCACAATACACAAGCAACACGCGAATTGTTCGTTATATAACGACAGACAGAACGGCTGTACCATGGAAAGAGTGCATTCGAGTGAACAGTGTGAGATGAGAAGGCCAAACTTACATCACTAACATGAAACTGACTGATCGAATTCAATCAGTATTGTACACGATTTTAATATAAACCCCTTACTCCTTAGATATGCCTTAACTTTATCGCCTTGGCAAACAGGGCCGTCGGATCAGGGTCTGTTGTGTTTAATTATAGAATTATATTGTCCATCTGATTCTGTAGGGTTTGACCAGGGCCAAAAAGCTTTCTTGTTTATATGCCATTATAAATATAAATCATTTGCTTGCTAACCACGACTTTTGCAAATAGCTTGGACACGGATGAAACGCCGAGTCTCATCGGCGTCTCATCAGGATCCACGCTATTTGACACTCGGCCAATAGTTTCTCAAAAGCTTGTATCAATCATAATAAGTAAGTGAACTGTATTACCTATCGGAGTTTAACCCATTACCTCATAGGCTATTTTTAGATACAGTCTACCGAAAAGGAGCATTAACTAGAGAAAGGGAAACTTTTAGAATGTTGTAGTTTGAAACCATTGTGATAAATAGAGCATTTGCTCCTATAGGAGCAAATGCTCTATTTATCACAATGGTTTCACAAAGTGACGTTTACAGAGTCGTAAAAAGTCGTCAATGAGAGGGAATGGGTTAAGCAGACAATATTTCATAGAAGGCAAAGGGTTAAGCGTTAGTCCTGTGTATAATGCTACCATATGAACGCATTATAACGCCTTTGCAAACATAGTAGACCCAGATCACAAATCTCACGTGTGTTCTGGTCTGTTTGCTTATCCCTTTACTCCATGAATATCTATACATGTATAAGAAATAATGACATCATGAATATTATTTTATTATGTTATATTTTATAATCGCATAATATTACCGAACATTTTGACCATGGCAAAACCTGATGAGTCAGATTTGTATAATTCCATAGGCAAACAGAGCAGATCTTGATCAGACAGTTCCTACAGGAGCCATCTGATCTAGGTCTACTCTGGTTGCAGAGGCGTAGAAAGGCATTTTATGGAGTGAAGGGTTGTAGGAAACAATATAACTCTGATTGTCCAAATCTAACTATCTATCTATAGAGGATCTTACATGAGTGTTCATTACAAATTGTTTTTATTAAACGAGCTTACTATAATAATATGACACGAGCTTTAGCGAGTGTCATATTCATTATAAACTGGTTTCATGAACACAATTTGTAATGAACACTCATGTAAGATCCTCTATAGATAGATAGTTAGATTTGGACATTGTTTGGACATTCGTTTTATCAAACAACCCTTAAAAAGTGCCATAGAAAGTGAAACAGACAATATCTGACGGCCGGTTCGGCCATTGTTACAGCGTAGTACAGCCGGATTCAAACTGCTCATTTGCATAAAACACTAGTGCATTTCTGCGATTTATGGCACTCTGTTTCGGCACTCCCACAAGGCAGATTATTTAATAAACGCTTTTTGATAAGCAAACTGAGCAGACCCTGTAGGAACCATCTGACCTAGGTCTTCTGTGTTTGCAAATACGTGAAAAGGCGTTACTCTGAATGAAAGGGTTACACATATTATGATGGCTATATATTGAATACATCGATCGATTCATTGACCTTTCCAAAGCTGCGTTTTCCAATTGGCTATTCAAAAATTCAATAAGGCCAAGCTTACCGTGAATATTCAGTTGTTATTTTTTTTTAAATGAAACCTGTAACATGACAAACAGTGCAGAGTCAGATGAACCGTCTATGAACCATCTAATATGTGTCTACACTACTTGCAATGGACATTAGTGACTCGTTTCCCGCACTGAAAGGGTCAATGATGACTTGTGATGCAGTTTGAAGATTACATTCAGTATTCAGATACGATCTGTCCGTACTAAGTGCACCATCGTACTTTAACCCTTTCCCTGCTCTATGTATTTCAAATTTCAGTACCTGCTGAATATTCATGGACAAAAAAGTTAAAATGCAATAGGGAAGATGGAACATTGTAGCCATTTTAAAACCCTTTACTCCATAAATATGCCTTTCTGTGTCTTTGTAGATAGATAACAGTGTAGACCCAGATCAGACGGCTCCTCTAGGTGCTTTCTGATCAGAGTCTGCTCTGTTTGCTAATGATATAATATAGATATGATTATGCATGGCCAAATCTGCCTGTGTCCATGTGCTGTTATAACAATAATTAATCTAATTAATATTCATAATGTAATCATTTCTTACATCATTATTCACAGACTAAAGGGTGTAGCCCTTATTTTGCTGTAAAATCTGATGTCTGCTTAAACTCTGATCTCGAGGAAATATTTCTTCATTTTCGAGTTGATTTAACCCTTTACTCCATAAATACGCCTTTCTACGCTTTTGCAAACAGAGCAGACCCACATCAGACGGCTCCTATAGGAGCCGTCTGATCATGGTCTGCTCTGTTTTCTTATGATATAATATAGATATGATTCTACAGTTTCTGAGTGATGGGTTAACCCTTAGACTGTATTATCTAATGTCTGCTCAAGCTCTGGTCAGGGAAAATGGTTCTTTTTTCTGAGTTCATTTCAAGCATTTGAGTAACTGCTGAGAATGCAAAAAAACTCGGATCCAGATCAGCGTCCTATCTTGATCCAAGATGTTTGAAATTTGGTCAGCTCACGCTTAGCTTGTGAATGTTTAGCTGACTTAGTTAATTATCGTTGGCAGAATATCGTTGGCAGAATCTTCTTGTTTAAAATACATAAATAAATAAACACGTAATACTCTCTTCTTTGTTTTAAACAGAACAATGTGTCGAGGAGTTTTGATACTTTCGGAGTCTGATTGAGATACATGTACAAACTGGTTGTCATGGTTTTAGCAATATCGTCCAGTACATGTTAAAGGCTCACTCTTGTAAATGCGGGAAACAAGAGCACTGACATTTGAGAACAGTGTATACCTAGATCAGAGATCTCCTAGAGAAACCCTCTGATCAGGGTCTGTATTGTTTGCCATTAAAATTCGAATCGCAATTACATAAATGTATACCCTTTCACTATGAATGGGCTACATCTTACAGTAATAATGGGCCATTCCACTGTCAATTTCCCGCAGTTAAAGGGTTAAACACCGGGTCAGTACATAGGTCCGTGTACAGTAGATCATCTATCGACCTGCTAATAAATAAATACACGTGTGGGTGTCTTTAATAACAGGTGGTTGCTTAATGCAGGACGATAGTAAGACAGAAATCCCCAACAGGAACTACTGTATTACTGCACTGCCCTGTATAAAGCAACCACTAAGCTTTAACCCATTACCTCATAGGATATTTTTAGATACAATCTCTTTGAATAAATCTACCGAAAAGGAGCATTTACTTGATAAAAGGACAAATTTAGAAGTAATTTGCAACCATTGTGATAAATAGAGCATTTGCTCCTATAGGAGCAAATGCTCTATTTATCACAATGGTTTCATAAAGTCACTTTTACGGAGTCGTCAAAAGTCGTCAATATGAAGGAATGTGTTAAGACGGAGAAGTGCATCTCTTGCTTGGTGGTCGCTTAAGAGGGATTTCACTGTATAAGTACACATAGAGAGCGAATACTCATAACTTCCTGTCTGTGCTAAAGTTGGATAGTATATAATATGTAGAGGTATGTGTTTGTATCACTATACAGTTTGGTTTATATTAGCCCATTTGCTCCCACGAGCCCATATATGGGACGTGGCAAACAGTGTAGACTCTGATTAGACGCCGCGTAATGCGGCGTCTGATCAGAGTCTACACTGTTTGCTGATAGGAAATTCAATATAAAACAAAACAAAAATGAATCCAATCCAATAATCTAATCCAATATATAAACATGGAAGAATCCACTGGGAGCAAATGGATTAAGCTTTACTCTATAAACTTGAGTTTCTAATACATATATTTATATACAGTTGCGCCTCTCTAAAGCGACCTCATGAATTATTAACATAAGAGATTGTAAAATCAGCTGATTGCTTAATTAATGCCGAGTAAAAGTAATACAGACATCTCCAACGTGAGCTGTATGTATAACTTTTGCCATACGTTAAGCTGGTTTAAAATCCAGAATTGTAATTCGTTTGCGAAGCTGCATTTAGCGAGACTACTGTATTTTTCCGTCCACGGGTTAGTTCGTTTATGTGTATATCTATCTGTTTTGGTTTTCCGTATCTCTTCCTGATCTGTAATAGTAATTATGCTTGTGTCTTCCTTTATGCCTGTCAGTCAGTACACATTGACTTTAAATATCACAAGTGTCACTCTTTCAGCGCGGGAATCGAGCCACTTATGTCATTTACAAGCAATATAGGACCAGATGAGAGGGTTCCAAGTGGGGCACTCTCACCAGGGTCTGTACTATTTGTCACGTTACACTTCATTATTTAAACAAACCCCTGAATATTCACAACAAGCTTGACCGTTTTGAATATTGGAATAGTCCATTAGAGAAATAAGTGTGGAAAGGGTTAATAGATATAACCAATCTCCACTTATGATTTATCTGATACAGACGGCTTTTGACTTTGATTTTGTAAATAGAGTACGCCAGATCAAAGGATTATTAGAGAAGCTGTCTGATCAGGTTGTGCTCTGCTTGCAAATAGAGTACCCCAGATCAAAGGACTTCTATAGGACCTGTCTGATCAGGGTCTGCTCTGTTTGCAAACAGAGTATGCCAGATCAAAGGACTCCTATAAAAATCGTCTAATCAGGGTCTGGTCTGTTTGCTTAATGAAATAATAAACATCTAATTCTAAAGTTTCTGGAACGAGTACATTGGCATTTTCAACAATGTAGACCCAGACCAGATCAGAGGGCTCCTAGAGGAACTATCTGACCAGGGCCTACACTTTATGTCATTTAAAGTACTCTCGCTCTCGTCTTACCCTTTCATGTGGATAACATTTTAATAATGATGGGCTATGTCACTCTATAACTACAGCGTTGAAAGGATTAACTTTTTCACATTCAATGTCACAACTGTGATTACCTATGTATGCAAATAGTTTGGATCCAGATAAGACATTCAGCACATACACCAACATCCCTAAAGTAGGACCACCACATTTGGTCTAATTCTTGATCAAAGGGGCAGGTGGTTGCTAAATGCAGTGTGAAAGTTATGCAAAAAGCCGGAGCTTTTTGCATAACTTTCACCCTGCATTAAGCAACCACCTTCTGATAAAGACCATTATAGATAATAATTTAATAGTCACTATAGAGTGGATCTACTGTAGTTTGGATCAAGATGAGACCCAATTAACGCTGGACCTCTGCAAGGTAGAAAACGAATTAAAGTAATTTCCTACATATATGCTACTAAAAGATGAAGGATGTGTGATCTTTTCACACACACTTAAAACTGAACATATAGTATATAAATGTACAGTCGGCTGATCGGTCGTTCGGACTGAAAGTAGTTCATAACTAGGTACTTTTATATAACCATTAGCCTACTGCGGACGAATAAGTGATTATCGTTGAAACAGTGTGGATACAGATTACTCGGCGTCTCATCAGGATCCAAACTGTTAGACACTGTGGTTTCGTAGACATACTTTTATTATTATTATTATTATACCACATTTATATAGCGCTCTTTTCATACAGGATATGTGCGTTCAAAAGCGCTTCACAGAGATACATTTACTGTACAATAATGCGTAAATTACAGAAAAATTTAAAATAAAATACATTTAATACTTATATATAGATAAGAATAATAATAAAATAGAATTTATTTAGGACATTGGTAAATAAGCTAATCTTTTCCGTAAGTTTATCTGTCTGTATGTTCTGTTATAGTGTGTCAACGCACTCAGATTGTAAAAAAACATAACTTGAATGCAACATTCTATGCGCAGTGCCAGTACGTCCCATAATTTTGACCCAGACTCAACAGACTTGGGTACATTCGTTTAACATACAACACTGCACATAAATTATTGCCGGAAAATTGGGTAACAGAACAGATCAATTTGAAGTTCATGCATATAAACTAAGCAATACAAATACACAACTGTTATATACGCGCACTATGCAACCCCTCCAGTCGTCAAACACTATTCGACCCGCTATGGCAATGAGGGAGTACACAGCGTATCATATTTTAATAGAGTTGTAATTGGGTATATCCAAAGTTTAATTACAGAATAAAATGTCTTATTATGGGAACCCAAAAAGCCCAGCCAAAGTAGAGCTAAAGAAGGTATCACGTATACTGTTCCTGCAACATATCCCACCGGCTGCAATGGCAAAGGAATCACATCGGACAAATCGAGACTGACTGAGACACGCGATGCTGCATTAGACCGTACAGGCTTAATTTGCCCGCTGCCCATATATTACACGACCCAGTTCACTGGAAAGCAAAAATACGGAAACTGGGTCAGCTTAACAGGAATCCCTGGCACTGGTTAAGGACAGGGTAGCAAGTCATGCCAGCAAGACTCCCAATGTACCAGCGCGGAATTATACCGTAGAGGGTAGCCCTGTTCCACTACGGTGCTCCCTCCGGCATTGGAACTGGAGTTACCAGAGGTACCAAGCATATAGGGATGCCCCGTTTGAGAACAGCACTCCCTCGGCCACCGCAACAACTGGACAGCGGAATCCCGCTGACACAACACCCGCACGTTCAACAGCAAGGGGATTCCCTAGAAGTCCATAAAATATGGATGAGGTTTTTGTTATTCATTTATCTATTTTCCACATTTGTGGAGCATTATATTTGAAAAAGGGGTTTAAAAGTCCACAGTCATAAGGAAGTGGCAGGATCAACACTCTGTGGCCAATGCAGCAATTATGATAACCGACGATTAGCAGGTACGTTTTCTAAACTGCCCTAATAATGTATGTTGAAGAAATGCGTTTTCAGAGATTTTTTGAAACATGCCAGTGAGCTTGCATCTCTAATGCCTGATGGAAGAGCATTCCAGAGTTTGGGAGCTGCATGCATGAAACTTCTCTCACCGTACTTTACCTTACGACTTTTTGGTACAACCAACGACAAAGAACTACTTGCTGATCTTAATTCTCTGCGGGGCCTGTACACGTCAAGCATGTCGACAATGTACTTGGCGGATTCATTGTGCATGGCCTTATACGTAAGTGTCAGAATTTTGAATTCAATCCGATGCTGAACCGGAAGCCAGTGAAGTTCTTTCAAAACCGGCGTGATATGATTATATCGAGAAGTCCTTGTTATGATGCGGGCTGCTGTGTTTTGCACTCTTTGAAGCTTCCGCAGTGTTTTGTTTGGAATTCCATGCAGCAATGAGTTGCAGTAGTCTACCTTTGATGTAACCAGAGAGTTCACCAAAGTCTTGGTAGCAGCAGGCGAGAGATACTTTCTTATATGACCTATTCGTCGGAGCTGTGCATAGCTAGACCTACACACGGAATTGATGTGTGATGTCATATCCATTTGTGAATCGAGCCATGCGCCGAGATTCTTTACACACAGAGATGGCTTGATTTTAGAGGGTCCTACTTGCACATGAATCTCTTCAGGTACTTCTGTGTTTTTAGTATGAAACAGTATGACCTCGGTTTTGTCAGTATTGAGCTTCAGCATGTTCTGGTGCATCCAAGACACTAGCTCCTTGAGACAGTTCTCAACTCGTGATAAAGCTTCCTGTTGACAGGAAATGTCCTTGGGCTTAAATGATAGGTATAATTGTGAGTCATCGGCATAAAAATGGTGGTTGAGCCCATGGGTTCTGCATATTGAGCCGACAGGTTTTGTGTACATGATGTAGTGCTTCGGTCCTAGGACCGATCCCTGTGGCACACTATATCTCATGTTAACTGGAGTGGACAATTCCCCATCTATTGACACTTTTTGATAGCGGTCATTTAGATAGGAGGTCATCCACTCAAGAGGTTTCCCAATGATTCCGAAGTCTCTTTCCAGGCGTTTCAGCAACGTTTCGTGATCGATAGTATCAAATGCAGCCGATAAGTCAAGCATCACCAGAATTGTAATTTCGTTTCTATCTAGGGATTGAAGGATATCGTTTTGAACTTTCAGAAGAGCAGTCTCTGTTGAATGATGCTTTCGGTATGCTGACTGATGCTGCTCGTGTAGACTGTTTGAGGTCAGATGGGACTCAATGCGTTTGTCAACAACTTTTTCTAATACTTTGGAGACAAATGGCAGATTTGATACAGGCCTATAATTTTTAAGTTCATTTGAATCGAGATCAGGTTTCTTTAAAAGGGGTCTGACATATGACGTCTTGAAACTTTTTGGAACGCAGGCAGTGTCTAAAGAGGAGTTAATAATGTTTGTCAAAATCGGTAGGAGTTCATCAAGGCATGCCTTTAGCAGCCATGTAGGTATTGGATCCAGTTCGCAAGACTTACAGGGGGATGCCTTAATGATCTGTTCTACTTCTTCCACTGTAGCCGCATCAAACTTTTCTAAAAAGTTTGTTGAATGCTGCATCTCAGTGGTATTCGGCACACTAGAAACAGTGCCTGATGAAATATCTGCCCGTATTTTGTCCACCTTTTCAACGAAAAAGTCACTGAAGTCTTGTGCAAGTTGTTTCGAGGATGAATTCGTAGGCAATGCGATATCATTAGTTGAACCTAGCAGATGCTTAGTGACTTTGAAAAGACTTTTCGAGTCTGCCTGGCATGTTTCAATTTTCTCTGAGTAGAAATCAATTCTCGACTTTATCAGCAGCTTGTTGACTTTGGCACACTGTTCTCTGTATAGCTGATGGTCTATTGTGAGCCTGGACTTTTTCCAGTTCCGTTCCAATTTGCGCCTCACATGTTTTGCATCGTGCAGTTCCTGGGTATACCAAGGACATGATGGTCTGAGTGTTATGGTTTTAGTACACAGTGGTGCATGTTTATTGACAAGTGCTGCCAGTATCTGTGTATATGATTTAACCAGCTCATCAACATCTGCCGTTTGCATACTTGTCTCGATGGGTACTGAGTCGAGGAGGTCCCTTTTGAATGATTCGACATTAATTGCCCTAAGTCTCCGAAATGAAACAGTTTTCCTCACTGTTGGAGGTTTTGCGGCCTTTGCCTCGAAAGTTACAGAAAAATGATCTCGCGAAATTTTACCACTACCGTCGGACAGTCCAGGGTCCGTGACTTCAATGTTTGACACACAGTCATCACCATCTCGTGTAATAACAACATCAAGAGTATGTCCTCCCACATGAGTGGCTTCATTTACATGCTGTCGCAGTCCAAATGATTCGAGTGTACTAACAAAGTTAGCAGTGTTTCTGTCATTTGGAATGTCAAGGTGGATATTTAAATCCCCTACAATGACGACCGGTTTATCGGTGGTCACAAGTTTAGATAAGAAAAATGGCCACTCACTCTCGAGGAAATCTCCGGTTTTTAGACCATTACCACGAGATGGTGGTGGTCTATAAGCAACTACTAGGCGCATATTGAAATCTCGGACACTGATAATGCAGTCCATGTACTCAAAGTTTGAGAAATCGTTATCTCTTGTCGATTTATGGAGGCGAAGTCCTATTGAAGCCTTATGTATGATTGCAACCCCGCCGCCACGGTTGCCATTGCAGCGAGGGACTTGTTGGATTCTGTAATGAGTAGGAACCAGTTCACTTAAGCAAGAATTGTCAACAGAACTACCGAGCCAGGTTTCCGTAATGGCTACCACATCAAAGTCATTTGAACCGATATAGTCGCAAATAGAAATAGCCTTGTTTTTGACTGATCTAGGGTTTATACTGCATACTTTTACAAAGGTCTGAATTCTCACAGGCATTGGAGGTTCGCGTTTTACATGAACAACAGTTTTCGTTTTCTCAGAAAGGGACACTGTTGAGAATTTACTCGCGTACAGGTTAGGTTTCGAAACAACGGGGATTACCTGGGGAAACTGTTTCAAATGACTGAGATTTACGCCATCAGGTGAAACCTTACATTCTGTCGGACGGTTTCCAGAAACAATTGGAATTGACTGAGGTATTTCCCTTAATCTGTTTAAATGAACACCTTTATTTTCATCCCAAATACGCTTCGGTTTTGAGTTGCCCCCTCTGGAGCCTCTGAATTTAGCTAAGCCAAACTGACCAAAGTTTAACAGCCCTAACTCTTTCAACCTGGACAATACTAGCTTGTTGGGTTTCAAAATAGGCGATAATTGCCCTATAATGGAAAGATCGCACCTGGTATACTGTAACTGTAACTGTGGCCCTGTTGTACTAATCCGCTCTTCACCTGTATATCCTAATGCCTGAGGCACACACATTTGAATTTAAAGATCCAGTAATGCACAAAAAATAAGATTTATTAATTTCACTTTTTTCCGTCAAATCACACAACAGAATCACCTAAAAAGTACACCAATCTATTAACACTTCCTTCTTGCACAATAGTGTCACGTTTCAGAAAGTTTTTCGAAGTATTTCACTCTTTAAACTATGCAAAGCATCAGAGCGAAATGAATGCAGCCTTCACACTTTTGGCGCATCATACATACTGATTATAACTTAAATTCGGAAATATAGTGGAAGAAACAGTGCATACCATTTCACCTTCATTCATAAAATAGAATAATGCCCACAACAGAGCAAACAATATATATATCAATGATAAATACCGTACAGTAGAATCTCTCCAAAGCGGCGATCTATTTATTTATTGAACATAAAGGTTTTTAAAGGAGCTTTCTGCATTACTTCTGGCCTGCACTAAGCTATAACCTCATTTACAAACATATATCTATACCTCTTTTTGATGGCCGCTTAAGACATATTATAATTCAATTGAGCGATAAATATATTTTCTTTCATTTTTGTTGTGACCTTAACTTCATTGAGACCTCTTTTTATCACATAATATGCCTTGTGGGAGTGTCGTAACAGAGTGCCGTATTTCGCGGAAATGCACTAGTGCATTTTTTTATGCAAATGAGCAATCGTTAGCCAATCGTAGCGCTAATTTGAGCGTTAGCCTACCGTAACGCTCCATGTGCGCCGTCCGTTGTATTACTACGGTGTTTGTAAGCAATGGCCGAAACAGGCGTCAGGCATAGCTTGCCTTATTTTCTATGGCATTTTTAAGGCTTATGTGATAAAACGAATCTTACATTCATGTTCATTACAAATTGTTTTCATGAAACTCGTTTACTACAATGAATATGACACTCGCTAAAGCTCGTGTCATATTATTATAGTAAGCTCGTCTGCACGATATACAGTTGAACACCGCTAATGCGACCACTTAATGCGACCACTTAAACAAACATGGCTGTTTTCATAAGCAGGTGGTTGCTTAATGCAGGACGAAAGTTATGCAGAAAGCTCCTATAGGAGCTTTCTGCATAACTTCCGTCCTGCATTAAGCAACCACCTGCCCTTGCCACTGTGAATTATGCCCCTTTTTGGTGGTCGCATTAGTGAGGTTTTACTGTATATCTTTTAACGCAACTGACAACGCATGAAAACAAGTGGGACACATTATTTTGCTGCTAACACATGGCAGCAAATGAGACACGTTATTTCGTTGGTAATTCATGAAAATAAGTAAGAGACACTATTTCGTTTGTAATTCATGACAATAAGTGAAGCAAAGACACTTTGGGTATATAAGACGTGTTTAACCCTTTCCTTCATGTAAACGCATTTTCACGCATTTTGCAAACATAGTAGACCCAGATCAGGGTCTGCTCTGTTTGCTTTTGATATGTAGATATGATTCTACAGTTTTTAATAAAGCAAACAAAGCTCCTTAAAATTACGTTATAAATCTTAAGCTAATAAATATTCATGATGTCATAATTCCTTACATAAATATTGAACAGCTAAAGGGTTAAGTAGTAACCGTTAGTACATCACCATCTGTACCACTTTGCTTGATACATGCCATGCTCCGTATATAAAAAGCAATTTCCCATTTTTATTTCCCATTTTTATTTCCCATCTTTATTTCCCATTTTTATTTCAGACGAAAACTAGTAGACGGCAACTGTAGACGCAGAAGGCATTCGAGAACGCAGACCTCACTGGCTATGGATTTTCGTGCTGCGCATTGTATGCATTAGGTAAGTGTTTAACAGCTGCATGCTTCAAATATTGTGTTGTTGTTTAGTTGGTTTGTTAAACGTCCATGTTTGTTCTTCCAGAGCTGATGGATCCCATGGAGATGGGGATATGGGTGCAGTAATACCTCTATAAACTACAATTGAACTTCGATATCTCGAATTTCAGGGAACCGTACAAATTAGTTCGAGATAACAGATGTTCGAGCCATCCGATTTCTAATCTGACCGTTATCTCGAATTCGCAGATTAATGCATGTCGAAAGTAATGCAGAAAGCTCCTGTAGGAGCTTTCAGCATTAGTTTCGACATGCATTAATCACATGTGTTTCTAGATATGTGTAGTGATACATTTTAGAACAATTGTAAATTTTGGAAGGACCGAACTTTTAGCTCGAGTTATCCCCAGGTTCGAGTTACCCGAGCTCGAGATACCGAATATCAACTGTAGTATCAATCTTTACCTCATGGACATTTTATTCACCAGCTGAACGTTTATCGTGTAAGCTGTTCAAGGAAAGATTTTGCTTTGATAAAAACTATAGAGTAAATCTATATATTGTCATAAGCTAACAGAGCACATCCTGATCACTATGGCTCCAACAGAGGCCGTCTGATGTTTGTCTACTCTGTTTGCGTTTTATACCGAGAGGACTCTATAGTTGAATACCTATGGGCTAGTCCATTTACCTCATAGGCTATTTTTAGATACATCTTTTGAATAAATCTACCGAACAGAAGCATTAACTAGAGAAAAGGAAAAAAATAAAATTTTGTAGTTGAAACCATTGCGAACAAGAAATATCTTTTTAAAAAGATATTCAGCGGCATTCAAATATTGACACAATGTACAAAACAATCTCTGCAATGTCTATTTCAATGTTTGGAGATTGTACTAGTACAGAGAACTAGATCTATGAAGGGTTGCATGTTATTATACTAGCAGAGAAGCATGCAATGAAAATGAATTGGAGTAGAAGAAGCATTTATTGAAAGATTTCAAGTTGCTTTTATAGGAAATCACTTTTAAAATGTACGATGTCAAAGTAATGTTTTAAAACTATCTCAAGTTAGTTCTTTAGTTTACCTTTTATAAAATGTACATGAAAGCGCTTATATTTGTATTGATATGAAGATAAGAAATTGAATACACTTTAAAGCATAAAGTTTTTGTTTGTGCAGAGTTTGTAATTCCATAATGAACTGTATTTTTTTAGCCTAGATCAACGCTTTAATCGACTTGTGTGCATCATCATTAATGACATCATTAACTGAATCTACATGTATTTTTAAAACAATATAACCTACTCTATGAGCCCAAGCCCCATGTGATAGAGCCATAGTAATAGCCTTCAGTAAGTAGCTTTATATCACAGAGAGCCAACAACCAGAGTCTCGGTGCTTTGGTCGGGGATAGTAATTAATACTATTAATACCACTACTCTAATATACTAAACAACCCTTCTTCTTTATTTCCTATAGCACTGCCTGTGAATTATGGTGGTTTCGGCAAACTACCTGTTCGTCAAAGTGGACTTATGATCAAATGTTGTATTAATTGATAGCAAAATGATAGTAAAGGTTTGAAAGTTTAATCGAGGTTTCGACAAACTGGTAATATTGCTCAGCAACCATTACCATGAGGTGATACATATCAGTACATCAGTACTTTGATTTTATGGGAATTTCCAGGTCTTAAAATCTATTTTAAGAACAGAACTTTCGACAGTCGACAGTCTTCGGTCCCATGCTAAATATCTGCGTAAATAATTACTTTCTGTACTATATGGCGTTTTGAATGAACTCTAAGAAGTTTATAGAACATGTCTGTGTAACATGGTGCCTTACATGTGTTGTGATTATGTTAATTATTGCATCGAATTCAATTTGCGAGGCCGAAGCAGCTAATTATCATAAAACATGGTGTTTGAAATAACTGCAATATCGTAATAATTACCCCAGGAAATTCGACACGTTAGAAGACTGTATATCAGAATTTTACATGGTTTCGCAATGTGTAGAGGCATATAAAAAGGTTGTATGCCAGTCAAGGTATTCACTAATGAAAATACAGTTTACTACTAGGTCATATGCAAATTACAATGTAACAGTTTCTCATTGGTGGAAAACTAGAACAAAAGTGAAAATAGACAGCTAGCCGCTGAAAAATAGAGCATTTGCTCCTATAGGAGCAAATGCTCTATTTATCACAATGGTTTCACAAAGTGACTTTTACAGGGTCGTCATAGGTCATCAATATGAGGGAAGAGTTGAAAGTGCTAATGATTTATGTTTATACTTTCATTCTGAGTAGAGTCTACATTTAAACATTGATGGGTTGTTCCACTCTGTATGGGGTTAACGAATCATGAGCAAATGCAGTAGAACCTGTCTTAAACGGCGATCAAAAATAGGTCTGAGTATGGGTCTGTACGACAGGTTGTAGCTTAATACAAAATCAAAAGTAATGTAGAAAACACTTGTATAGGAGATTTCTGCATTACTTTTTTTTGCACTGCATTAAGCAACCACCTGTCTTTTAACCGTTTCCCCCATAGGCTATTTTTAGACCCAACCTCTTTGAATGAATCTACCCAAAAATAGCATTTACTAGAGAAAAGTAACATTTTAGAATGTTGTAGTTTGAAACCATTGTGGTAAATAGAGCATTTGCTCCTATAGGAACAAATGCTCTATTTATTACAATGATTTCAAGAAGTGGTTATTACAGAGGCGTAGAAAGGTGTATTTATGGAGGAAATGGTTAAGCCTGTTATTGTCAATAAACGAATGGCCGATTAAGTGTAGGGAAGGATTGGGGATATTGAACCCTTTCCCTGATTAATATTTATATAAGAAATAATGACGTCATAAATATTAATAAGATTATGTTTTATAATGACTTATGAACACATGACATTTTGGCTCAAGGAGAAGCTGTAGAATCAGATCTATGTAACACCATAAGCAATCAGAGCATATGCAATGTAGGAGCATTAGAAGTATATTGACTTTAACTGTTAGTGAAGTAAGAAAAGTGCATGGAAAGCAAAACTTAGATATGAAAATTGCAGCTTATGATGCAGTCCTTTTATTGAAGGGTTGATATTCATGATACCATTATTTCTTAACTCTTTCCTCCATATAAACGCATTTTCACGCATTTGCAAACAGAGAAGACCCAGACCAGACGGCTCCTGACCAGAGTCTGACATATTTGCTAATCGAATTGGATAGATCCGTTTTTTTAGTTCTTAAATGGCTACACTATACCACCTTCCTTATACAATGTAACTATATTGTCCATACATATTCAGTAAGTATTGAAATTTGGAATAATCATAGAACAGGGAGAGGGTTAAATGAATATTCAAAGAACAAATGGTAACACCTCAACAACTGTATGATGTATATGTATCCGATATACCCCTCCATGCTTAGCGCGACCTGTCTGGCATATGCAAACAGTTTGCATTCAGATATTTTATTTACATAAGACGTCGAGTAAGGCGTCTTGTCATGATCCAAGCTGTTTGACACCAGATCTGTAGTATCTCAAAAGCATGAACAAACTGGAGGAAAACAAAGAACCTCTCAATATCAGAGTTAGGGCAGTCAAAGTGTTTATAGCAAACTTAAGTTTACGATTTCAAAACATGTAAATAAATAACCAGAGGTTCATTTTAACCCTTTCCTTTATATAAATGTTATTCACACCGCCTTTGCAAACAGAGTATACCCAGATCAGACGGTTCCTGACGGATCCGTCTCGCCAGAGTCTGCTCTTTTAGCTTATAATACTATAATACATCTTACTCTATAGTTTATTTCAATACCAAAACCTCATGTGTACATATGTTGTTTTAAACTTTAGATGTTCATGGTGTCATCATTGTTTTACATTAACCCTTTCCTCCATAAATACGCCTCTCTATGCCTCTGTAATAACCACTTCTTGAAATCATTGTGATAAATAGAGCGTTTGCTCCTATAGGAGCAAATGCTCTATTTATCACAATGGTTTCAACTACACAATTCTAAAAATTTACTTTTCTCTAGTAAATGCTCCTTTTGGGTATATTCATTCAAAGAGGTTGGGTCTAAAATTAGCCTATGGGGGAAATAATTAATATTCAACAGGGAAATGGTTACCTGCCTTTCGGACATGTCAGTTTAACATCACTGGCTTCATCAACCCTACCACTTGCAGATGCTCCGAAGTCCACCATGCTTAGCATTATCCTTGATCTATTACAAGATTCCATGCTTATGTTCCGGAGGTCAGCTTCTGTGTTTACGTAGAAGCTTTACCTGATCGTTACTTGTTTACTCCTGGGTTCAGACTATCGCTTTATATCGGGGCGTATGTTATTTTCAACCCTTGATCTGGCCGCCAGTAGAATTGGGTCTGCATCAGTTCAGTCATTATTTCATTCCTCCATAGCCATGATCATACTATTTGGGGGTTTTGAAACACTACACTAGACGATGTACTGCTTATGAGTATAGTATCAGATCATTCTATTTAGTGAAAATGCTCCGTTCATACTAAGTATTAAAGCGTGATTTAGTCAGACAATGGGCAATTAACCTGCAATAACTATGATAAATATACAGTAAAATATTTCTAAAGCGATCGCTTTATGAACGAAAAATGTGTTTAAAACCAGGTGGTTACTTAACGCAGGACGAACGCAATACAGAAAGCTCCTGTGGGAGCTTTCTGCATTACCACCGCCCTGCATTAAGCAACCATCTGTCTTTAAGACCCAAAGTTAGAATGTTGTATGGTGATAACCTTAGATGTACGTTACTGTGTATTTATTTACAACGAATGTTTGTTGTTACGTTAATCTTTAACGTGATTAAACATGTTAGCTAATATCCTTATCTACTGCAATTTCCACTTACTTCATGTTCGTTCCAGCTGTTAAGAAACTATTGACCGAGTGTCAAACAGCTTGGATCCTGATGAGACGCCGAGTTACTCGGCGTCTCATCAGGGTCCAAGCTGTTTGCAAATACGAGTCATATCACACTCAGCATGGTAAGAGTTAATAAATATTCGAAGCTGGTTTTGAACAGAGCTCGGTAATTATACGATTGGGAATTCAAAGTTTCCCCTCGGTATCTTTCTCTGTCTGTAATTAACAAGATTGTTAAATATCTGAGGCGGTAAGCCGACATGCACTGTTTACATTCCAACCTATGTAGATAAATGCGGGAAACATTAATTGCGCAGGTCTGGCACATTTCTCTAATTAAGTAATTCAGTAACTATATCTAGTGCTAATACACCATATACTCCCTGGACACATACAGTAACACCACTCTAAACTGGAGCTCCAAATTACTATCCTTACCGACCGATATTTAACTCTCTACTGAATTAATATTCATCTGAGAATTAATGACATTCATATTAATTAGCTGTATTTCAAAAACAGCATATACAAACATTTAACGAATGCAGAAAAAAAATGTCTAAAAATATACAATGGCGTAAGCAAACAGAGCAGACCCTGATCAGACGGCTCCTATTGGAGCCGTCTGATCTGGGTCTGCTCTGTTTGCAAAAGTGTGAAAAAAAGTTTCTACTTGGGGAAGAGTTAAACATTTTGCCTATAAACTTGCAAGTGCTCACATTTCATCATTATAATTAATTCGTTAACGCTTTAAATAACAATGCTGCATTTTTTTGCGTCTTTCCAAATTGAGCAGATTTGACTGTCCCTTAAGATGCTGTCTGAGTAAGGTCTAGTCTGCTAGCTTATGTGTCGCCGACTCTTTACTGTTCTTTTTATATATTATATTATAATGCACGAATTAAGTAAAGTAATATTCATATTTGGCTGAGACTTGCATGAATATTCATCGCGTAAAACGATTTAATTGAAATTATGAGACAATCACTTCTACAATGTGCGGTGCTCCGAAAAGCCTTTATGTGAAGCTTCCTAACGTGACGCCTCCTTATCTACGTGACGCATCCTTGTCTACGTGACGCCTTCTTCTATACGTGACGCCTTCTTCTGTACGTGACACCTCCTTATCTACGTGACCCCTCCTTATCTACGTGACACATCCCTATCCATGTGACGCTACCCTGTATCCTTTATGCCTCATTGTATGCGTGAAGGATCCTTGTCTACGTAAAGACTCGTTGTCTATGCAAAGCTTCTTTGTCTATGCAAAGCTTCCTTGTCTACGTAAAGCGTCCTCTACGTAAAATCTCATTGTCTACGTAATATTTCCTTGTCTACGTAAAGTCTCGATGTCTACGTAAAGCTTCCTTGTCTACGTAAAGCCTCCTTTGTCTATATAAAGCTGCATTGTCCACGCAAAACGGCATCGTCTACGTAAAGCTTCATTTGTCTACGTAAGCTTCCTTTGTCTACGTAGAGTCTCATTTTCTACTTAAGGATTTCTCGTATGAAGCTTCATTGTCTACGTAAAGTCTCATTGTCTACTCAAATTCTCCTCCGTCTACGTACAGCCTCATTGTCTACGCAAAGCCACATTGTCTACACAAAACCTCTTTGTCTTCATACGATCCCATTGTCTACGCAAGGTTCCATTGTCTACGTAAAGGCTATTTGTCTACGTAAAGTCTCATTGTCTACGCAAAGCCTCACTGTCTACACAAAACCTCTTTGTCTACATAAAGTCCCATGTCTACGTAAGGTCCCATTGACTACGTAAAGTCTCAGTGTCTACGCAAAACCTCATTGTCTGCGTAAAGTCTCAGTGTCTACGCAAAGCCTCTTTTGTCTACGTAAAGTCTCATTGTCTACGTAAAGCTTCATTTGTCAGTGTAAAGCTACCTTTGTCTACGTAAAGTCTCATTAAGCTTGGTCAACATGCATAATTACAGTAGCACCTCTTAACGACCACCCAGATAGTTCCGGTTCAATATATGTGTATAGCAACTTTTATACAGGACGAACGGTGTACAGAAATGTCCAATAGGAGCTGTCTGAGGTACATTGTGCATTCGTTCCGCCTCATTACTGCCTCTCGCTTTTTAACCCTTTACCTATTCTATATTCATGCAAGAAATAACAATACCATGAAAATCTACTAATTGAGGTTTTACATGTATAAACTTTCAAACCATCTTTTGCTTTAACGACAAATGTAAAATCAGTTCCATATTATGTCATAAGCAAACAGATAAAACCCTTATCAGGCGACAGTTATAGGAGCCACTTGATCTGGGTCTGCGTTGTTTGCAAAGGCGTGTTTAAGGGTAGCTACACTGGTGTGGGTATCACGTGGTTGTGTTTTACAGAATGTCTATTGTGTTTGCAAATGTCGGTGTGTCTCTTTTATCCTGGGAATTGGTATTGAATCCTGTATTTTTAAACCACCTCTGGACTTTCCTCAGATCCCTGGCAGGAAATGGTGTCTGTCTGCAGCTGTGTCATGCATAGTTCAAATACAGTAAAACCTGTCTACAGGAACCCGCCCAGCGTGTGTCTAATTCTGGATTTTTAAGACAGGTGGTAGCTTAATGCAGGACGAAAGTTATGCAGAAAGCTCATCTATGAGCTTTCTGCATTACTTTCATCCTGCATTAAGCCACCACCTGTCCTCTGTGCGCTCTTTGCTAATTAATTATATGATCGCTATTGGTAGATTTCACTGTAGTCGACTACATGCGTTTCCATGTTTTACCGACGTCATACGCCAGTGTGTTTGTACGTAGAGTTGTCTGTGGCTAGGGTCTGTTGTGGTTGCCCCTCGTCTATTTACTTAACATGGAGTTTTTGGCCAAACTGATTTCAAACCAGATCGCAATTTATTTTGATTAAGGAGTCTTTCTACGCACCTCATATCTGAAAATAGCAACACTTGGTTGAAAGTTTAGTAATTAAACAGACACAAGACAATAAAGTTTGTATTTGCCACAGTGATGCAATGCGTATAACTGTCTTTTTTCTGAACCCGACCAATAACCCAGGGTAGCCCAACATTCTAAACACACTTGAACTGAAGTAGATCAAGTATCTGTTTCTTAAGTGTGAATCAAAGTCATATCGAATTGAAAGAGTTTATTAAACTATTTCGCGTGTCTGGTTAAATGGCCTCTCCGCGGATAATCCAAGTAATGAACACAAGTGTTTACAAACTGGTGTGAAACAGTAAATGTGCTTTTATTTCGGGCCTGTATCTCGGACCAGTGAATGAATATGTATACATACACAGAAAGATGAGGCCAGGCATGATAGTGGATTGTTTATTCATGAAATAAACAGTGTTTAAACCTTTATCACGCTTACCGCGACCACGTCGTCATTTGCAAAAAGCTTGGATCCAGATGAGACGCCGATTCAATCGGCGTCTCATCTGGATCCAGGCTGTTTGATATTTGATCTGTATTTTCCCCTTAAGCTTGAACGACTCGGAACAAAGTAAATATGTACAACTTATCGGGATTTTAGAAAACATCATTTTTTTCAGTACAATAAATGTCATGGCGAGCATATCCAGGCACGCGCAGTAAACGTTGTCTACTATGGCCGCTCTTACGATGGCGATTTGTCTGTATTTTATACAGGTGGTATTTAAATGCAGGAAGAAAGGGGAGACAGAAAGCTCCAAAAAGAAGCTTTCAGCAAACCATTCGTATCGCCTTAACCAGTTTCTTTATGAATATTCATGTAAGATATAATGACATCATGAATATCAATCATTGACACTATGGACGAGAGGATCTTTTATCATGATATAAAGTGTTCCTATATTATGATATACAGTAAAACCTCTCTATAACGGCCACTAAATTGTGTTACTTAGTTGGTATTTAGGGCAGATGGCTGCTTAAAGCAAGGTGAAAGTAAAACAGAACGCTCCTATTGGAGCGTTCTGTTTTACTTTCACCTTGCTTTAAGCAGACACCTGCCTTTAACACAAAATACCTGATGTAATTGAGTGGCCGTTATAGAGAGGTTTTACTGTATATCAGATCTTTATTATGTTATATTAAGTCATAAACATATATAATACGTTGCTCCATGCTGATGAGCGTTCTATGAAAACCCTTTCAGTGGAGGTGAACATGTTGATGTTTCTGTCTGTTGAACATGTTTTTTTTGTCATACAACCCCAATGCGTTGTACAGTAACATCTCTTAACAACGACCAATTAACCCTTTCCCTCCTAGGCTATTTTAGACACATTGCCTCATAGGCTAGTTTTAGACCAAACCTCTTTGAATAATTCTACTGAAAAGGAGCATATTCTAGGGTAAGGATTTTTTAAATTACGTAGTTTTTAAACCATTATGATAAATAGAGCATTTGCTCCTATGGAACAAATACTCTATTTATCACAATGGTTGCAAACAGTGTTTCTCACTGATGCGTTAAATATGGCATAATTCTAGTGTTCTACGTCTTAAGATAGGCGGTAGCGTAATTCAGGAGCTATTTACTTTAGTTCTGCATTAAAACAACCACCTACTTTAAAAAAATACATTGTTATTGCGTTCAGTGTAGAGATGTTTTACTATACTTTAGATTAAACAAAATTATCCAAAGCTTACGATTGAACAATTCTCAAAATATAACACTAATAATGACAGGTCCGAATCTCGACAAGTTAGTTCGCAGGGTGGGGCGAATCTGTCTTTTCTGGATCCAAACTGTTTATTACATGTACTCGGATTATGCTTATGATTTTACCCATTTACGTCATTCACCTTTTTATCACGTTGGCAAGCATAGTAAACCCAGAGCGGACATGAACGGAAACATGCACACCCTACACGAACTTGTTCTTAAAAATCAATTACAGTACAAACTCGACAATACACAATTTTATAATGAAGAATATGTGCCTTTGTCGCCATGTGGCTGCTTAATGCAGGGTGAAAGCCATGCAGAAAGCTCCTAGAGGAGTTTTCCGTATGATTTTCACCCTGCATTAAACAGTCACCTGTCTAAAAGATTGATATGGATATACTATATGAGTGATTGTATACTGTATGTGTATGGGACGTACTGTATTACACAGTATTGTTGTACTGAAATCGGAGACTTACCGAACGTGTCCGTTGATTTCCGTATACTCGACGATGTTTTCTGTGGCTTAAAAGTCGGCGGCTTTTAAGTGGGTTTTTTATTGTTAATTAGATACCGTTAATATCTAGCTGAATAAACTGTTCACAAATGGACAGTTAGCATACTTTTAATGGGGATTCTAAAAGAGAAAAAAATAGATGATTTTAGGTAGATTGTTGCTAATGTAGGGTGAAAGTCAAGCAGAAACCTCCAAGATCTTTCTGTGTGACTTTTACCCTGCACTAAGCTGCCACCTGTCTCCAAGACCGGTGTCTATACTAAATTGAACGTCCTGTTTAGAGGTATTTTACTGTATGTGAACAAGATCTGGTATTGATTGATTCATAATAAACATGTACAAGTGTAACTTGAAATCAATGATTACCTTCTGCTATATGCATTGCACTAACTACCAGGATTATCCTAAATATTCGGACAGACAAATATAGACAAAAGCGTAGATCCAGATCAGACTGCTCATTCAGTAGCCGTTTGATCAAGATGTACACTATTTGTGACTTCAGAAGAACCTGGCCTAAGCGGTCAATCATTTATTGAACATAGCGGTCTTAAAAAGGAGACCACTGCTTAACCCATTACCTCATAGGCTATTTTTAGATCCAATCACTTTGAATAAATCTACCGAAAAGGAGCATCAACTAGAGAAAATTTTAGAATTTTGTAGTTTGAAACCATTGTGATAAATAGAGCATTTGCTCCTATAGGAGCAAATGCTCTATTTATCACAATGGTTTCGCAAAGTAACTTTTACAGAGTCGTCAAAAGTCGTCAATATCAGGGAAAGGGTTAATGCACGACAGAGGTAATGAGAAAGTTCCTATCATATAGGAGCTTCCTACGTTACTTTTGATTTGCATTAGTTACCACCTGCCTTACATACCTACTATTAACATCTATTTTCTGACTGCTTAAGGCAGTTTCCACTGTATGTCAGTATAATAGAAACAATATTAAACTGGAGCCAAGTTGAATTATCAAACTGAAGGGGAGACTTGGTGTCCGAATAAAAAGAATGTCCGAAATATTAGGGTAAGTAGATGTACTGTTATCGACAGACTTACGTAAATTCCATTCGCTGAAACAGTTATTGCGCAAAGCAAGACCATTTAAGGTTACATTTTTCATGTCATTACAAATTCTAATATTGGCAATGACGCGAGGAAGGTCTTTAAAGCTATTTCCCGAGGACAAAACCATATATCGGGCATCTGTTAGCTGCCAGGGTCATACAAACAAGTACTGTTTTATTGTTTTATTACGAGCGTATACAATTTTTGTCGTTTGAAATGTTATTCAGAGAAGAAACCCATATTTCGTATAGAGAGCACTAAGGGATTTCAACTGCTTAAAACGTATTCTATAGAGAACGACCAACGTGAACTAATGTCAAAATGATTAACTGAGATCTACTCTTACTGCATTTTTATTGTTGCGCCACAAACCAAGCAGCAATATGTATTAAATAATTCCCTCCTGGACTATTCTAGACCCGACCTCTTTCAATAAATCTACCGAAAAGGAACATTTACTAGAGAAAATGAACAGTTTAGATTTGTGTAGTTTTGAAACCAGTGTGATAAGTAGTAGCAACTGCTCTAATTATCACAATGATTAAAAAAAAAAAAAAAAAAAAGACTTTTATACAGGCGTCAAAATGCGTCAGTAGGAGAGAATGGGCTAATTAAAAACTGTAAAACATCGATAAACCGGACTTTTAAAGCAGTATAAGTACATGTACCAGTTGGAGACAAACGGTGTCTTAATTCAGTGCTCAAATCATACAGAAAGCTCCTAAATTAGCGTTCTTGTGACTGTCACCATGTTAAGCATCTACCTGCTTCACCTACACACACAACACCACCTACACACACAACACCACCTACACATATAAAAGAAATAATACAGACTACTATACGGTGTAATTGCACAATGAACTGGTATACAGTAAAAACTGGATACTACGAAATTTGAGTAATGCAGAATTGATGCATTTGTAGGCAGGTGGCTGCTTAATGCAGGGGGAAAGTCATGCAGAAGGAGCTTTCCGCACGGCTGTCACCCTGCATTAAGCTGCCACCTGTCTTAATGGCCAATAATGATACGTATTTGAGTGTTCGAATGATCGAGTGTTTATTGGGATTTTTCTTTTGAGCTGACTAGATGTCAGTCCATTTATTTTCTAATTTTTTTATTAAATCAAAAACAATACAAATAATACAACTTGATATCACGGTCTATAAGACAAATATTTCGTTTCAAACGTTCATATTTATTCCATCATGGGTTATATGGTTAGCTTAAATATATATATAAACAATCGATATACATGTGTTTTGTATTTGTTTTTTTATGATAAATTTCGAAGTTCAATTATATGATATCTTTAAGTTTTTGGTTAAACTTTAGAATTATTGGCTGGTTTAATTTATGTTTTACGTAATAATTTTCAAGTGTAAGCAATTCGTTCTATAGGATATTAATCATGTTTGCCACTTTCAATCTTCTTTCACCCTTAAAGTAACTTTTATAAATGGCGAAAGTTATTTGTCCTAAAATTATGTTTACATCATTGTATTCTTTGTATCGAACTTTATATCCTATTACGACATTAAACATATTAAATGCTGTACCTATGCCTATCCTGTTCATCAATGTGTGTGTTTTTTGCCAAAACATATGTACGTTTGTACAGTGAATGAAAATATTATCTTATGCTTTAGTTTCATTACAATACCTGCATAATGGTGTGTCAAACAGCTTCCATTTAAATAGATTCTCGTTTGTAGGTAGTACTTTATGTATTATTTTGATCTTTAATTATTTGACTTTGTTGTTAACATACATTTAATTAATTATGTAGTTTACTGTTTATTGCATTAGTGTCCTTGTATGTCGTTCGTTCATCTGTGACGTGCTTTTCGACGTCGTTTGACTCTTGGTCGAGTTCAATAATGACAGAGAAGTGAATAATCGAGTTTAATGATAGTTTAGTCGTCCTATAAACCAGCTGAATGAGGATTGAGTTGTTGATTTTCTTTTTGTAAACGAGTTGAATTGAGATTGAGTCAAATGGCTAGAAATGCTATTGAGTAGTATTATGAACAAGTTTAATGGTAATTGAGTCGTATTGTGAATGAGGTGAATAGTGATTAAGTCGTCTTGTGAACGAGTTAAATGATGACTGAGTAGTATGGTGAACGAGTTGGAAGGTGGTTGAGTAGTTTTGAAAATGAGTTTAACCCTTCGCTTGCTATTCACGTCAATATACCTACCTGTAAATAGTGAAGACCCAGATGAGACAGCTCCTGCAGGAGCTGTCTCATCAGGGTCTGCACTATTTACAATTTGATTGTGCAACCAGCGCACTCCACAGCAGTGATTGCACAGCGAACTACGTGTACACAGTGAAGATATATGTAATTATACAACAGGGCATGGGTAAAGAATGAGAAATGTATTTCAAAATTCAGCAAGAGAAGGATTAATAGTAACTGAGTCATCTTTTAAACGGATGGAATGTTAACTGAATCGTAGGCTACTTTAAACGAGTTAAGTGTTAATAATTGAGCCGTATTTTAAACGAGTTGAATATCAACTTTATCTTTCATTCGATGTAGAATGCTGCTGCACAACAGTGTACTGTGAATGGATACTAAAGTTATTCCTCTCCAATTGCTACATTGAGACATATCTCCCTTCTTTGGAAACTTAACTAACAGACCTTTCCGTCAGTCTTTCGGTATTTGTTCGTCATTCCAAATTCTAATTAGAAGGCTATGGAGATGATCAACTGACTGATTGTCCATTCATTTCGTTGCATCTGTGGTATGTCGTCAATTCCGACAGCTTTACCATATTTCAGATGCCTTATTGCTGTTCCAACTTCTGTTATACTGATGTCATCAACATTGATGTTTAATGTTGGACATATACTTATATCTGGTGTATCTACATATGGAGTCTATTTAACATTTCTTGCTCTTTCCATCTTTTAAGTTGGTCTTCAAATTTAGTTAAAGTGTTGCCATATTTTACCTTTACAAAATCGCCTTGTGAATGACATAAATGATGATTATATTGCCTTGTAAACGAGCTAAGAAATATTTAAGATGCCTCACAAGTGGCGATTTGCTCATTTTGTAAAAGAGTGGAATGATGATTGTTTCAGGGGAGTTTGTTGTCATGCATATAATCTTAAACCCTGACGTATCATATACATGTACTTGAATATGAACTCACAGTCAAGCTTTACAAGTTTTATAAATGTTGGGTCTGTAGTCTCGGGACCTGTATTGGTTTGAAGTGAAACTAGTCTTAATGAAGTAGTTTTAAATTACACACAGCAATCACTTCGTGAATAACACGATGTATTGAACTTTATCACCAAAGAAGTCGCCGAAAAACTACCAACGGTGCTTTCAACAACTGCCGAATCGGATTGGCACGCCATTCACGTTTTAAAGAGTTTGACGTGTGCAGACAAGACTTATTTAGCGCTGAAAGATCTGACTGTTTCAATGCATATGAAAGAATTAGTCATTTGTAAAGCATAGCCTACAGACATTTTTTGGTAAAGCACACACGCGACTATGACGCGGGAATTAGTCTGTTTCTCCATTGTTTATAAAGCACCAAAGACATTGACTATGACGCGGAGGTCAATGTGTGCCTCCACTCTTTATAAAGCACCGCTGACATTCTCTCGCGGCGAAGCTCTCATTTATGTCAGATTCAATAGTTACATTGATAAATACGACTGTCGACATTAGCTTTCTAATTTCTATTGAAGGATATTGCATCTAATCAGATGCCTTGACATTCAACCCTTCTCGTGCTAAAAGTGACATCATCCATATTTACAAACAACTTGGATCCAGATGAGACGCCGAGTCACTCGGCGTCTCGTCAGGATCCAAGCTGTTTGAAACTCGATCAATATTGTCTTAAACAGTTTAACGAATTGGAAACAAGTGAACTTTATGACATATACGGAGTTTAAGTAGATATGATTTTCACCACCAGGCTAAGGGTTGAGATGTTGTATGCTGCATACGAATCGGTTTGGGACATTGTTAAAAACACTTGGAGTAGAAGATTGACGCCGGGTAACAGAGTTTGTTCATTCAGTCCTAAGAGTGGTTCAAAGTCAGGCTGCTTTTTAGAATGGACTAGGAGCACGCGATGTATTCTAACACGAAGCAGACGACGTTTTAAGATTCGAAATTAAAGGTCAACCTTTAAAACGCTACTGGAGAATTTAGCAATTATTTTTGCAAACAGTTTCGACCCAAATGCAATTCGGCCGAGTATTCAGGGTCCAGACTATTTTAGTTTCTGACTAATTGACTATAGTAAACCCCTCTAATGCGACCACCTAAAAGAGGTATAATTCCTGGTGGTACAGGCTGTTGATGGCTTAATGCAGGACAAAAGTAATGCAGAGGAGATTTCTGCATTACTTTTGTGCTGCTTTAAGCAACCACCTGCTTATAAAGACACCCATGTTTATTCATTAAGTGGTCGCATAAGAGGGGTTATACTGCATATGTTTTTGTATAGGATTAAAGTAAAAAATGTAATTTGAAAATGAATGGGACCGTCATTAATGCTAAACAATATTTATCGGCAGAATGCAGATTAACCTTTACGCTGGTTGTAACGAATACGTACGGTTGAATCTGTCCTAAGCGACCAATCATTTATTGAACATAGATGTTTTAAACAGCAGCTGGTTGCTTAATGCATGGCAAAAGTAATGCAGAAAGCTCCTATAGGAGCTTTCTGTATTACTTTTGACCTGCATTAAGCTACCACCTGTCTTACAGACCAATAGTTATACTCTGTTTGATTGCCGCTTAAGACAGACTAAACTGGAATATTACGAATGTAAAATGTTTGGATCTAGATAAGACACCGAGTACATTGGCGTCTGATCAAGATACAAACTGTTATCAGTTGTGATTATATGTATGCTTCTTGAAAGAAAATGTAAGACACATAAAATTGACAATGGTAGCAGACGACAAATTTTACAGACAACATTATGTGCCACCGAAAAGGTTAATGTCATGTGCAATAAACCCGTTACCAACAAGCATACCCAAAATACGCATTCAGGCTGCAATTATATTTAGCCTGCTGAGTAAACATTTGTAAGCTGAAAATATCGTCTCAATCGGTAATTTATATTTTCTTTTCTTAAAAAAGGTCCGAGTGTCAAACTGTTTGGCTCCTAATGAGACGCCGAGTAACCCAGCCGAGTAACTCGGCGTCTCATCAGGATCCAAGCTATTTGCATAGGTAATCACGGATCCGCTCATAGCAAGCTAGAGTTTAATATCTCTACCAGCTCATCCATGGACTGCAAGCATCAATGCCAAACATTCTCCTGTCAAAGTAAATTTTCGGAAACACGTTTGCCCGTCTTGTTTTGAATAAAGGGCATTACATTCTACGAATGGCAGTTGGAATTGATATAATGGCGTCCAGATTAATTTTGGAAGCAGACATTCGAGAGAGAGACGATAGAATAGAATCAATTTACAACCAAAGAAAGTACACAAACTACCTTGGACAATTGTTAGAATTAATGCTAACGCCAGTTTCAAAGAACTGTTTTTTAACGCTATGAATAGTGGGCTCCCGTGCACTGTCGTTTGGATACAGTGTAGACTGAAACAGAGGACTCCTATAGGAGCCCTCTGATCCGGATCTACACTGTTTGCCATTCCAAATCACCCCCTGCAAGACTACGTCTTTCTTTTTTAAAGTTTAAAGAATAATAGTGTATCAGAATCAATGCTAACACCAATTTCAAAGAACTCTTTTCAACCCTTTCGGTACCAGCATTGTCGTCTGCTAGACTCATTTTCGTCTGCTTCATTATTGAGAGCGGGGGTTTCTTAAATTGCTTTACATAATAATGAACGAGGTGTCAACCGGTTTGGATCCTTATAAGACGCCGAGCTACTCGGCCGGGTTACATTTCCCTGTTGTATAATTATTCATGTAAGAAATAATGACGTCATGAATATTAATACGATTTTTTTATTAATGACATATGAAAACAGGACATTTTGCCTCATGCAGAAGATGTAGAATCAGATCTATATTACACAATAAGTAAACAGAGTAGACCCTGATCAGACGGCTCCTATAGGAGCCGTCTGATCTGGGTCTACTCTGTTTGCAGACGTGTCAAAATGCACTTACATAAGGGAAATTGTTAACATCGAATGATTAAATCAAAGCAAACGAGACAATAAGTTAACCCTTTACCTCATATAACCGTGTTTTCACGCATTTGCAAACAGAGTAGACCCAGATCAGACGGCTCATAGACCAGGGTCTACTCTGTTTGCTATTGGAATTTGATAGATCTGTTTCTTTGCTTTCTAAAATGTCTACAATGTTCCATCTTCCATATTTCATTATAATCATTTTATCTATGAATATTCAGTAGGTATTGAAATTTGGAATTAACACAGAACAGGGAAAGGGTTAAGGAAGCTGAATCTGCTTGTCTAGGTTCAGTAACGCTTCTCTATAATGGCCAATCAAACAAGGTTTAATCTGGTGTTTTTTCTACCATTATAAACGAGTCCTTAAAAAACTATATACTAACAGTTTGGATCCAAATGACACGCTGAACAAATGGTCCAAACTGTTTTTTTACTATGACTCTTTGTTTTAAACAATGCTGTGCATTTAATTTGTGTCTGTCCAAATTCTGACCTGAAGCAATGTTTACATAAGTCGATTTCGTCCAAGCTTTTGATAAACTTCTGTAATAAACTACAGTAAAACCTCTCTATAACGACCACCAAAATACATCAAGTAGTTTGTGTTAAAGGCAGGTGGATGCTTAAAGCAAGGTGAAAGTAAAACAGAACGCTCCTATAGGAGCGTTCTGTTTTACTTTCACCTTGCTTTAAGCAACCACCTGCCCAAGATACCAACTAATTAACACACTTTAGTGGTCGTTATAGAGAGGTTTTACTGTAGTGTCAAATAGCTTGAATAGCCATTGGTAACAGTCGTTTTATGTTTATTATTCCTAATTGGTAGTCTTATTAGTCCTAACTCTTTCGCTGCCAACATTTTTCGTCTACTACCTTTCTATGTTCTTATTTTCCCCCATTTTTGTTCCCTACAACCCTTGTCACAGAAAAATCAGTTTGGATCCTGATGAGACGCCGATTTACTTGGCGTCTCATCTGGATCCAAACTGTTTGCATAGTAACCACAGATGCGACATTGGCAGCGAAGGAGTTAAGTTTCGATTTTCTGTATTTGATGACCAGGATGTCACCGCGTGATTGGTATCGCCACAGGCTCCGGGTGTCTCATTTAACACCACCCACTCAATAATGTCAATACGGGACACGTGCTCTGGAACCCTTTATACCTGATGAATAGTGTTTAACCTACTTTTTGGGCCAATCACAATGCTGGAAATTTTGAATTTCTCCACGATTAATTTCTTATAGTCAGGCACTAATCGCTGACTTAGCGACTAAGTCGGCTGTCCCCAGCGCATGCGCGAGTACATCCTGTGACGTACAGTGCTTAGCTCGTCCCACCAAGTAACAGCGCGAGCGTCAAATACACATGTGTATACATGTTCTGTGTAGAATACCAAGCTGAGACTAAGAAATGAGGTAAATTGATGCAACTCAAACATTTTATTGGTAGATCTACATGTACTGAGATTCGAAATAAAAAAGAAAAAAACAAAGCATTAAAAAACACCAAAAAAGAAGACCCTAGATCTATTTAGTTATTAGACAAGTGAATGCTAAATGCAGGACAAATGTAATGTAGAATGCTCCCTCGAGGCGTTCTGAACTACCTTTGTCTGTATTAAGCAGCCACCTGTCTATAGAGATTTCATTGTTTTGCCGTTGAATGGCTATTGTACAACGGTTTACTGTTAAAAATTATATATGGTAATTCCTGTCTTTTATGTAACTGGTCTCTTGTCCAGGCCCTGAAATTATAAAATATGATAAAATCACCAGCTGTCAGTTAGATCTAACCCTTTCCTCCATAGTTTGTTTCAGTATTAAAGCAGACTTTAGGAGTATTCTGCTTTAATTTGAGCCTGCTTTAAGCAACCGTCAGCTAGGATATGGGAAATATTTCTTACGATGCCTACCCATGACGGTATAAAGTGAAACTAATTTCTAGAGTGGAAGAATAATTAAAGATGTTAAAATAAGTACCTATTGCGTAAAGGGTTAAATAGCATGTGTAGTCTGTCTGCATTTAAAACTGAATTTTATTTTTAAAGCATTTTGTTGCATTTGCTTTCTGTTTTTAGAGCACAGCGCTTGAAACATCGACTCAATGAAATATCTTACCTAATTCGGGTTTTGACAACTTTTGTGTCTGCACATTTAACAATTGTATTAGACAGCTATCTTGAAATGCATCGTCCGTAAAATTTAACGTCATGGTCCCCAAGTAGATGCGATATCGTAGCTGTAAGACTGATAATGACTAGCGTCTATTTAGGAATAGAGCTACGTTATCGTATCTAAGTCCCCAAGAAGGTCGAGCGTCGGCTTCATTTCTGCCATCCTTTCTGAACGACTGACACATTTGTTCAACACGCGGTCTCGGCTGTTGCCCCTAGCAACGCATGCGACCAAGTCCAGCTTCACTCCGCCCACTTTTAATCCTGTCCAAAAACTAGGTTAAACACTATATCAGTTAGTGTCTATTAAAGACATTCCCTTGGCCGGCTTGGGTCTTTACAGCTAACCTGTGAAAAAGCATGCGGCACATGGTAAGAACCATAGCAGTCTGCCTGTCAAGAACCACTGGAGCGTTCCATGTGAGGCCCGTCTCTTACATTTGATGATTTGGAAATGATTAGATTGTCACTAATGCAGTATATGTTTTTATTTTTTATTATGCTCCCTGAAACTATAAGAAGGAGCATATAGGCCCGCTTTGTCCGTTCGGCCTGTGAATGTCTTCTAAAGTGCTCAACCTACATTCATGACACTCCACATACAAATATATCTCATTGAGATCAAGTGCAGGGTGCAGGGGTTAAATTATAACTTTCTGAGCAGTATTTACATATTCTGATAGACCTTGTTGGGAGAAAAGGCAGCTGTGTCCAAGGAAAATAACTCTGTGGGACATCTCTTTTGGAAGTATTGCCCTATGTAATATGTCTTTATATGAACGCCAGCTCTACAAGACAAAATTGAATTCTCAGCTTTAATTAGGGCGCCTTTGAACATATTATAGCTCTCCTCCACTGCATGTTAAATGGATTCTACTGCAGGCCAAATGTCCAGAGTTTTATCTCTGATATACATAAGCGCTCAGGTTTTTTTTAATGTATTTAATCCTTATAAAATATTCATCTGCTAAATTGCTTGTCTGCTTCAAATGTGAAAGTGCTTCATAGTTTGTAAGGATTTGTGAAAATGTTGTCTGTCAAATAGCTTGGATCCAGATAAGATGCCGGGTTACTTGACGTCTCATCTGGATCCAACCTGTTTGCATATGGCCCTTTGTTTGTTAGTGGTAGGCTTCTAAGGGTTGAACTTCTATTGGGTTCTGACCAACAATGGTCTTTTGAGTGTGTTCCCCTTGACTAATTGTATGTCAGGGCCTCTCTAGACAGAATGAGACGGCTTGCCATATTTTGCACACTTGTATCATGCTTTTACTGTTACTTTCACGCCTATTGAGAACAATGGGGGGGAATCATTGAATGGACCTGGGTAATGTCTTTAAGTGCGAATTTAATGACTTTAAATGCCTTGCTCGCTCGCTAACGCTCGCTGCGCTTCGGCATTTAAAATCATTAAATCCACACTTAATAGACACTAACTAATACATAGCCATGTATGAAACAATGGCATCATCAATGTTGGTTTTATTATTTTTCTAATGGCATATGAACACGAAAGTTTTTGACAATGGTAGAAACTGTAGAATGAGAACTTTACTTTTTTCACAAGCAAACAGAGCAGACCCTGGTCAGATAGTCGTCTCTTACCAAAAACATAGAAATGAGTTTATATGGAGTAACGGGTTAACCTTCTATCTGAGGAATATCCACGTAGGATATAGTGGCAGCATTAACCCTTACTGTGCTGCATATGAGTCACTAATGCCCTTTGCAAACAGTGTAGACCCAGACTAGAGGAGCCCTCTCACCAGGGTCTGCACTGTTTGTCATGTTACACATTTCCTTAGAAAAATTCCCAACCATTCACCATAAGCTTGACCTGTTTGATATTTGGAATAGTCCATTTGATAATTCAGCGTTGTAAGGGTTGAGATTTACAGTTAAACCTGTCTAATTCTGTATTTTTAAGACAAGTGTTTGCTTAACCCTTCTCTTGCTGAGTTTTAAAATACATTTCTTCTTCTTTACCCATGCCCTGTTGTATAATTTCATATAGAATCACCGTGTACGTGTATTTCGCTGTGCATTCACTGCTGTGGGGTGCACTGGTTGCACAATCAACTTGTAAGTAGTGCAGACCCTGATGAGACAGCTCCTGCAGGAGCTGTCTCATCTGGGTCTTCACTATTTACAGGTAGGTATATTGACGTGAATGGCAAGCGAAGGGTTAATACACAGTAAAAGTTATACAGAAAGCTCACGCGGGAGCTTCCTGTATTAATTTTGTCCTGCATTAAAAAACAACATTCCATTAACTCTTTCCCTGTTCTATATGTGTATTACAAATTTCAATACCTACTGAATATTCATGGATAAAATATTTATAATGAAATATGGAAGGTAGAAAACTGTAGCCATTTTATGAAGTATTGAAACAGATCTATCAAATTCCATTAGCAAACAGAGCAGACCCTGATCAGACGGCTCCTATAGGAGCCGTCTGATCTGGTTCTGCTCTGTTTGCAGATGCATGAAACACGTTTACATAGGGGAATTGGTTACATTGTAAGACCCGCGTGTTTATTATGTTGTAGGTCCCTATTGACGGATTCTACTGTACTAGTTGAATTTGGATTTATTTTGTTTTGTTAGTTTGTTAGGTTGTTTTGTTTAGTTTATTAGGTTGTTGGTGTGTCAGTTTTTGTTTTGGTTATTAGTTTGATGGTTTGTTAATTTTTGTTTTGTCTTGTCTTGTTGTTTTGACAGAGGTTGTTTTGTTGTGTGTGTTTTTGTTGGAAATTGGCGGGGTGCTTGATATCAAAATTACCTAAACTATGCGACATTTATGACGTCTATCATGAGTCTATGAGTCATTAGCGCAAACACTATCACAATCACAAACGTAAGACAAAGACACACAGTGTCGACCCATATCAGAAGACTCGTTCACAGGGTCTGCACATTGTCCTATACCAAGCAAAGTCAATAGTTTTCACCAGCATAATAAGTCTTATGCAGGAAACCCTCAAATGAAAACTAAATGGGTTCCAAATCTCAATTTAGAAGAGTTTACTCTCAAGTTGTATAATGAGTGAGTTTCACCCTTTGAATACGGGATACACGTGCACTACCATTTGCAAACAATGTAGACCCAGGTCAGAGGGCTCCTAGAGGAGCCCTCTGACCTGGGTCTGCACTGTATGTCAATTAAATGCTCTAGTATATACCTTTCATGCTGAGTAGGCTCTATAGTTAAACACTGATGGGCTATTCCACTCTGAAAAGTTAGCGTCGACAGGGTTAAAGGGTTAAAATCACAGTGAGTCTATAAATCTATTATTCAATGAAAGGTTCCTATAAATCATTGTTGAGGAGAAACGAAAATTGTGTATTTATTTTTGTATTTGAATAATTTCCTTTGAGACCTGTTTGTGTGCGTCGTTAACATGTTCACGTTCCTATTTAGATGTGTGGGGAACGAGATTGTTGTTAGCTCCTGAAAGACTGAATAACTTGAAGTGGCTCATCAACGTCTAATGATAGATATAGTAAATACAGCATGGGCAGGTATAATTCATGCAAGAGGACTTGAAAAGACAAACAGTGCAGACCCTGATCAGAGGGCTCCTCTAGGGGCCCTCTGATCAGGATCAACACTGTTTGCAAATGATAGTACACTGGTTTCCGAAGCATTCGAAGTATTAACATTTAGCCGGCTGATTAAATTTTCAACTGCTCAAAACTTGGCATGCCTCGCATTTTAAATCGTTGTTTTATGTGTTTTCTTCAAACATTTAAGTTCCAAGCATCGATCGGTGTTAGATCCAGATTGAACGCCGATTTAAACGGAGTCTGATCTAGATCCAAACTGTTTGCAATGGTAAGGCAAGGAATCGCTGCCAGGCAGGGCCAATGCTAACTGTTCATCCATTAATCTTTATCTGTCGAAAACTGTAGCCATTCTTCATGTGTGGAGAATATTTATCGTTAATTGATATTTCCATTGAAATATTACATAAGCATTTTGTGAGGAAAGTCTACAACCACAAACAGGTTTATATTTTTCCCAGTACATTTATTTCCTCTTATTTGCAACATAAGAAAAGAAGTTTATTTTATAGATTGGTCGATTAATTGATACTTTTTCTGTTGAATACACACGTGAGAATAATGGTATTTATGCTAATGGTACAAACTGTAGACTCAGATCTGGGTCCATGCTTATAAAGCGTTTAGTTGAGTCTGAGTTTCGTTCTCAAGCTTTTGATTGGTCAGATTTGAATTCTCAAGCTTTTGATTGGTCAGATTTGAGCCAAAGGCTCAAATCTGACCAATCAAAAACTTGAGAACGAACTCAGACTCAACTAAACGTTTTATAAGCATGGACCCTGATATGAATTCAAGAACAAACAGAACTGGGTCCAAGGTTATAAAATTATGAGTCTGAGATCATTCTCAAGTTTCTGATTGGTCAGATTCTGAGCAAATGGTAATGATCTATAAAAGCGTTATAACCTTGGGACAGACCCTGATCAGCTGGCTATTACAGGAGCTGTCTGATTTGGGTCTGCACTGTTTGCAAATGCGTGAAAAAAGTTTGTCTGAAGGATAGTGTGCGCGCTGGACGAAATGTGATTGCATTTTGGAAACTGTTTGAATCCAGCCAAGACACTGAGTAATTCATTTGCACTTTGGTATACAGTTAACTATGTCAGTAGGCTTAACCCCTTCCCTCATATTGACGACTTTTGACGACTCTTTAAAAGTCACTTTGTGAAACCATTGTGATAAATAGAGCATTTGCTCCTATAGGAGCCTCTGCCACCCATAATTATGCCACTTTTTAATGGTCGCATTAGAGGGGATTACTTTATTTTTACCCGTTTGTAAACGCCCCCAAAACATGAGTTGAATGAAGCACAGGGGTCTTGACCGCTTCATGGGGGTCTACATGTACTATATAATAACAAGGGTTCCAACTAGCAGAACGGACATCCGTGTACCACAAGTACAAATATGAATGTAACTCTTGCAATTTCAATGATAATTTTGTAACTCTTTCGGCTATTGAAAGCTAATATATTTTACTATCAAATAAATATAATCTTCTCACGGTAACTTACGCGCAATTATCGATCCAACAACGATTTTCTATAAATTTCACGCGTTTTCTGGGTCATTGACAAACGTTCGTTCACCCTGGTTTCACTATATCACATCCATAACATGGCGATTTTCAGTTCAAAAGATGACGTGGTTCAATAAAACAACCCAATTATATCACCAATCTCCATTTGTTTTGTCCTCTTAATAAATAAGCAACTAGCAACAGCGGCCTTTCCGTCTGTCGTTATGTTTCTATTTCGGATGCTGCCATTTTGCAACAAATTTGAATGGAGCCATTTCATTGGATGAGCGAAGGAAAAGTTGGAAAATCCGTGACGTCACGTACAATGGCTCCTTCCTCGACGATATGAAGCAAACTGAAAAACTCGCTAGTTTTACATCATTCTTTTGATGTTGGGGACTAAATAATTGGAGGTGGGTGTTAGAATTGATTCGTTTTATTGACTCACGCCATTTTTTGAACTGCAAATTGCCAGGTTATTGCTGTGATATAGTGAAACCGGAGTGAACGAACGTTTGTCAATGACCTTAAAAACACGTGAAATTTTGTGAAAATCATTGTTGGATTGATACTTGTTCATACGTTACCGTTATAAGATTATATTTATTTGATAGAAAAATATATTGGCTTTCAATAGTCGAAAGAATTACGAAATTATCATTTAAATTGTGAGAGTTACAGTCATATTTGTACTCGTGGTACACGGATGTCCGTTCTGCTAGTTGGAACCCTTGTTATTATATAGTACAAGTAGACCCCCATGAAGCGGTCCAGACCCCTGTGGAATGAAGGGGCATGTTTCAATTTGAAAAAAAATATCATAAAATTATATTGTATTTTGACGCGGTTCTAAATCAGCCCCGTGTACCGACAAATCGTTATAAAGAGAGGAGCTTATCATGCTTATCGTGCCTCGTGTTTCATTTTGTCTATCAGAGCTCCGTTATACCAAAACATATGTTTAACTTTACAAACAGTGTTGAATAAGATCCGCAAGGTCCGATCAGACACTACACGGCTACCTACTATGTTTGCCTGACTGGCCTAGCAAATAGTGTAGAACTAATCCAGTTTATTTTTGAGTTATCCTGCAAACTACATGCTAACCGGCTTGGTTGTCTGGAAAATGGTAAAATCATTTTACTCTCTTTACTCCCAATCACTGTTCATATGTGTCTATACAGTAAAACCTCTCTATAACGGCCACTAAATTACATCAAGTATTTTGTGTTAAAGGCAGGTGGGTGCTTAAAGCAAGGTGAAAGTAAAACAGAACGCTCCTATAGGAGCGTTCTGTTTTACTTTCACCTTGCTTTAAGCACCCAACTGCCCTAAATACGAACTAATTAACACAATTTAGTGGCCGTTATAGAAATAATTCTTGTAGTCTCTATAGACACCCCCCTCTTTCTGTCTTTCATTCTGTTTTTCTGTCTTTTTTGTCTTTTTTCTTTATTCTAGTATAAGATTAAGCATAATTGGATCACAAGTTATTCTTAACCTGGTGAATATTCTTGTAAGAAATATTATATTATGAATATCTATTAGATGAAATTCTTTCATGATATATGGCAAACGAACTTTGACCTTTGACAGAAGCTGTAGAAGCATAAATTGTCTTTATTATTCCATGAGCAAACCGAACAGATCCTGATCAAACGGCTCCTGCAGGTACATTTTTCACAATAAATATTTCACATTAAAACAATGGCTTTCTTCTCTGCATGGTCGCGCTTCTCAATGAATTGTTATCTCGTTGTTACCATGTGCTACTCTGGGAAACAATTCCCACATAAATATGAATTATGTTATTAATTACATATTCCTTCTCTAAAACGTATTTCCCTCTCTCATTATGATCATTGTCTACAAACCGCGTACTGGCTCACATTTGCAATCAGCTTGGACCCAGATGAGACGCCGAGTAGCTCGGTAACTCGGCGTCTCGTCAGGACCCTGGCCGTTTAACACTGGGTCAGGGCGTTTCTCACAGACTTGATAAAACCAAAAGCCAGTAACAGGTGCTCCAGAATTTAAGCAAATATTATTTCTATGACAGAATAAGGGAGAAAGTGGTACAAGAAAACTCGATTGTCCATTAATTACAAATGACAATTACAAGGCTATAAATGAGAATGTCTTAGTTCCTGTTTGCTATCTAAACGATATCGGGCGATAAACGTATTTGTTTAATGACCAAAAATTCACATTAATCGACTGTTATTGAATTTCTCCGTTAGTGCCAGTTTGTTTGAACTTTTATTGTGTTTCTACGATCCATATCACCTTTAGTTTGTCGGGCAAAATTTCAACAGTACAATATGCCGCAACTATCAATTCTCTAACAGGGCTGTTGATAAGATATGGCAATGTCTTATTTCTCAGTCCATCCTATCTTGCTTTAACACATTCCCTCATATGGACGACTTTTGACGCCTCTGTAAAAGTTACTTTGTGAACCCATTGTGATAAATAGAGCATTTGCTCCTATAGGAGCAAATGCTCTATTTATCACAATGGTTTCAAACTACAAAATTCTAAAAAAAATCCTTTTCTCTAGTTAATGCTCCTTTTCGGTAGATTTATTCAAAGAGGTTGTGTCTAAATAAAGCCTATGAGGTAATGGGTTAAACTCGTTAGAATCTCCTCAGAGATGTGGTTCTAACGTGTTGCAGCAAGCTAGGGTTTGGTGGAGAAACATTTGAATTAGATTTTACTAATGTGCATGAACGCTTTGTTGAGTTAAGTAGAAATTTAAACAATTTCTTTTAAAAACTACAATCAGAAAAGTGGTTTTAATTCTGGTGAGATGGATACACTGATCATATACTTGTACAGTAGAACCCGGTGAAAGCGAGCACATCATGACTAAAACACGAGTGACAGGTGATTGGGCAAACGAATTTAACGAAATGCAGAAAGTTCTTAGTGGGATTTTTGCATTACTGTATCAAGGACCAAAATGGAAATAAGAGCATGCTCTTTATTGTGTTATCCTTGGTGTAGAAAGCATGCCATGGGTTTTCACTATGCATCATTTTACGAATTACTATTTATTATTATGTGATACATGTTTGTGAACCATATCATGTTTTCTGTTTGCCGAAATAAATCTATCTACTTTTAACTGAACAACCACCTTAAGGGCTTCCTGGCTAATTACATTAGTGACGTTGTATAATCTAGGGAAAAAGAATTGCAGAAAGCTCGCAGACGAGCTGTTTGAATTGTTTGTGGTCTGTACTAAACAACCACCTGCTTAGGTTAACACTTTGTCCGATTACATTCATGTAAGAAATAATGACATCATGAATATTTATTAGCTGATTTTTTTATGATGTAAACTTTTGAATGATTGGTTTTGCTCCGATAAAAACTGTAGAATCAGATTTATACCATGTCAAAAGCAAACAGAGCAGACTCTGATCAGACGGCTCCTATAGGAGCCGTCTGATGTGGGTCTACTCTGTTTGCAAATGCATGAAAAGGCGTTTATATAAAGGAAATGGTTATCAGACTTATGATTGCAATTCACTGCAGCCCGTCCAGAAATAACTTACTTTATTGACATAACACATTTGTTGAATATTTTCCGTAATCCTTCGGATTTAAGTTTTGTACAAATTATTCAATTTCAACAGCTGAAGAAAGCCCAGTCTCGCCGAAAGAGCCAACTACAATAATTTCATAACTATAATTTTAGAACTTATCCTCGTGTTTGATAAACATTATTCCGCTAAACACGACCTTACTCGAATTTTCAAACAGCGTGGATCCAGATATGAAGATGTACGACGAGTTACTCGGCGTCTCATCAGGATCCAAGCTGTTTGACACTCAGTCAATTGGTTTTTTTTTCAAAAGTTTGATCGAATCGAACGTAGTTAGAATTTCAGCAGATCCAGATTCGAGCAGACATTATTTGTTTCACAGCTGGTGAAGGATATAGAGGATCTGTTGCGAGTTGTCTTTTAAGTTCACATGTTCCTAAACGAGCCTTAGAAAATATCATTAAGCGAGCCTTGGCGAGCTTAATAACATTTTCTCGGTGAGTTTAGGAACATGTGATCTTAAAAGACAACGAGCATCAGATTCTTTTTCTCACTAATCAAAAAAGTGTATTTTCGCCGTTTAAATGACATGTAAACAACGGTGTCCATGATTTGACGTCATATAATGACGTATGACGTCATATATGTTCTAAAGTGATCTTACACGTGTTACAGATCACGGAATCTTAACCCGTTGTTCTTACCCGGAGATAAGGGAAGGTATGTGAGAAAAATAACTCAGACCTATACTTACATACAGCTGGTGGATTAAAGTTGGCGTGGAGAAATAAACTTAACATAGCAGAGGTCCAGATAAGATACGTAAATTAAAATATTTTCAAGAATAACTTCTTTATTTCTCCACCAAACTCTATCTTGTGATCACTCTTTAGAATCGCCTCGAAAATTGACTGGAAAAAATGGTTGACCCATTCCCTCATAGGCTATTTTAGATACAACCTCTTTGAATAAATCTACCGAAAAGGAGCATGAACTAGAGATTATTTTTTTTTAGAATTTTGTAGTTTGAAACCATTGTGATAAATAGAGCATTTGCTCCTATAGGAGCAAATGCTCTATTTATCACAATGATTTCACAAAGTGATTTTTACAGAGTCGTCAAAAGTTGTCAATATCAGGGAATGGGTTAAGAACAAAAACGTATTCATACGCAATAAGTTATTGAGACACCAGGCCAGAGATATAACATACTGCATGTATAGACTGATCAGACAGCCCCAACAGCAGCTGTCTGGTGTGGGCATACTCTGTTTGCAAACGTGAAAAAGATTTGATTATCATATATAATAATGGGTCAATAGTTAATGTTCCTTGTCACTCAGACCTACGGATAAAAGTGCCTACTCAAGTACTAAAATCGGTCCTTTCTCCACCAAATCCTATGCTGTGACCACTCTTTAGAATCGCCCCTTCAAGTCAAATCTAAAGTATGATCATAACATAGGGTTTGGTGGAGAAATAAAGAAATTATTCTTGAAGACATTTCAATTACGCATCTTATCTGGACATCTTTTTCGTCTGTCCGCCAGTCCGTCCATCCGCCCGTATATCCATACGTACGTCCCTAGTGACCTTTTTGTCGTTAATAACTTATTTTCCGAGGGCATTAACCCTTTCACCGCCGAAGTCGCATAAATGCACCACGACAAATAGTGCAGTCCCAGATCAGACGCCACCTTTTCAAGGCGGCGTCTGATCAGGGACTTCACTTTTTGTCTCATCAAATGCATCTCATTTCCTTATTGTACTGATAATTTAACAAAATTTGGATTGCAGACGACAATGAGAAATTTGGCGCCGAAAGGGTTAAAAGAAATAAGATGTCATATACATTATAAACCAACTTTATAATCTCGGTCCTGTGGGTTTGTGGCATTAGGAATATTTACTAGAGAAAAGCAAACTTTCGGAACTGTGTAGTTTTGAAACCATCGAGATAAATAGAGCGTTTGCTCCATAGGAGCAAATGTTCCATCTACCACAATGGTTTCAAAAAGTGACTTTTACAGAAGCGTCAAAATGCGTCACTATGAGGGAATGTGTTAATATAGCAACCCGAACAAAATCTGCCTTATCTCACCCATCACCCGACATCTTACAACGTACATGTATTCCTATCTACACACTGGTTCCTAAATACTTTGTCTGAACACCCAACATGTAGCCCGGTACCTTGCTAGGCCTATATCCCTTAATCTCATGAATATTCATATACGAAATCATGAATATTCAGTTACATGTAGATCTAGATGCGTTTTCTATAATGGCACAAGGACACAAGGAATAATGACAGAAAGTGAAATATCAGATCTATATTATTGCTTAAGCAGCAAACAGAGCCGATGCTGATAACAGGGTCTCAATGGTGGCTATCTGATCTAGGTCTACTCCGATAGAAAAGACGTTGATATGCATATTAATGAATTAAAGGTTTAAAATGATAGCATCTTATACCAATATCCAGTCGCTTATGGATGCTACCTGGTATTAATATCTATTAATGTCTGCATTCGATGTTTATTTTCTGTTGCAGTAAAGTCTCACTAATGCGACCATATACATATAACTGATTCACATGAGTCCGTACGTATTCTTATATAGGAATACATCTCGCTACACAAATCTCACTTCATCTACCTCACTACACAAATATCTCTACACCTACCTCACTTCACAAATCTCACTTCATCTACCTCGCTACACAAATCTCACTTCATCTACCTCACTACACAAATATCTCTACACCTACCTCACTTCACAAATCTCTCTTCATCTACCTCGCTACACAAATCTCACTTCATCTACCTCACTTCACAAATATCTCTACACCTACCTCGCTACACAAATCTCACTTCATCTACCTCACTACACAAATCTCTCTACATCTACCTCACTTCACAAATCTCAATATATACACAGCTCGCACTGCGTGCATGCGTGTGTGTTTGTGTGCGTGCATATGCCTGTGTGGGTGTTTATAAGGGTTTGGAAGAGCGGGCATGTGATGTATTTTCATAGGCAGTTCGAAAATGAAGAAACATGCATAAGACGTTAATTAAAGCTATTCTTTCTAATTCTATTATTTGAAATATGTATCGCAGCCTCGATGTATCTAGGGAAATGATTATATTAAAGGCTAAAGGCTATTTGAAATTTCTGTTTTAAAATGATTGATTGGTTGAGATTCGCTCGTTCATAAAGGTGTGTCCGTTCCCTGGATATTAGAACAATTGAATGAAATTGCCTGTGTTCCCTTCTGGTACTCGTGGGTCCAGCACCTCTATCTCGAGTGGAATAAATAATGAGCTTCAATTTATTAACCCTTACAACGTTCATTTTTCAAATGGACTATTCCGAAAAATAAACAAGTCAAGCTTATGGTTAATATTTAGGGATTTTTCTGAAGTTAAGTTTAACATGGCAAACAGTGCAGACCCAGATGAGAGGGCTCCTCTAGGAGCCCTCTCATCTGGGGTCTACACAGTTTGCAAAGGACTTTAGTGACTTGTGTCCCGCATTGTAAGGGTTACCTCTAATATTTAAACGACCATGTGAATTGTTCTGATCATTAATCAAAACATCCTAATTGGAAACACTTTCAGCTATAAGATACATGAGGCAATCAACTTTAATAATCGTTGCCCTGCAGTGAAAAAAATAATGTCTGCTCAAATTTGGATCTGGTGCAATTAGGGCCACTTCCGGTTCGAACAAGCTTGTGAGAAAGAATTGACCGAGTGTCAAACAGCTTGGATCCTGATGAGACGCCGAGTTACTCGGCGTCTCATCTGGATCCAAGCTGTTTGCAAATGAGAGACGTGAAATAACGGGAGGCATGTTAATGACATTAATTGACATGGGAGGTCATTGTTTTTAGATTTTACAGTCAGTTGATGTTAGTTCCGATATTATTCCGATAAAGTATGGTCATGCAAGAAATACCGAGATCATGAATATCAGTAAGATATTTATAAATAATGGCATATGAATACAAAAGAAAGTTTAACCATGGCAGAAACTAGAATGAGATCTACTATCATTACTTCCATTCACATCCATACTTTCCAACCATGTTACACAATCATTGCTTCTTTTCGCATCCATACTTTCCATCCATTACCATTTTACACATTCATGGCTCTTCTCACAGCCATGCTTTCCATTCATTACCGTGTTACACATTCGTGGTTCTTTTCACACCCATACATTCTATTCATTACCTTGTTACACAATCATGGCTTCGTTTCACATCCATACTTACCGTTCATTACTTTGTTACACAATCATGACTTCTTTTCACGTTCATACTTTCCATTCATAACCTTGTTATACACAATCAATGCTTCTTTTCAAATCCATGCTTTCCATTAATTACCTATTTGAACTGACATAAATTTGTCAAACCAGACGCCTTTGTTCAAATTGGCGTCTTTTTACATTTCATCTACTATTTATGGAAGTCTGGAAGTTCGACATAGGTCGTCAGTTTCTTAAGTCTCCGTACCTTTTTCTATTCTATTTGCAGAAGTCCGACACCATGTACATGTATGTAGTTGGATTCTAAAGCCCTCAAACATATCTATGGAGGACGATCAACGCCAAAATTGCATCATGCTTTGTGGCATTTCAATTTGCTTCATGTTAAATGCATTATGCTAAATGATTATTGCATGTCACGATGTGCTTTCTTCTTTCTTTGAAGTTTCTTCCTCGATCCGACATTTGACCTTCTGTAAACTTATTTATTGATTATAATAACGTCAAATAATGTGTTTCATTGTTTAAACTTCTTTGGAGCATATTATTTATGCTATTTGCTTAGCGATTGATGCGTGGTGCTTGATGCTTGATGCGTGGTTCGTTGTTCCAACTTCGCCCCGGCCTTTGTCGTACTCTAGTCAGCTCGGACTAAAATGCTGAAGTGATTTGCCGAATATATAGGTAAAGAAGGAAAACGCTGAATAGAAGAATTATAAAAAAAACACAAAAAATAGAAGGGTTACTGATCCATTACATTAGAGAGAGAGTGTGTGTGTGGGGGGGGGGGGGTATTTACTGCTGGGAGAAGTATAATAATAACAAGAGGGTCTGAAAGGCCCTGACATCGCTCACCAGACAATCAGAGGAGAAGATTTTCAAAGTTTTCACTATGTGTTTCTATAGAAAACTAGCCGGCCCTGGGGTGAATCAATTTTGACACAAGGGGCATAATTTATTTAACTTTTGTAGAGGACCTCAAGTGAAGAAAATTTAAGGAAATGTAAATGAAAACATTTAACAATGTAAATCTAAATAAGGGCATGCACAAAAGTATGTATACACCCTCTCCCTGGGCAAATTGGTTGAATTTCAGAAAGAATATATTAATCTATATCGTTAATAACTCAAAGTCTCATCAGGTTCAATTAGTTTACTCTCTATCTGTATTTTTCAAAATTTGAAGCAGAGGTCATTATAGATTAACTAGTATTGAGCAAAAATATTTTCTCGTATTTATAATAATGACAGCGTGAGTAAATGACGTCACAAATATGTGATTTTAAAAGCGCGTGCATTCATCCACCTGAATCGGGGTCAGATGTCATTTATGCATTTCATTTTTTTTATGTGCAATACTTTATATATTATAGCTTTATATTAACTATTTGGATGCTAGTGGCAAATCAAATCTAAGATAAAAGATTGGATCCAGATTAGACGCCATTTTACTCGGAGTTTTATCAGGATCCAAATGCGTGTCCATAAGGAACAAATCTACAAATTGAAGCAGACAACATTTATTAATTATCCAGACGCAACATTACTGAATTTCTGAACATTGATTTCTTGTGTATATAGATCTGTGTTTTACTGTTTTGTATTTTGTATGAAATGCTTGTTTTGAGGGCCTCAAGGTAAATTAGTCATTATGACTAATTGAGCTACCCTCGTTAAATAAAGTCTTTCAATGTTCAAAATTTCAGATATTTTCATTACACCTTCATGAGTTATTATTATTCATATCTTAATTTATTTTCAACCCTTCCCCTGTTCTATGTTTATTCAAAATTTAAATACCTACTGAATATTCATGGACAAAATAGTTATAATGAAATATGGAAAGTGGGATAGTGTAGCCATTTTAGAAAGTAAAGAAACATCTTTCAAATTCTATTGACAAACAGAGCGGACCCTGATCAGACAGCTGCTATAGGGGCCATCTGATCTGGGTCTGTCGTGTTTGCAAATGTGTCAAAAGATGTTAACATGAGAGAAAGGGTTAGTAAACATAAAAGTATATTAGTATATTGTACACAAAATGAAAATAATGCAATGTAATGTATTTCTCAAACCCCAATATAATTCTAATAAAGATATGCTATTTTATGATATATTAGACATGTTTATATTTATAATCTTAGTCCTTTCCCTGTTCTATATTTAGTCCCGATTCCAATACCTATACAGAATATTTATGGACCAAAAAATTATAATGAAAATATGGAAGGTGGAACATTGCAGTCATTTCAGAAATTCTAAATAAACATATGAATGAAATTCCGTTAGCAATCAGAGCAGATCCTGATCAGACGGTCCGCAAATGAGCCACGCGTGGTCTATCACACATCGGCGATCAGGGTACTACACAGTTGACCCTTTACTCAATGAATATTCATGTGAAAAATAATGGCAATGAAATATATTGTTAAAATAGCATATGGACACGTGAGTTTTATCAGGGCGAACTGTGCAGAATGATATCTATGACAGACCATCAGCAAACAAGACAGACCCTGATCAGACGGACATAAAAAAGCAACAAATAAAATTGCGCCAAAGGCAACATCATTTTTAAATAATTAACCCCCCCCCCATACACACACACTTCTCAATAATGTTCTTTGGTCGCTCAAAACAACATTTAAAAACCAAACCAAACATTTAATTCGATAGAACGTTGAATCCATCCTCAGTACATTCAGTAGTTTGATTATCTGGTTTTATATGCAGCGCCACCTATATGGCAAGTTCGGCTGAAGTGCATTATGCGTTCGGCTTTCGGCTTTATGCTTGTTGCTATGGGCTTACCGCATTGGGTCGTGTGTCGTTGGGACACGTGTCATTGAAGAAACTTCAACGAAAGAAGGACTCCCATCTTGACATGCAATAATCGTTTAGCAAACTGTTCAATACCACAATGCAGGATGCATTTATCATGAAGCAAACTGAAATGCCACAATGCATGATGCATTTAACATGAAGCAAACTGAAATGCCACAAAGCATGATGCAATTTTGGCGTTGATCGTCCTCCATACATATCCTCCAATATTTACAGTAGTCCGATATATGGTCATCGGATCCTGCTGCCTGCCTTCTTTTTTTCTCCCTTCTACTTAAGTTTAACCCTTTCCTTCATATAAACGCCTTTTCACGAATTTGCAAACAGAGTAGTCCCAGATCAGGCAGCTCCTATAGGAGTTGTCTGATGAGGGCCTGTCCTGTTTGATAATGGAATTTGGTAAGTATGTTCCGTTACTTTCTAAATGGATACAATGCTCCATATTCGTTTTAACTATTTTGTCCATGGTCGTTCAGCAAGTATTGAAATTTGGAATAAACATAGAACGGATTAAGGGGGTTAAAACACAAACGTTTATGAAAGAGATTCACACATATGTCAACATCATACATGTTGTATTCAATCGTAATCTAGAAACACAATCGCCAGCAGCATTTGCAAATTTGATATTTTTTTTGCAGATTACTACAGTAAAAACCTCTCTATAACGGCCACTAAATTGTGCTAATTAGTTGGTATTTAGGGCAGGTGGTTGCTTAAAGCAAGGTGAAAGTAAAACAGAACGCTCCTGTAGGAGCGTTCTGTTTTACTTTCACCTTGCTTAAAGCAGCCACCTGCCTTTGACACAAAATACTTGATGTAATTTAGTGGCCGTTATAGAGAGGGTTTACTCTAATACAGTAACCCCATCTAAACCGGAACTCTAGTAGAGAACTATTGAGATAATTTAGGCAGGTGGCTACTTAATGCAGGATGAAATGCATGCAGCTTTCTGCGTGACTCTCACCCTGCTTTAAGCTGCCACCTGTCTCCAAGAGCGATATTTATACTAATTTTTTACGTCAGGTTTATATAGAGGGGGTTTACTGTAATCATTATCGGAGAGTATTACGCTGTCTCAACACCAGAGAGCTGTTACATTCTACGGAATATTTGTTGCGGTAAGCGGCCGACATCCAGAGAGATGCTAGTTTCTACTAAACAGAATTTGTTTCCAGTGATTAATTATTTGACTGAATTTCTCGGATAACCTCTGAAAGACAACAATAGAATTTCTACAAAATGAAATAAAGAAATTGTTGAATTTCAATTTAAAGTTTATTTGCACGCGTTATGGCAAACACGGTCAGAATAAATAATGTCAGGCGTAACTATGTACAGTAAAACCCTATAAACCGGTCTTTTACTCCTATAAAACCGGTATTTAACTCCTTATAAATCGGTCTTTTACTCCTATAAACCGGTCTTTTACTCCTATAAATCGGTCTTCTACTCCTATAAACCGGTCATTTACTCCTATAAACCGGTCTTTTTTACTCCTATAAACCGGTCTTTTACTCCTGTAAACCGGTTTTACATGTTATTAAGCCTTCGTTTAGTAAAGAAGAATTAAGATCTTTTAACAAATGAGTTCTTAATACAGATCAAAAGTCATACAGAAAGCTCATTTAGGCGTTAGGAGGTTTCTGTACGTCGTTCACCATGTATTAAAAATTCTGAAGGGAGGTGATCCCCGAGAACAAAAATTGCAACACAAAATTAATAGAGAAAACTGCAGACTCGGTTTTATTGAGTCTGTTCATGAACAGTAATTGAAAGTGCAACACTGCTCACGCCCCCTAGCACCGGCTTAAGCGGTATTCAATTTTCAGAACAAGAAGTACTGAAATTCATGATCTCGAAGGATCAGAAGGTATAGCAACACTGAGAATGAAGTACGGGGCGACGTTTTACGACCGCCACACAATCACTTAACATCTGCTGTTGTGAATATTATAAATTAAGCCACCGCTTGTTTTGCTCCATAATTTTATAGGTCTGTAAGCGCTTTTTCAAACACTGTAGACCCTGATCAGACGGTTCCTGTATATATGGAACGCTGACATTGGAAGTTCTTGCGCGGGAGCCTGAAGGTCCGCGCTATATATGGACTGCTGGCATTGGAATTTCTTGCGCGGGAGCCTGAAGGCCCCGCGCTATATATGGACCGCTGGCATTGGAATTTCACTAATAGGAGGCCTGATTTTATCAAGAATTGCGGGTGAATTTTAATTTGTCTTTATGATTATAAAAACATCATGTGTGGAATAGTACAATTTTATATAGTTGGAAACCGGTCGATATACTTTTTTTTCGGTGTAGAATTGTTTATATTTTGGAAATGAAAGTATTAGAAAATTATTTCTCCTAGGTCAGGGTTAATAAAAACAAATAATACCTCAACGGAAGGATCATCAACGATAACAGCCGAGGAAATGACTACTACTACTAAAACGCTTATGACAACCGTTTAAATCATGGGCGGGGCTTAATTAGTAAAGATATTTCGATGAAACATCAACTAAAATGACAGTTTCTAAAGGGCACGGAACTGAAGAGCGTTTGTTGGTTACTATGGCAATCCGATTTCAATTGCTGCTTTTTAAAAGAGATCCAGGGGTAAGATCGTGACGGCCGATTCTATAATCGAGAAAAAAAAAAGAACACATTCTTTACGGAAGTGAAAGTGTCCTAACTTTAGACATGCAAAGTGTGAACTTGAGAAAATGTTCAGATTAGAAATCGGATATCTGTGTGCAGATGCGATTATAAAATATCATCTTATAAATATCCATGATGTCTTTATTTCTTACATGAATATAACAAGATGGGGGATAAGGTGTCCAGTGTGAGACTGGACGGGTTACTGTATAACTAGGACCATCTGACTGAAATGACTGTTGTTTCAAGGATCCTTTGTGATGAAACAGAATTGGGCTACACAAACATTTTGTTGACAATATATTATATAAAACACGTTTGTTTCTTATTCATTATTCAGTAATCCGCGTCTTTGATGTTTTGCATCAATGTTTGTTCTTGTTTATTACATGAATAGTGTTAAATATCGATATTGGTACTGAGTACTAAGTCCGGTTTAGAGAGGTTTTGACTGTACATTTAGAGTAATATATCAATTTTATGTCCATTTTGCGAGGCGGCGCAGACTGTAGATATCCCGTTGAGTTTGCAGGCGGGTTTATTGGCAGTAAATAGTTGTAAACGCTTTACTTGCCAATCTTAATAGGACCCGCATTTGCAAACAGCTTGGATCCAGATGAGACGCCGAGTAACTCGGCGTCTCATCAGGATCCAAGCTGTTTGGCACCCAATCAGTATTTTCTAAAATGTTTTAACGAATTGAAAATGAGAAAAAATACTGTTACTGATCGGACTTTTAGCAGACATCTATTTTCAAGCAGGCTAAAGGTTAAATGCCTTTATTATCCAGGGGATATATTTTCACAACAATATCTAATTGTAGCATAATTTTACATCTGCTGTGAGGCAGGTTCGATTATCCTTGTTAACCAATTCCCCCCGAGACTATTTTTAGACCCGACCTCTTTGAATAAACCTACCGAAAAGGAGCATTTACTAGAGAAAATGAACATTTTAGAATTGTATAGTTTTTTAATAGGAGCAAATGCTCTATTTATCACAATGATTTAAAAATGACTTTTACAGAGGCGTCAAGAAATTGGTTAACCTGCATCGTTAACACAACACCCGATCAAGTGTCTCCTTTATAGTTCCCACGCATTATCGTCTGCAAAATACATTGTAATTGTGAAAAGGAAATTCGGACGATCTTAATACTGGCACTCGATCGAAAAAAGACTAAAGTCTGTATATAACACCTGTTATATAATAGTTCTATATGATACAAGAACTATAGACCTTTTCGATGTGATGCCGGTGGATTTTGCTCGTTACATGTAGTTAAGGTGGAATATTTCTGCCACCAATTACCAATTACCATTTCGCGTTGAAGATTTCGCGTTAACAATCACGGCTATTTGACAGACATATATTGGTAGTCAATACTCGAACACTTTTATTAAAGTGAGATAATTGTCTGTTCGTAAAACAATCCATAATGCTTTCGACCTATACACCCTGGACGTTTGCGTTTGAAACTAAATTAACCCTTTCACCGCCAATGTCGCCAGAATACACCACGACAAATAGTGCAGTCCCAGATCAGACGCCGCCTTTTCAGGGAATTCACATTTTGTCTCAATCTCTAGTTATCGATCTGTGTTTTATTCCTTTGAATTCTGTATTTATTTATTCCATTTTCCTTATTTCACCGAATGATTGAACAAAATTGAGTTGCAGACGACAATTAGAAATTTGGCGCCGAAAGAGTTACAAATAAATGCAAATTTATATACATGTACAGTTTTTAGTTCACCATTTGTAAAATTACAAATCTAAAATTTGCATTAAAGTCACTCGTTCATAATAGCACATATAGAACAAATTTTAAAGGCAGATAGAGTAAAAATCCCTCTAATTCTAGTAGAGAATAATTTAGATACTTTCAGGCAGCTGCCTGCTTAATGCAGGGTGAGAGTCATACAGAAAGCTCCTTGAGAAGTTGTCTGTATGACTTTCATCCTGCATCTAGCTGCCACTTGTCTACAAGGCCGATATTTATACTAAACTTAACGCCCGGTTTAGAGAGGTTTTACTGTACTGTAAAAACAAACTGTAAACCGGACGAAGAAACTAATATCAATACCGGTCTTAAAGGCAGGTTGGTACTTAATGCAAGGCGAAGGCCATGCAGAAAGATCCTTTGTGAGCTTTCTGTATGCATTTCGCCCTGCATTAAGCACCAACATGCATAAATATATAATTTGTTATTTGATAAATACAGTAAAACCTCTCTATAACGGCCACTTAATTACATCAAGTATTTTGTGTTAAAGGCAGGTGACTGCTTAAAGCAAGGTGAAAGTAAAACAGAACGCTCCTTTAGGAGCGTTCTGTTTTACTTTCACCTTGCTTTAAGCAGCCACCTGCCCTAAATACCAAATACGAGCACACTTTAGTGGCCGTTATAGAAGGGTTTTACTGTATTCCGGTTTACAGGGTGTTTACTGTAAAGTCAAATCGCTCGAAAACAGAACGTTGGTTAATAAAATAAAAGTTTAGGTCTTTTAAGTCATATAGGTGTTTAATGCATTGTGAAAGTCATGGCAGAAAGGGGGTTAGTGCATTATGTTTTACACCCTGAGTTAAGCTACCACCTGTCCCAAGAACCGGTAATGATACTACTAGTTTGAACGTCAGGTTTACCGTATTTTCAGCTAAAAATTGTGAACTTTAAAATTTAGTACCGTAAAAACCCCTCTAAACCGGACGTTCGATTTAGTATAAATATCTGTCTTGGAGACATGTGGAAGCTTAATGCAGGGTGGACGTCATACAGATAGCTCCGCTAGGAGCTTTCTGCGTGACTTTCATCCTGCATTAAGCAGTCACCTGCCTAGAAGTATCTATTTTCTCCTCTATTATAATTCCGATTTAGACGGGGTTTACTGTACACCCTCCGAGTGTTGAACGGTTGTATCCTACTGAGGCATTGCGGCGTTGATCGAGTGTTGAACGGTTGTATCCTACTGAGGCATTGCGGCGTTGATCGAGTGTTGAACGGTTGTATCCTACTGAGGCATTGCGGCGTTGATCGAGTGTTGAACGGTTGTATCCTACTGAGGCATTGCGGCGTTGATCGAGTGTTGAACGGTTGTATCCTACTGAGGCATTGCGGCGTTGATCGAGTGTTGAACGGTTGTATCCTACTGAGGCATTGCGGCGTTGATCGAGTGTTGAACGGTTGTATCCTACTGAGGCATTGCGGCGTTGATCGAGTGTTGAACGGTTGTATCCTACTGAGACATTGCGGCGTTGATCGAGTGTTGAACGGTTGTATCCTACTGAGACATTGCGGCGTTGATCGATATTTTATCTGGACCAAAAACTGTTTACAAGTAGTCCTCATCGTGTTTGTGGTTAAAAATTGAATTGAAAAACTAGATGAATCTCACAATGACGTATATATAAATGCAGCAGTATTAGAATTATTCTTTTGATTATTATTTTCAGACGCCCTAGGAAGAAACAATCAGTACCAACCTGAGACCCACGCACTCTACACGCAGTCAAGCAGTATCAACTCTATACAGCCAAGCATTGGCCTACTCTACACCAAGCCAAGCAGGGAACCACTCTGCACTCAGTGAACCAGTGGCCCAGCACTTTACAATCTGTAAAGCAGTGACTCGTGCGCTCTTCACTCAGTCAAACTGTGGCCCACTCTACACTCAGTCAAACAGTGGCCCACTCTACACTCAGCCCAGCAGGACGCAACTACTCTAAATTCAGCCAAGCAGTGAGTCACTTGAAACACAGTCAAGCAGAGGACCTCAAGCAGTGTCACCCTCTGTACACACAGCAGTGACCCCGCACTAGTGGTACACAGGTACGGAACAAATACAGTAAAAACACTAATGAACAAACATGGCTGTCCTCATAAGCAGGTGGTTGCTTAATGCAGGATGAAAGTTATGCAGAAAGCTCCTATAGGAGCTTTCTGCATAACTTTCGTCCTGCATTAAGTTACCACCTGCCTTTGCCACTGTGAATTATGCCCCTTTTTGGTGGTCGCATTAGAGGGGTTTTACTGTATCACAATGGTTTCATATAATGACCTTTACAGGGGTGTCAAAAGGCGGCAGTAGGAGAGAATGGGTTAAATATATTGCATACCTACATTCCTGTATATATATACATAGCTACAGATTAAGGTGTGTACCCAAATATTAAAATCGTCCACCAAACCCTCTTTAGAATCGTCGAAGTACATGTATAGGGTTTGGAAGAGAAATAAAAGAGCTATTGTTGAAAATGTTTAAAGTAACGCATCTTATCTGGAGCTCTGTGTGATATACATGTATCATGTGTTTAAACCCTACACCTGACGGAGGCGCCTTTTGACTATTTTGCAAACCAGGTAGCTCTAGCAGATCGGACAGTTCCTGCAGGAGCCTTCTTAGTAGGATATGATCTGTTTGCTTACGAAATGATATAGATTTAATTCTACAGTTTCTGTCATGGCCAAAACTTTCTATGTTCATGTGTCATTTAAAAAATCCATCTACGCGTCCTATCGGGGTCCAAACAGTCTGACCACTGGTCAGTAGTCTTTCAAAAGCTAAATCGGATGTCAGAGAAAAGTTTGAAACATTCCTTCCTAGTGACGCATGTTGGCGCCTCTGTAAAAATCACATTTTGAAACCATTGTAATAAACAGAGCATTTGCTCCATTTGAGCAAATGCTCTATTTATCACAATTGTTTAAAAACTACACAATTCTACAATTCTCCTTTTCTACAGTTAATGCTCCTTTTCGGTAGATCTATTCACAGAGGTTGAGTCTTAAGATAGCCTAGGAGGGAATGAGTTTTAGCAGATGTATTATTTACACTGTGATAAACACTAAGGTGGCTCCTGATCATACTGAGAAAAAATATGTCTGCCAAATCTCTGATCTGTTGCATTGTTTTCTTACTTCTAATCCGTAGAAGCGTTTGAGAAATCGTTAAGAGGTTCAAATAGCTTTGATCCTGATGAGATGCCGAGTTACTCGGCGTCTCATCTGGATCCAAGCTGTTTGCAAATAAGAGTCAGGTTGAGAATAGAATCATCGGGATTATCCCCTTGAAAGCTGGTCAAAAGTGTACTGGCGCTTGCTAACGGTGTATACCTTATTATCCTCCAGGAGTCATTTTACCAGGGAGTGCGCTGTGATCCTATTATCCCATAAATACGCATTCCTGCGACTTTGCAAACAGAGTAGACCTAGATCAGACGGCTCCTAAGGAGTCTTCTCTGTTTGCTTATGATATGATTCTACATTAAAATATTATTCTACATATTCTGCCATGGCCAAACCCTGTGTTCATGGGTTATTATGAGAAATTTATCAAATTAATACTGATGATGTCATAAGGGCACTGCATTGAAAATGCAGGAACCCTATAGGAATCACATTTTCTATCCGTCCGTCCATAAACACTTTTGACGCGATAACTCAAACAGTAGGCCTACTTCACATATTGGTTTCATAATAAGGGCATATGTTTAGTATCATCAGAGGAAGACGTCTATAGTTTCCGGGTCGAATCAAATCACTACGGCTAGAGTTATCTGCCCTTGATTACAGGGCCCTCTCTGAGTCAGTTTTCTAGTTATTTCTTACATGCATGTAATTATTCACGGAGAAAAGGTTAAACATTGATGGACCATATACCATTTTAATATACAGCTGGGCCAGTGAGTTACAATAAAACCTCTCTATAACGGCCACTAATGTGTGCTCGTAGTTGGTATTTAGGGCAGGTGGCTGCTTAAATCAAGGTGAAAGTAAAACAGAACGCTCCTATAGGAGCGTTCTGTTTTCCTTTCACCTTGCTTTAAGCAGCCACCTGTCTTTACAACAAAATGCTTGATGTAATGTAGTTGCCGTTATAGAGAGGTTTTACTGTATACGGTAGAGTAGATCTACCTCTCAAGCGGCCACTTAACCCTTAGCCTGTTATAAAAAACGAGGTATGCTTAACTCCGATCTGTTATAGTTTTCACTTACTTCCGTTTAAGAAAACATTGACCGAGTGTCAAATTGCTTTCATCTCTGAGGAGACGCTGAGTTAATCGACGTCTCACCTGGACCTAAGCAGTTTGACACTGAGTTAATCGACGTCTCACCTGGATCTAAGTAGTTTGCATTGGTTCTTAAAAGTGGGTGGCGGGTCAAAAGTAATACAGAACGCTCCTATAGGCACTTTTTGCATTATTTTCGTCCTGCATTATGCATTGTAGGGCCTTATTTTTCAAAGAACATGTACTTCTCATCTGAAAAAAAATGTAATTACGTTCTTCTCGCAAACCAATCACAAATTTCTCAGATTCTAATCCATGTTTTTCATGTGACATGAAACGCATTATTCTCATGTTAAAACTTGTTAGAAGACTGTGATGAGAAATTTCGTAGAAATGAAAAGAAAGTGATCTTGGAAGACTGATGTCCTGTAAAACTAACACTTCTAGCTACCTCCAAGATCCAGAATAAGATCTCATCTTGTAAAGGATTGTACTACAGTAAAACCCCGCTAATACGACCACTTAAAAGAGGTATAATTTCAGGTTCTAGATGCAGGTGGTAGCTTAATGCAGGATAAAAGTAATGCAGAAAGCTCCTAGGGGAGCTTTCTGTATTACTTTTGTCCTGCATTAAGCAACCACCTGCTTATAAAGACAGGTATGTTTATTCATTAAGTGGTCGCATTAGAGGGGTTCTACTGTATATATATAACAGGATGGGCTGCGAGCAGTCATTTGGCACAAACTGTTATTAACCCATTACCTCATAGGCTATTTTTTAGATACAACCTCTTTGGGAATAAATCTACCAAAAAGGAGCATTAACTAGAGAAAAGGAACATTTTAGAATTTTGTAGTTTGAAACCATTGTGATAAATAGAACATTAAATTTTGCTCATACAGGGGCAAATGCTCTATTTATCACACTGGTTTCACAAAGTGACTTTTACAAAGTCGTCAAAAGTTGTCGATATGAGGGAATGGGTTAAACGAGTCTTGGAAATTGTTATTGAGCGAACCTCTGGTGAGCTTAACATCATTTTCCAGGACGAGTTTAATACCAGTTTGTACACAAAATGAGTACGAGCATCGTATCCTTTATTTCGACTAAAATTGCATTTTTAACAGGTCCTACATGTTCAGTTCAGTTCATGACGTCGTGGTTATGTGATAAAAAATGAACATTGCCGCCTGGAAATGCATTCATTAGAACGCCTCTATTGCGATCAATAAACAGAGCTATACTTTTGAGTCGTTTAACCCTTCCCCTCTTATAATTATATTAATGTAAGAAATAATGACGTCATGAATATTAATAAGATTAGTTTTTTTATAATGGCATATGAACACAGGACATTTTGCCTCAGGCAGAAGCTGTAGACTCAGATTTATATCACACCAAAAGCAAACAGAGCAGATCCTGATCAGACGGCTCCCATAGGAGCCGTCTGATCTGGGTCTACTCCGTTTGCAGATGCGTCAAAATGTGCTTACATAAGGGAAAGTATTAACCCTTTCCCTGTTCTGTTTTCATGTAAGAAATAATAACAACATGACTATTTATTAGCTCCATTTTTATAACGTACATGTATTGTATTTTCAAGGTAAATTCTAGCTTTGACACAACTTGTAGAATCACATCTATACCATGTCAAAAGCAGACAGAGCAGACCCTGACCAGATGGATCCTATAGGAGCCGTCTGAACTGGGTCTACTCTGCTTGCATATGCATGAAATGACGTATGTATTTGGGAAAGGTTTAAGCATGTAATAACTAAACACATTCATTAACTGTTTATTTTCAGACACAATCTTTTTTAATAAATGCTCTGAAAAAGGGTTATTTACGAGAGAAAATGATAATTTAGAATTGTATAGGTTCGAAACCATTGTGATTAATAGAGCATTTTCTCCTGTGTAGCAAATGCTCTATTTATCACAATGGTTTCAAAGCGTAACTTTTACAGAGGCGTTAAAAGTCGTCAATATGAGGGAATGGTTGATACAAGATGAAAGTTACGCTGAAAATTCCCATGGGAGCGTTCTGTCTTACTTTAGTCCTGCATTAAGCAACCACCTACTAGAGACAGGTGTCGATTCACTAAATGGTCCCTTTTTTACTGTATATATAGCGAACAAGATCAGACAAGTTTCCCCATCAGGGATGTAACGACAGATCAGGTTACACTCTGAAAATAAATCCGTCAAACAGGTAAGACGACATTCATGCACTGCATTTATGTTGATGTAAATGATCTGGATCTACACTGTTTGCATCAGAAACTTCGCAAGTCTGATCAGACGTCATGTGTCAGAAATTGGGGGGGGGGGGGCATTCGTAACTACTCGTCTTATTCCGTCAGGATTCGGAATATAGAAAGTAGCTGAGGTATTCCGAGTGAAATATGGAGTGAGATACATGTACAAAACAATCGTCTGTGACGTTTCCCCGTTGTCTACTAAACAACCCCCATGGATCATGTTGGGTATTATGCGTGATCTGTCAATTCGCTCATAATAAAGATTCGTCATTCCAGAAAAAAAATTATGATACCGGTTGTATTAACCCTTAGCCTGATAAGCGCGACCTACCTGACATTTGTAAACAGTTTGGATCCAGATGAGACGCCGAGTAACTCGGCGTCTCATCAGGATCCAATCTGTTTGACACTCTGGCAACAGTTTCTCAAAAGCTTGCATGAATCAGAAGTACATGAAAACTGTAACAGATCGATGGATAAGTAGACCACATTTCTATACCAGGGTAAGGGGTAATTACTATTGCCATAAAACAGTCGGTTATAAATTAGAGCATTTTCTTACCCACATCGACACATATAATCATTGCCTATATTGCATATGATTATCTTCACCTTTTTACCTAATAAATATGCGTGACACACTCCACCAATTGTGAATACAGAAAAATCCTTCCAAAAAGGACGTTCAATTTAGTATAAATGTCTGTCTTGGAGACAGGTGGCAGCTTAATGCAGGATGAAAGTCGTTCAGAAAGCTCCTCAAGGAGCTTTTTGCACGACTTTCACCCCGCATTAACCCTTCGCTTGCTGAATTCTAAAATACATTTCTCCTTCTTTACCCATGTCCTGTTGTATAATTACATAATTATATCTTCACTGTGTACAAGTATTTCGCTGTGCAATCACCGCTGTGGAGTGCACTGGTTGCACAATCAATTTGTAAATAGTGCAGACCCTGATGAGACAGCTCCTGCAGGAGCTGTCTCATCTGGGTCTTCACTATTTACAGGTAGGTATATTGACGTGAATAGCAAGCGAAGGGTTAAGCAGCTACCTGCCTAAAAGTATCTAAATTCTCCTCTACTAGAATTCCGGTTTAGATGTGGTTTTACTGTATTACCAAATTACTGTTCTTATAGTGTTACATAACACAAGTAAACATATTGCCATCACATATAGATATTTTATAAGCAAACAGAGCAGACCCTTACCAGACCGGTCCAATAGGAGCTGTCTGATCTGAGTCTACTATGTTTGCAAAAGTGTCATCAGGTGTCACTATCAAGTAAAGGGTTAAGTCAATATTTCAACAGCTGTCACGTGACAAGATGCTCATAACAATGAACCATTAGCTTCTGAAAGACACGTCATCTCATTTATCAAATAATAATGCTTGTCCCGCTTACCGCGGCCTGAATCGCTTTGCAAACAGCGTGGATTCTAACGAGACACCGAATAACTCTGCAAATCAATGTAAAACGAGGGCACATATTTCTAGGAGGTAATATCTTTTGTCACGGTTGTGTCATTATTGTAACTCTTCTCACAATGCTATAAAATGCTTCCCATTGCTCATGTGGTCCCGGATATTATTAAAAAAACGACTGAATGTGGACCTGAGCCCTTTCTCAACTACAAATGACCTTCGATATCTCAAACTTCAAGGGACCATACAACTTACTTCGAGATAACAAAAGTTCGAGCGATCCGATTTCTAATCTGAACAATTTCTCAGGTTTGCAGCTTAATGCAGATCTAAAGTACTGTTGTAAGCTCCTGTATTAACTTTCAGCATTATTTTCGACCTGTAGTATGCTGTTAGATGCGTTTCTTGATATGTGGAGTTATATATATTAGAACCATTCTGTATTGTAAGTTCTGGAAGGACCGAACGTTTACTTGGAGTAATCACTACGCCTCTGCAATCAGAGTCAACCCAGATCAGTAGGTCACTGTAGAAGCCGTCTGGGCAGGGTCTGCTCTGTTTACTTATGATATAATATAAATCTGATTCTACAGTTTTTACCATTACCAAATATTTCTGTATCCATGTGTTACTATAACAATTAAACGTACAGTAAAACCTCTCTACTACGGCCACTAATTTACATCAAGTATTTCGTGTTATAGGCAGGTGGCTGCTTAAAGCAAGGTGAAAGTAAAACAGAACGCTCCTATAGGAGCGTTCTGTTTTACTTTCACCTTGCTTTTAGCGACCAGCTGTCCTAAATACCAACTAATTAACACAATTTAGTGGCCGTTATAGAGAGGTTTTATTGTACCATTATTACAGCAGTCATTTCTAAACATACAATGTAGACCAAGATCAACCACTATGTCTTAGCACAGGGTTCAATCTTGAACGACACTAATTCTATAGGCAGTGGACAGACCATTACTTTTGACAGTTGACGGGAAGTGAAGAGACTTGAGCAACAGTTAACCGAATGTACTCGTTTTTCCACCAAACTCTACGTTGTGACCACTCTTTAGAATCGTCTCAAAGCGAGGATCTAAAGAGTAGTCACAGCATAATAGGGTCTGATGGAGGAATAAAGATATTATCATTGAAAATATTCTAATTTACGCAAGGGTTCGTACACCCCAGAAAGTATCCACGGTTTTAACTTTTAAGACCGGTGTCAGCTTAATGCAGGGTAAAAATCACGTAGAAAGCTCCTCCGGGAGCTTATCACATGGCATTCACCCTGCAGTAAGAAATCATTTTCTACCTAAACACTTCTCAATTCTTCTATAATAAAAAAGCGGATAAGCAAAAGGCCAGTCAACGGTCATCGGAATTGTTTGTTTTGTTTGTTTCAGAAACCAGCGATTCCGCAATGGAGGAGGACACGAAAGAGACCAAGAGCTCGTGTTGCTGCTGTTGCGCACGCCCTAAAAGAAAACCTAAACCGGTGAAAACCGCTCCCGCCGACAGTAACAAGAATTCTACACATTCAGATACACTCCTCCCATCTGTGGAACAAAATATGTCCAACTCAAACTCATTCCAAGCCCACGACCAGCGCGAACACGACGGGCTACCAAAATCAAAACGATGTGGCGGTACATGCTTCAAGTGCTGTAAAAAATTCGTTACATTCTTCTTTTCCAATATCGGACTTTGTTCGCTCGTTGTTGCATACTCCATACTTGGCGGGTTTATCTTCAAAAACCTCGAGGCTCCTTACGAGATCGAGAAGAGGCATTATATTACGGGCAAGCGGGCGGCATTTGCCCGCATGTTGTGGAACCTCTCGCAATCAGACAAATTCTTCTTCGAGCTTAACTACACGAGAGACGCAGAGGACATCCTGATCGATTTCCAGGAAGAGTTGCTCGCTGCCACAAAGAACGGCTGGGACGGAACGGATGGTGACGTGGATGTGCAATGGTCATTCGCCGGATCTCTGCTCTACTCAGTCACTGTGATTACTACTATAGGCAAGTTTGTTTTCATTCGTTTATTCTAATATGGAAGCAAACTCAATACAGTAAACCCCTTTCCTCCATAATACGCCTTTCTACGCCTCTGAAAAAGTCACTTTTCGAAACCATTGTGATAAATAGAGCATTTGCTCCATAGGAGCAAACGCTCTATTTATCACAACGGTTTCAGAACTACACAAATTTTAAATCTAACTTTTCTCTAATAAGGGCTCCTTTTCGATAGATTCATTCAAAAAGGTTGGATCTAAAACATATAGCCTATGAGGGAATGGGTTAACAGGACACTTCATAATGAATTTTTTTAATACAGTGTTTGTATTAACCCTTTCCTTCATATAAACGTGTTTTCACGCATTTGCAAACGGAGAAGATGCAGATCAGACGGCTCCTAATGGAGCCGTCTGATCAGGATCTGCTCTGTTTGCTCATGGCTACAATTTTTCACCTTCCATATCTAATGTATTATAACTATTTTGTCCATGACATTTATGTAGGTATTGAAATTTGGAATAAACATAAAACAGGGAATAGGTTAAGAACAAAGTAAGTCTATTAAGGCAAGTGGCTGCTAAATGCAGGGTGGAAGTCATGCCGAAAGATCCTTTAGAAACTTACTGAATGACTTTCTAACTGCATTAAGCAATCACCTGCCTGAAAGGCCGGTTTTATACTAATTTAAACGCCCGGTGACTGTCTGCACTTTTCATTCTGTATTCAGCAACCATCCGTGTTTACAAAATCCAAGAAGCTCCTTTAAACAAATGTTACGCCCCTAGGGACATTTATTAGCGGTAATACGGTGTGTCATGTGATGTGCAGCTATATGAATATTCGTGCAAGAAATGATGACGTATTCATGTTAACCCATTCACTCTTATTGGCTCATTTTGACGCTTCTGTAAAAGTCATTTTTAAACCATTGTGATAAAAAAGCATTTATTTATCACAATGGTATAAAAACTACAATATTCTAAACGTTACCTTTTCTCTAATAAATGATCCTTTTCGGTAGATTTACTCAAAGAAGTTTGGTCTAAAAATAGTCTAGGAGAGAATGGGTTAATGCCCTTCGCTCACGGTTTTGCAGTGGACTCGACTGTGTTTATGTCATATGATGTACTACTACAGATTGTTTTGCCTTGCACTCACCCAACCACTGGAACCAGATCGAAAAAGTTTAACTATAACAACTAGTACATTAAGGTACTAGGATTTTAAAATAAACTATAGTCGTTTTCGGTCTAGCGCCAGTGCACAAGATATGCGTATATGTAAAACATACATACACTGATGCAATGCTTACATTGTATGTTTGTTACGTCTGGATGTATATGTCATGATCATATCATAAATTACACATTTACCTGTCTTTTAACCCTTTACTCTATAAGTACGATTTTTCTACGCCTGTGAAAACAGATTAGACCCAGATTAGTCGGCGTCTGTAGGAGCCGTCTGATCAGCGTTTGCTTGTGACATGAAATACATCTGATTCTACAGTTTTTGTGTTCATGTGTCATAATGAAATGACCTAATTAATATATATTCATGATGTCATTAATTCTTACACGAATAGTCATGGAGTAAAGGTTTAACTCTTTCGTCCATATAAACACAAAGTAGACCCTGATAAAACGGCTCCCATAGGCGTCGTCTAATCAGGGTCTTCTCTATTTGCTTGTGGTATGCAATAGATCTGGTCCTACAATTCATGCCTAAGCTAAAACATCCAGGGTACATGTGTCATTGTAAAAATTCAGTCTTTAAATATTTATGGCATAATTATTTCTGACATGAATATCAATTAACACATTCCCTCTTATTGACGACTTTTGACGATTCTGTAAAAGTCACTTTGTGAAACAATTGTGATAAATAAAGCATTTGCTTCTATAGGAGCAAATGCTCTATTTATCACAATAGTTTCAAACTACAACATTCTAAAATTTTCCTTTTCTCTAGTTAATGCTCCTTTTCGGTAGATTTATCCAAAGAGGTTGTACCTAAAAATAGCCTATGAGGTAATGGGTTAAACAGAGAAAGGGTTAAAGGTGGAAAGCTTACGTTTTGTTCCTCTCTTTTTGTCAGGTTACGGCCATATTGCACCCAAGACATTTAACGGGCGGCTGGTGACTATTTTCTACGCGTTGGTGGGTATTCCGTTAACCTTGTTGTGCTTGGCCAACATGGGAGCATTCCTCGGCGACTGTTTCCGGCTTGTTTATAAACACACGTGTCGTCTACTTACCTGGATGTGCTGCCCACCCGAGGATAGCTTCACCAAGAAAAAGGTGAGCACTGTATCGCGGTCAATATACACACAGGAACTGGACCCGCTTCATTCCAAAGGGTCAGCAAACAACATTGACAAACTCGGCGTAGACACAGTGCGTGTAAAACGTGTTCCAAGTACAAATAAACTGGAAGTTGTGGCGGGTGGTTCCCAGAGCGGGAGTCGTAGTGAAATAAACATCGTAGTAGAAGACTTTGACACTCCTAAATCAAAACACAAGTCAGAGAAGATACGGGTACCGGTGTTTGTGAGTATAATGATAATTGCTATGTACATTTTTGGAGGGGCACTGATGTTTTCCATGTGGGAAGAATGGGACTACCTGGAAGGCTCCTATTTCTGCTTTATTACCCTGAGTACAATCGGATTTGGCGATTACGTTCCCGGCTCCATAGGCCGCACAGATTCAGACTCCAGTCGACAAAAGCTGATCATCTGCTGTGTTTACTTGATGTTTGGTCTTTCTATCATAGCAATGTGTTTTAATCTTATGCAAGAGGATGTTAGAGCGAAATTCATCTGGCTTGGTGAACAGATAGGACTCATAGATAAGAAATGATACGGATATTGTGTTAAACTAATGTTTTAGCCCTTGCCCCGATGTGAAAAAAAATGTCTGCTCATTTTTCGAGGTCTGTTGCAGTTGTGACTACTTCAGAATCGACCAACCTTTGAGAAACTATTAATCGAATGTCAAACAGCTTGGATCCTGATGAGACGCCGAGTTACTCGGCGTCTCATCTGTATCCAAGCTGTTTGCAAATGCGGGTCAAGTCGTGAATTGCGGGGTAGGGGTTAGGAAGGGGATACGAAGTTTTGACCGTCAGTATTCAAGAAGGATCAAATGTATAGTGTATGTGTAGGATTAGTTGAACATTCTTTTCAGTCTCACATAGGAGCTTTCTTCATTGACGTGTTGTACAGTCCGACTGAACATTTTTATAAATGCTTTAAAATTTGAGAGTACAATTAAACCGTCTTGAACCAGACTTTTAGTATAGGCAAAATTAAACATGATTCGACACTTCGCTTTTAGAGCTTGCTGCATGACGTTCATCCTGCATTAAGCTGTCACATGTCTTAACCCTGTCCCTGGTCAATATTCTGTACGGTATGATGATATCATGAATATTTATAAGCTGATTTTTTTATAATGTTAACTTTACAAGGGAATGTTTTACTTTGAGAAATTTGAAGAACCAGATCTATATACCATGTCAAAAACAAACAGAATAGTCCCTGATTAGACGGCTCCTATAGGAGCCGTCTGATCTGGGTCTACTCTGTTTGCAATGCGTGTTTATAAATGCGTTTATAAATATGAGAGAAAGGGTTAACGACATAAGTTCCTATGATCAAGTGAAGCTAAGTAATATTAACCCTTCGCTTGCTGAATTTTAAAACTCATTGCTCCTTCTTTACCCATGCCCTGTTGTATAATTACATATATCTCCACTGTGTACAAGTATTGCGCTGTGCAATCACTGCTGTGGAGTGCACTGGTTGCACAATCAACTTGTAAATAGTGCAGACCCTGATGAGACAGCTCCTGCAGGAGCTGTCTCATCTGGGTCTTCACTATTTACAGGTACGTATATTGACGTGAATAGCAAGCGAAGGGTTAATTTAAAGTCAGGGTTTTACAATGGCAATAATAACACATTTAAACCGACTGAAGTTTATAAACTGACTGGTCCCATACATAGGCAAATAGTGTAGACCCAGATAAGAGGACCCCTGTCCGAACTCTCTGATCAGGGTCTGCACTGTTTGCTATGCAATGCCAAAGGATTTCGACAGCATAATCTGTCTTTTTATAGACTCCTCTCAAATGAAAAAATGGAATCGTTCAACTTATTACTTTGGTCGAGTTTACTGTCTATAATATGAGAGTTCAAGGGTTAAACCCTTATTCCATGAATATTCATTTAAGAAATTATGACTTCTTGAATATTAATTAGATAATTTTTATAATAACATATGGACACAGGGCATTTTGGTCATGGCACCGTATCTATATTATATCATGAGCAAACAGAGCAGACCCTGATCAGACAACTCCTACAGGAGTGGTCTGATCCGGGTATATCCTGTTTTCAAAGGCGTTTAACCCTTTCACTGCCAAATTCTGTCGTCTGCTAACTTTGTCGTCTGCTACAAATTTTCATTCTTTTGATTTTCTTCATTTTTGTTTCAAAAACATAGTAACAGTAACAAACAGTTTGGATCCTGATGAGACGCCGAGTTACTCGGCGTCACATCTGGATCCAAACTGTTTGCAAAGGTAATCACAGATCCGGCATTGGCAGCAAAAGGGTTAAACTTTACAATGCGGGACACGAATCACTAAAGTCCCTTGCAAACAGTGGAAACCCAGATGAGAGGGCTCCCAGAGGAGGCGTATCACCCGGGTCTGCATTGTTTGTCATGGTACACATTTCTTTAGAAAATCGTTAAATATTCACCATAAGCTTGACCTGATTGAATTTTGGAAAAGTCCATTTACAAGTTCAGCCTTATAAGAGTCAGATGCATGTTTATGGAGTGAAAGGTTAACGTCTGGTTTTAGAACGGTTTATTATACTCGACTTGTTTTTGATACATTGTAACTGTGACTGAGCTGGATACATTTGTAAGTGTGATTCAGAGCTGGATACATTGTAAGTGTGATTGTGAGCTAGAAAATACTATACGCGTGAGTGTGAGGTAGATACATTTGTAATTTTAGTGTGAGCTGGATACATTGTATGCGTGACTGTGAGCTAAATACGTTTTGTAAGTGTGGTTGTGAGCTAGATATATTGTAAGTGTGATTGTGAGCTAGATACACTATAAGTGCGACTGTGAGCTAATTACGTTTTGTAAGTGTGGTTGTGAGCTAGATATATTGTAAGTGTGATTGCGAGCTCGATACATTTGTAAGTGTGATTGTGAGATAGATTCATTGTAAGCGTGATTGTTAGCTAGATACATTTGTAAGTGTGATTGTGAGCTAGATACATTGTAAGTGTGATTGTGAGCTAGATACATTGTAAGTGTGATTATGAGCTACATGTTAATATCAGCGGTTTTGGAAATATAGTGAAACTCATTTAAACAGGACCTTCGGTAAAGAAGAAATTAGAAGGGTTTCAGACAGGCCGCTGCTTAATGCAGAACGACAATTCTACAGTAAACTCCCAGAGGAGCTTACTGTAGGACTTTCACTCTGCATTAAGCTGCCACCTGTCTTAAAGACCAATTTTGATACTAATTTGAAATTGCTGTTTAACCCATTACCTCCAATAATAACGATTTTTATTATACTGCAAAGTAAATTCCTTATTTTGATTGGTCAATCAGCCATGTATAAAAGAGTCGTGTATCCCTCAAAATTCTGATGTATATACGGAGTCATCAGCAACAATAGAATGTCCCCCGTCGAGGGCCTCGCTTCATTGCTACAACAAAATAAATGGCCGACCGGCTTCACTTCGTCGATTCGGTCCAAACAACTGCTGTCAAACGAAATAAGAAGAGTTTTGGGCGGAACAAAGTTATTTATTGAGAAACATTTTTGTTTTAGTTGTTATATAACAATCTAAATGAACCAGATACGTGATGAAGGTCTTATTCTGCTCTAATGCTGCAAATGTTGGCAAGGTGTTTGTGCACGTACCGATTAGCCCTCAAACCTCCGCTTTTATAAAGACAACCTAAGCTCAATTTGATTCCGATTTTATTTATGCACATGCACAACATACGTGCTTGTAAATTTCAGTATAGACGCTCCTTCAAACGCCCATTTTTTAAATTATAAAAACCGTCATTTGACGCCGTCCAAATGACGTTGGAATTGCGCCATTCCCTAGATTAAATTTAACCGTTATAATGCTGAAAACAGTGTCAGCTTAATCTCTGATCTGCTGAAAGTTTTACTAACGCCGGATTTTTTCAATCCTTTGAGAAAAAATCTCTTTCTATCCACAAATGTAATAAGCAGGTTATTACACGTTGAATTAGGGTCGCAGAGTGATACAAGCCCTTACCTTACAGTATGCGGCCCCTGAGGTGAGGCAAAATGACGCCTACATTAACAACGCTAATTAACTGCTACAAATATTAAATTTTGCAGTATAATAAAATCGTTATACAGACCATTGGCGGGGTATCTGACCTTTTATTCCCAGCTGAGGAAAATACATGTACATGTAGCCCTCGCATAACGTCTCCGGCAACATGATTTTTTTCCTCAGCAGGAAATAAAAAGCCAGATACCCCGCCAATGATCTGTATAACTAATATTATTACATGACGTATGTACACAGAAATGTTTAGCCATGACAGAAACTATAGAATCGTATCTATATTATTTCATAAGCAGTACAGAATATACCCTGATCAAGCGTCTCCAACAAGAGCCGTCTGATCTGGATCTACTATGTTAAAGGCGTATTTAGGAAGCAATTGGTTAAGTGTAAGCTTACATTACGGAGCATTTCTTTATTACTTTTGGTCTGCGTTAAGCTACCACTGCCCAAGACCCCAAACACATAACCGATTAAAAGATAGCTGAAGAAAAGTTTTAGTTTGCTTTGTCTCGTTTGATATCGCCCATCACATATACTTGAATGTTCCTCCTGCAGTGGTATCGCAGACAATGGTATCTCCGTCCGAGAGTTTTAACCCTTTCCTTCATATTAACGCTTTTCACGTCTTTTCAAACAGACTTGACCCAGAGTAGACGAATCCTTTGTTTGCCGTCTGAACAAGGTCTGCTCTGTTTCCTTATGGTATAATATATATCAGAAATTAAAATATATAGAGCTACAGATAAGGGTGCATACCCAAATACTTACAAAGTCATATCTCTACCAAACCCTATACTGTAACCACTCTTTAGAATCGTCTCGAAGCTACAGTTTCTCTTTGAGCCAAACTGTCCTTTGTTCTTATGTCTTTATAAATGATAATCTAATTCATATCAATGATGTCATTATTTCTTACATGAATACTCGGCGGATATAGGGTTAAAAGCAGTTATCGGGGTTTGATACGAAAGACCTCAGCATGCTAAAACATTACTTTTACCTCGAGAAAGTTTATTATGAAATTTGAGGTTTAATGAAAATATACATATCATAGTTTGTCTCTCGGCCATAAATTCATCTGCGGGAAATCTGACAGGAAAACTCATAGTTGGCCTATAGGCAATTTTTCTGCCTTTGAATTTTTAGCTGAGACAAATAAAATAATGAGGCACATTGGTATGTACAGTAAAACTTCGATTATCCGAACTCTAAAATACGTATTATTATCGATCTTTAAGACAGGTGGCAGCTTAATGCATGGTGAAAGTCATGCAGAAAGCTCCCCTAGGAGCTTTCTGCACGACTTTCGCCATGCATTAAGCAGCCACCTGCCTAAAAGGGTATAAATTCGTCTATACCGAAAATTCGAAAAATCGAGGTTTTACTGTATATTGATTCAGATGTCCAGATTAATAGAATTAAGCATGGGCATTGTTAAAGCCGGGGGTTTCTATACCCGAGGTTGGTCTGTTCCCAGTTGCAAACGAGCTTTAGCGAGTTTCCGACAGGAACAGACCAACCGAGGGTATAGAAACCCCTGACTTTAACAATACCCATGCTTGATTATTTTTCTCGCTTATATACACCCAAAATACATGTCCTATAAGGAGCGTTCTGTTTTAATTTCATCTTGCTTAAAACATTCACCTGCCCTAAATACCAACTAATTAACACAATTTAGTGGCCGTTATAGAGAGGATTTACTGTAACTCCTTTATTTCCTCACCAAACCCTATGTTGTGACCACTCTTTAGAATCCCCTCGAAGAGTGGGCACAACATAGCGATAGGTGGAGAAAATGACGATTTTAGTAACTGAGTACGTCCCTTTATCTGTTACTCTGTATTAATATCAGACCTTAAACTTTATAATAACATTTCTTGAGGTAATAGTAAAGTTATTGCATGTTTCGTGAATGTAGTTTATTAACTAAATTTGAAATATCAAATACCGATATCTGCCTTTAACCCATTCCCTGATATTGACGACTGTTGACGACTCTATAAAAGTCACTTTGTGAAACCATTGTGATAAATAGAGCATTTGCTCCTTTAGGAGCAAATGCCCTATTAATCACAATGATTTCAAGCTAAATTATCTAATTGTTTCCTTTTCTCTACTTAATGCTCCTTTTCGGTAGATTTATTCAAAGAGGTTTTATCTAAAATAGCCTGTGAGGTAATGGGTTAATCCATCTCTTGAAAATCATTACTTGACTGGCACTGCCAATAGCAATGATTTAACCCTTACAGTGCGGGACATGAGTCACTTATGTCATTTACAAACAGTGTAGACCAAGATGAGAGGGCTCTTAGTGGTTTGTTATGTTACACTTTCTTTTAAAAAATCTCTAACATTCACCATAAGATTGACCCGTTTGTATTTTGGAATATTCTATTTGAAAAGTCAGCGTAGTAAGTATTAATCCATGTCCTCTTATATGTACTGACACATTTAGATAACACCTCTGTAAAAGTCTCTTTGGAAACCATTGTGATAAACAGAGTATTTGTTCCATAGAAGCAAATCCTTGATTTATCACATTGGTTTCAAAACTATATAATTCTAAATGGTGACACTTTTTCTAGTAAATGCTCCTTTTGAAAGAGGATGTCTAAAAGTAACTTAGGACGGAAGGAGTTAAAACCAGATAAGATGTGCATAATGCATATGTTTGCTTCAGAAGGGTCCTGTGTTAATTATGTTCTGGATGAATATAGACCATAAATTCAAATTCGATATTATCACCTGTGCTATCTATATTTTTTTCTATTTCATGTCCGCTCTTTGCGTGTTTCACTACACTCGTGTTTTCACCATACATGTAGTCGTATTTTCATTCAAATCGTGTTTTCGCTCTAGTCGTGTTTTCACTCTAGTCGTGTTTTCACTCCAGTCGTATTTTTGCTCTAGTCGTGTTTTCAATCTGTCATGTTTTCACTCTAATTTATTTTAAGTAATTTTACTGGAAATGTTCCATATTTTCGTTATTTATTTTGATTGTTTGTATGTTAGTGTTTGTCTACCGAAAAATAGTCAGCACATGCTCTTTATAGAGTATATATACCATGTATGATTGGCGATTTTGAATGCCAGAGTTCTGTTTAATACCAAGTTATCAATGCATTTAACAAACAAAGGGTGGTTAACCTTTTCCCTGTTGCATATTCGTTTAAGAATTAATGGCATTATGAATATGTATTAACCCTTTCGCTGCCAATACCGGATCTGTGATTACCTATGCAAACAGTTTGGATCCAGATGAGACGCCGAGTAACTCGGCGTCTCATCAGGATCCAAACTGTTTGTTACTGTTTCTATGTTTTTGAAACAAAACTGAAGAAAATCAAAAGAATTAAAATTTGTAGCAGACGACAAAGTTAGCAGACGACAGAGTTTGGCAGCGAAAGGGTTAAGATAAGTTTAATAATGGCATTTGAACACACGATGTTTTATCTTTTTCAGAAACGGTAGAATCAGACTTGTATTATTCCAAAAGCAGACAGAGCAGACCCTGATCAGACGGCTCATATAGAAGCCATCTGATCTCGGTCTACTCTGTTTGCAAATGCGTGAAAAGATGTTTATGTAGAGGAAAGGGTTAATTCCACATTTTCTATCTCGCTTAAGCCTAAGCTGGCATATTGTCCAGTAGGTTTGTCAACCAACTTTTCAAATACATTTCAAATACGACGAGTGTTGTTATTGTATTTTATTTGACCCTTGACCTTTGTCCTGATGAATAACTAATTACTCCTCAGAAGCTGATCTACTTCAGTTATTACTTATTTTCGATTCGGTAAAACTTTTGATAGACTATTGATCGAGTACCAAACACGTGGTGGATATCCACGTAATAAATAACAACATGCATATTAATTAACCCATTACCTCATAGGCTATTTTTAGATAAATCTCTTTTGAATAAATCTACCGAAAAGGAGCATTAACTAGAGAAAAGGAAACTCTTTAGAATTTTGTAGCTTGAAACCATTGTGATAAATAGAGCATTTGCTCCTATAGGAGCAAATGCTCTATTTATCACAATGGTTTCACAAAATGACTTCTATAGAGTCGTCAAAAGTCGTCAATATGAGGGAATGGGTTTATGAACTGATTGTTCTACCATGGCATATGCACATAAGACTTGATTTTGCCATGCCAGGAGCTGTACAATCAGAACTACAGCAAAACCCCTCTAATGCGACCACTTAATGAATGAACATGTGTGTCCTTATAAGCAGGTGGTTGCTTAATGCAGGACAAAAATAATGCAGAAAGCTCCCGTAGGAGCTTTCTGCATTACTTTTGTCCTGCATTAAGCTACTCTCTGCATATAGCACCTAGAATTGTACCTCTTTTAGGTGGTCGCATATCATGAACTAAACAGACCTTGATCAAACGGCACCTACAGAAGCAGTTTGATGTGGGCATACTCTGTCTTCTACAGAAGCCGTCTCATGTGGGCCTACTCTGATATGACACAATCAGTCAATGGACGACCTTGATATGCCACCGTCAGTCAATGGACGACCCGTCAGTCAATGGACGACCCGTCAGTCAATGGACGACCTTGATATGCCACCGTCAGTCAATGGACGACCTTAATATGCTACCGTCAGTCAATGGACGACCTTAATATGCTACCGTCAGTCAATGGACGACCTTGATATGCCACCATCAGTCAATGGACGACCTTAATATGCCACCATCAGTCAATGGACGACCTTGATACACCACCAGTGAATGGACGACCCGTCAGTCAATGGACGACCTTGATATGCCACCATCAGTCAATCGACGACCTTAATATGCTACCGTCAGTCAATGGACGACCTTGGTATGCCACCATCAGTCAATGGACGATCTTAATATGCTACCGTCAGTCAATGGACGACCTTAATATGCTACCGTCAGTCAATGGACGACCTTGGTATGCCACCATAAGTCAATCGACGACCTTAATATGTTACCGTCAGTCCATGGACGACATTGATATGTCAACTTCAGTCAATGGACGACCTTAATATGCTACCGTCAGTCAATGGACGACCTTGATATGCTACCGTCAGTCAATGGACGGCATTGATACGCCACCAGTCAATGAACGACATTAATATGTTACCATAAGAGAAAACGAGCCTATATATCTTAACGCTTTACTCCATGAATAGTCGTGGCATAAATATGGAAGCATGTGTCTCTATACAGTAAAGGGTTAACGTAGAACATCAAAATAAACCATAACTACACACAAAACCCGTCTTATATGACTACAGTAAAACCTCTCCAAATTGGACGTTAAACGTAGTACAAATATCGGTCTTCGAGACAGGTGGCAGCTTAACCCTTTCGCTGCCAAACTCTGTCGTCTGCTAACTTTGTCGTCTGCTACAAATTTTCATTCTTTTGATTTTCATTATTTTTATTTCAAAAACATAGTAACAGTAACAAACAGTTTGGATCCTGATGAGACGCCGAGTTACTCGGCGTCTCATCTGGATCCAAACTGTTTGCATAGGTAATCACAGATACGGCATTGGCAGCGAAAGGGTTAATACAGGGTGACAGTCATGCAGAAAGCTCCTAGAGGAGCTTTCTGCATGACTTTCACCCTACATTAAGCAGCCACCTGCCTACAAATGTCTATATTCTTCTCTATTAGAATTCCGATTTAGATAGGTTTAACAGTACCTGTAATGTATCTTATTTGGAGTCCCACTGTATGACCGCCGTAACATTTAAAGAACCGGATATATATGACATTTTACAAACAGTGTAGATACAGTTCAAAGGGCTCCTTAGGGGGACCTTGAATTATGGTCTGCAATGTTTGTCAATAACTCAGTTTCGTCTTTGAAAATACAGTACAACTTCTCTATAACGGCCAATAAATTGTGTAAATTAACTGGTAATTAGGGCAGGTGACTGCTTAAAGCAAGGTGAAAGTAAAACAGAACGCTCCTATAGCAGCGTTCAGTTTTACTTTCACCTTGCTTTAAGCAGCCACCTGCCTTTTACACAAACTATTTTATGTAATTTAGTGGCCGTTATAGAGAGGTTTTACTCAGGCAGACATTGAAAGACATTTACTGTTTACCCATGTAATCTACGTTAGGTTTACCATTTTAAACACTAATCGTTTGATATAGTTTTTATTTGATTAATATTGTAAAAAGGGAGATACATGTACCATGTTGTATTATTCAGCAGGTTAAGAGTTACGTATACTGAAGTCCAGCAGTGTAGATCCTGATAAGATCCACGAATATGACACGGTCTGGTCTACATTGTTTAGAGGAAAGAATCACAGCCTAACTGACATGTAATCATTCTCTTTCTATGCATGACATGACAAGTACGTGCAGAGTAAATCGGGCGTTCAGTTTAGTATAGATATCGATCTTGGAGATGGATGGCAGCTTAATGCAGAATGCAAGGTGAAGGTCATACATGCAGCTCGTCTAGGAGCTTTCTGTGAGACTTTCATCCTGTGTTTAGCAGTCACTTGTTTAAAAAGAAAGACAACCCATCCTACTATAATTTTATTGTTGCTATTGCTTCATTGAAGTTATGCCCCTTGTATTTCAGATGTTTGTTTCTTGTTTAAAATTTATATATAAATGCAAACACATATTTTCCCACTTTATGTAATATATAAGACAACTAGCCCACACTCATTTCAGTTCCAAATGAACATACCACTACCATGCATGGTGAGTGTATGCACATAAGTTAATTTTATTTCTCAATCACAGACATGTGATCTATTGTTGGGACTTATGTTGTTTATTTACTGACGCCTACAGAGTAGACCATGAATCATGTTTGAACAATCTAGTCACGGTCTCCTCTGTTTCTTCTAAAGTGATTGAGATCTGTCAAGGTCAGAAAACTTTCAGTACATACATGTTTCCTTTAATACAAAAATAAATAGTCATGATGGCATTATTTATTATATCGCATCAACCTGATAAAGGATTGAGAAAATACCCCTTTGAAGACAAGCGAAGACAAGTGATGGAAAAGGTGTAACTGAATTAAATAGAGTTTTCCAGTTTTGGAGATTTGATTTTGCACCTACGTTAGGACTAATGACAATATGCGAGGCTCACTTCCTTTCTATCAGTATTTTGATTCCACTTCTTCTAGTTCTAAATGAACTTGTCTGATTATGTATATTGCGTGAACTTATTTTTAACCATTTCCTTCATATAAACGCGTTTACAAACTGAGAAGACCCAGATCAGACAGATCCTGTAGAAACTGTCTTATCAGGTCTGCTCTGTTTGCTTATGGATCTGATTCTGCAGTTTCTGTCTGAGCCAAACAGTTATGTGCGTATGTACCATTATTGAAATCAATCGAATTAATATTCATGACGTCATAATGCCTTACATGAATATTGAACAGGTAAAGGCTTAATTGGATGGACGTTTCAGCAAGAAGTACACATATGTTGAGCTTGGAAAGTAATTTAACCATTTCGGCGCAAGATTTCTAATTGTCGTCTGCAACTCAATTTTGTTAAAGCATTGGGTAATATAACGAAATGGAATAAATAAATACAGAATTCAAAGGAATAAAACACAGATCTAGAACTAGAGATTGAGATAAAAAGTGAAGTCCCTGATCAGACGCCGCCTTGAAAAGGCGGCGTCTGATCTGAGACTTCACTATAAATTTTGTCGAGGTGCATTTTGCGACATTGGCAGTGAAAGGGTTAAAAAACTACATCTAACAGTGAAGATGCTGCATGATCAGTAAATGATGAGACAACGTCCATTCACATTTCTCTTGCTGTAAAATTACCAGTGCATGGCCATGGAAGAAATTATACAATCAGCTTTATATAACTTCATAAGCAAACAGAGCAGATCCTAATCAGACGGCATCTAGAGCAACCGTCTGATATGGGTCTGCTCTATTTGCAAAATATTAGAAAGGCACCTTTATCTGGTAAACGGTATAATCCCATAATAGTCTCTCAAACACGTCTCAGGTCTGTGCTCGGGAAACCGAAAACTACATGTTAATGCACTCAATTATCTGGGTCTATCTGGGTCTACTCTGCGTCTTAAGCGTTTCTATCGAGAACCCCTGATCTGGGTCTGCATTGTTCGCCTATGCCACTTTTGGGAGACTCTGGACACAAATATCTTAATCTTAATTTTCAAAGCAAACCTCACTTATGGTTTCACACAACAGGAAAAATACATTACAGTAAACCCCCTCTAAACCGTAATTCAAGTAAAGAAGAATTTAGATACTATATGTATCAGACAGAAGGCTGCTTATTGCAGGGTGAAAGTCGTGCAGAAAGCTCATAGAGACGTCTGTTTCCAACACCGATATGTATACCTAAAGTTAACATTCGAGTTAGAGGGGTTTTACTGCCTGTAAGTCCACATTACTTATTTATCATACTATGATCAGAGTGACCACACTGCCTTCCTTATACAGTATAACCCATCTACATTGACCACCGTTACCATTTATTCAATAATATTCCTGAAAGAAACCATAACATATTTTATCACATAATCTGGCTTGTGGGAGTGCCGTAACTGAGTGCCGTAAATCGCAGAAATGCACTAGTGCATATTTATACAAATTAGCAATCGTCAGCCAATCGTAGCGCTCATTTAAGCGTTAGCCAATCGTAGCGCTCCATGTGCACCGTCCGTGGTATCACTACGCTGTTTGTAAGGAATGGCCGAAACAGCCGTCAGCTATATAGCCTATTTCATTTTCTATGGCATTTTAAGGCTTATGTGATAAAAAAGAATCTTACATTCGTGTTCATTATACATTGTTTTCATGAAATTCGTTTACTATTATGAATATGACACTCGCTAAAGCTCGTGTCATATCATTATAGTAAACTCGTTTTATAAAACAATGTGTAATGAACACTCATGTAAGATCCTCTATGAATATTAATTAGCTAAGTTTTCATAATGACATACGATATTTGGCCAGGACGGAAACTATAGAATGAGATGTTTAGTAGTTCGTTGGCAAACAGAGCAGACCCTGATCAGACGGCTCCTACAGGAGCCGTCTGAACCCGGTCAACTCTGTTTTCAAATGCACAGAAAGGCGTGTTTATGGAGGAAAGGGTAAACGTAAATAAGCATGTATAATTATGGGGGTTTCAAACAAGTGGTAGCGTAATTGAGGACGAAAGCAACGCAGACAGCTCCTTTGGGAACTTTCTGCATCACCATCCTGCATTAAGCAACCACCTGCTTTTATGAATTCCCATGTTTATTCATTATACGGTCGCTATAGGCAAGGTTCTAATGTACATGTACTTATAGAGAACGCGACCCGGCCTTCTGACATTAGTGTATACCCGGGGTGGTTCGTGTATGCCCGAGATGTTTTGGGTCATTGATACGGTTGTAAAACGGAAATGCTGTTACGGCCTACAAATAGCCAACAAAAAGTTTTCTATTTACGCCTAAAATTCACAGCTAGCGCAAAGTTAAACAAAAGTAAATATTACCAACATATATACAAATAAAACAGTTTCTGATTACAGTAGAACGTGTCTTAAGCGACCATCAATAATTGGTTTAGTTATGGGCCTGTAAGGCAGGTGGTAGCCTAATGCAGGTCAAAAGTAATGCAAGAAGCTCCTATAGGAGCTTTCTGCATTACTTTTGCCCTGCATTAAGCAAAGGACTGCTTTTTTAACTTGCTATGTTCAATAAACGAATGGCCGCTTAGGAAGTTTGGACCTGTTTAAATGTAATAGGATGTACGCAGGAATAGAAGGCGAGTGTGAGAGAGTGGTGACGAACTGCTGTGTCTACAAGGGGACTCTGAGTTCAGTAGGTGGTTTGTTCACTGGACACTTTTATCATACAGTCAAGTCCCGGTTATTCAAACACCTCTCATCCGAAGACCCGGTGTTATTCGAAGCATGGTGTCAGTCCCGATCTCCATCCTTCTTATTTCTATGTTAAATATTTTGGATTATTCAAATTCGTGTCATCCGAAAACCCGGCCTTACTCGAAGTCATATTTTGTCCCGCGTATATGTTTACCTTTGGTTTTCACACCTATAATCCGAAGGTGTAGACAAACATGGATTAAGGACCAGCGAACACAGACGATCGGCGCCATATTGAAAACCCTGTCAAACAATAAGGTATCAATTTATCGTAATTACCGACATGTTAAAACTCGGCCTTACTGCGTTGTGTGTTAGATTCGTGATTTAACTGTCATTATTAGGGTTTTTTCAGTAATTTGGTATTAAAGGATTATGAATAAAGTCTTACCTTATGCTGTTGAACCAACTATATTTATCCTTGTATTCCAGAACACAAATTTTGAAAAGGGCCTTTTCACACAGAAATTCTACCATTTTTAGTTCGAAGTTAAACTGCACTACATTTCTTGTTTCAAGGAGTAGCCATTGTCAAAGGATAATTACATATGAGACAAACACGTTTACTTTACTGAACCATGAAGCCCAGGAATTAACACAGGAAATAGGTGTTTATGCTTTTATTTGGCAGAATTAGGTCAGCCACCTGCAGTGTGTTGAGTCTGCGACAGCAAAATGTGTTATGATGTGAAAATTACACAGGGTACTCTCTAAACCATACTAAGAAACTCGGCATTTTTGGAATCAATTCAGTGCTATATTTACACCTGGAAATTGACTGATAACGATATCCTATATGATTTTTAATGATTGCCTCATTAGTATTTAAAAAAAATCTTTTAAAAAAACTTTTTATAATGTTAAAAAGTTTACACCCAGACCAAACTGCAGTACACACATGTGTAAACCGATGATGATTCTTTACTGTAGTGATATTCGCTCGGATTTAGCTGTGCTTATTTCATTCATGTACATGTAAGTTACGTTATGCATAACACTTGTTTTCCTTTTATTAAGTCAATTTTGTTGATATAATGACAGTTTATGATGCAAACAAGTTGTTTTTATTACATTCCTTGACACAAATGCTCTTCATTTGTGCTTAAATAACCGAAATCTTCCTTTAAAACCATATGTGTGTAGGTATCGGGACCGTCTCTAGACTCGACACGAAGCCTTCGTATACTTTCAAATTATTTGGCTCATTCAAACACATGCCTTATTCGAAATGAATTGCTGGTCCCCGGCACTTCGAATAACCGGGACTCGACTGTATTAAACTATGGCGACTACGGTGAGTTAATTTTTTTGTTAGCCCAATCTCTCACATGCTATTTTAGACCCAACCTTTGAATAAATCTACCGAAAAGGAACATTTACTAGCAAAATGGTAAATTTTAGTATTGTGTAGTCTTGTACCATAGTGATAAATACAGTAGACCCCCGCTAATGCGACTACCTAAAAGAGGTATAATTATAGGTGCTAGCTTAATGCAGGACAAAAGTAATGCAGGAAGCTCCTCTAGGAGCTTTCTGCATTACTTTTGTCCTGCATTAAGCAACCGCCTGCTTATAAAGAAATCCATGTTTATTCATTACGTGGTCGCATTAGAGGTATTCTACTATAGACAATCTTCTCACATGGAACGAAATCTCTATTTATCTCAATGGTTTCAAAAAGTGACTTTTATGAAGGCGTCAATGTGAGGGAATGGTTCATCAAAAAGTAATTTTAAAGATGTAAGTACAGTATAAGCTAATCTGTTTAACCGTTTACCTCGTGAATCTTTACGTAAACTAATTACATTATGAATATTAATTCTATGATATTTTGTAGTGGCATATGAGTACGGTACATTTTGGTCATGATATCATGATAGAAACTGTAGAATCAGATCAATATTAGTCATAAACAAACAGAGCAGACCCTGATCAGTCCGCTCTTACATGAGTCACCTGATCTGGGTCTACTCTGTTTGCAAAGGTGTGCAAATGCATCCAATATTATAATAGTGAATAAACCCTCAAAACGTAGCTGGTTGCCAATTTCAGAACGAAATTAATGCAAAAAGCTCCTTTGGAAACAATTCGCATTACTCCTATCCTGCATGTATCCAAAAATCGACTAAAGAAACACGTTTCAGCTGTCCCTTAACCCATTACCTGATAGGCTATTTTTAGATACAACCTCTTTGAATAAATCTGCCGAAAAGAAGCATTAACTAGAGAAAGGAAACTTTTAGAAGTTTGTACATATAGTTTGAAACCATTGTGATAAATAGAGAATTTGCTCCTATAGGAGCAAATGCTCTATTTATTACAATGGTTTCATAAAGCGACTTTTACGGAGTCGTCAAAAGTCGTCAATATGAGGGAATGGATTAAATATTACTGCACAGTAAAGTCTTTCTAAGACGACCACTCAAAAGAAGACTAGTTCTTGGTATTTAATACAGATTATAGCTTAATGCAGGACAAAAGTAATGCAGAAAGCTCCTAATAATTATAAGACTTCATTCTGATGGTCGCTTCAGAAAGGTTTTACTGTAGTCAATATAAAGTACAGTAAACCTCCTCTAATGCGACTACCAAAACAAGGGACATAATTCACAGTGGTAAAGGCAGGTGGTAAATTAATGCAGGACGAAAATTATGCAGAAAGCTCCTATAGGAGCTTTCTGCATAAATGTCGTCCTGCATTAAGCAACCACCTGCTTATGAAGACAGCCATGTTTGTTCATTAAGTGGTCGCATCAGAGGGGGTTTACTGTATGTCATTGTTTCTAACGTGAATATTCATGTGCTGAAGGAATACTTATGATATTCAGGCGCGGATTTAGAAGGGGCGGAGCCGGCGTACCCCCCCCCCCCCCCCCCATTAATTTGCCTAAACAAACTTTTTAGTAATATTTTAGATCTACTAAAAATCAACAAATCAATGATTTAATCTGAGGTTTTTTTTATTTCACTCACCCAATTACGCTCTTTTTCAACATGTATCAGAAAAACACTATTTAGTTATGTCATCAAACATAAAAAAAATTACGCTCCCCACCCTTCCAACAAAAATTTCTAACCCCCCCCCCCCCTTAATCTGAAATTCTGGATCCGCATCTGGTATTTTCTCTACTGAGTATCATTTCTCAGGAGATAGTTTTTCTTTCGTATTTGAATATCACGTGATAGTGAAACAACTGTCTCTGTCTTTCATAAATTAAATGTTTATAAGATTCAGAATGGTTTAGATATAAAAGGATATGATTACTTAAACCTGTAAAAATGCTGAATATCTAAAATTGAGTGGGCTTTCGTCAGCGTTTAACTATAGAGTTTCTTTAAAATGAAGTGTAAACATTGCTAGAGGATTCTGAATGGCGAATAGTGTAGATCCTGATCAGATAGTTCGTTTATTGATCCTGTGATCGGTTTATAGCAAGTGACAGCTGTGGCGTTTTCCCGCATCCAAAGAGTAAACCCTTTTTCCCATATAAACGCCTTTTCAGGCATTTGCAAACAGAGCAGACCCAGATCAGACGGCTCATCAGGATCTGCTCTGTTTGCTTTTGACATAATATACATGTAATTCTACAGTTTCTGCCTGGGTCAACATATACACGTATGTGTACACATGCCATTATGAACATTCAATTAATCGTGATGCCATTATGTGTTACATGAATACTGAACGGGGAAATGGTTAAAATTCATTTTGTCGTGTTTCAGAGACCAGTTCTGTCCGCATCAAGAGAAGGCAGGAATAATGATCAACGAGTCGTGGTATGTGGACTTACAAAAATCGTTACTTAATATGTTGACTTTACATTTTGACTTGGGTGAACGTGAGATAGGCGCGAGGTTGGATACTCGAAAACCTGCTTTAAGCCCCAAGTGGCCTTTTTTGGCTACTGACCGTTCCAAGGCGACACTCCTGCTTTCACCTTATGGTCTACTTTGTTATTTTTATACGGTACATGTAAAAGTATAATTGTTGTGTCTTGTGCGTTGTGTCACGTTTGGTCCTGTAATTCTGCCGTTTCGTGTTTGATGATAGTTGGTACCGTGCCCTTTTGTGAGTGGCGCTCCCAGTATGACTGTTTCCCCACTTTTAAGCCTGAACATTTACCTCATACATTTGCATACAGGGGGACCCAGATCACACAGCCCCTGTAGAGACCTTCTGTTATATGTGTTATAGAATTATATACTTCTGATTCTGAAGTGTCTGTTGAAGAGAGATTGAGACAGAGAGAAAAAGAAAGAGAAAGAGAGAGAGAGAGAGAGAGAAGGTCTCGAACATCCATGGCTTTGTTTCATCCTTACGGCTACTTTTCTGTTCATATCATTATTAACGCATTCTCTCCTAGACTGTTTTTATACCCATCCTCTTTGAATAAATCTATCAAAAGGAGCATTTACTAGAGAAAGGGAACATTTTAGAACTACAGTTAGAAACCATTGTGATAAATAGAGCATTTGTTCCTATGGATCAAATGCTGTATTTATCACAATGATATCAAAACAATACAATTTTCTTTTCTCTAGTAAATGTTCCTTTTCGGTAAATGTATTCAAAGAGGTTGGATCTAAAAAATAGCTTATGGCGTAATGGGTTAATATACCATTCAAAACATTCTTTCAAATTAATGGACTCATTTCACATTCATAACTTATTTCACCTTCATACGTTCCATTATAACCTTATTACACAATCATGGCTTCCAGAATCTTGCTCATTGCAGGCCTTTGCTAAATTTGGTCGAATGAATACCCAGTCGTCTGCACAAACATCAACGCAGGACGAGGAGGAACATAAGCGAGGGGATCGCATCGAAAAGCTGTTGACCCCATCCACAATGACTAGGGTCGTATCCTCCATTAACAAGATGAACTTCATGCGCCAACGTACGTTGGCCTCCAAGGGTAACGTCACCGCCTCCTGTCCACTGCGAAGATTCGAACCATCCGAGGTAGAAAGGGAGATGACGCGTATTCTACAGACCACGCTGAAGTCTGTAGAATATGAACCAGCCAGGGCGGCCAACTTGTCTAAACATTTGTCTGAGACAATACGGGGAAAGGTTAAAGCGATGAAATTCCCGCGGTATAAAATCATTGCCGTAGTAACAATAACGAGTCGGTCCAATCAATGTTTAGTGATGGGAAGCCGGTGTTTGTGGAGTACCAGCAGTGACTCCAGTGCCACAGCTCGATATACGACGGACAACCTAGCAGCCACTGCCACGGTATTCGCCATTCTAAAAGAGTAGAAGATACCGTATAGACAGATATACCAACCCAAATCCTGACATGTCTGGCAAGGACTGATATTTGCAAACAGCTTGTCTCCAGATGGGACGCCGATTAACTCTGCGTCTTATGAGGGACAAAGCTGTTTGACACCTGGTCAGTGATTTCTCAGATTTTCAGGTCAAAGTTTAAGCAGACCTAATTGTTACAGCACGATAAACGTTAACCCTTTACCTGTTCCATATTCATTAATAAATAATGGCATCATGAATATTAATTGATACAGTAAAACCTCTCTATAACGGCCACTAAATTGTGTCAAATAGTTGGTATTTAGGGCAGGTGGCTGCTTGAAAGCAAGGTGAAAGTTAAACAGAACGCTCCTATAGGAGAGTTCTGTTCTACTTTCCCCTTGCTTTAAGCAGTCACCTGCCTTTAACACAAAATACTTGATGTTCATGTAATTTAGTGGCCGTTATAGAGAGGTTTTACCTGTATTATGTTGTTTAAGACTTTTCAAAAGTGTTTCTTTAACAGGAGAAATAAAGGAGTTTTTCTTCAAATCTGTCTTGTGCATACATCAATGTGTTATGTACATAAAACAAATTGTTAGCCTACAATTCGTTATATGCAGTTGCTAATTTGTTATGTGTAGTTTGTGGTTTGTCCTGCGCGAAAGTCAGTTCGTCTTGTGCAAACGTCAGTTTGTGATGTACACTAAACAGGTCGTTATGTACTGAAACTGAAACTGGATCACTTGGTTAAACGCCTATTTTTGCAAATAATGCATTCAATGGCGTTGTACATTGACATAAATAAAATCAGAGACAAATAAAAATCGATAGAGGATATACAATACACGAATATACATTTAAGAAAGCATAAAATATAATATCCATAAAACGATGGTTAAAAAAACTGTTATAATATACTAAAACCCAGACTTTATGTAAAGTACTTTATACATCTAAACACACGGACAGTTTCTACGAAATATTAAAAAGTGAGTTAAAGTGTCTGAAATAATGTGTTTTCAACTTTCTTTTAAAAGATTCAACATTTTCTGCTCTTTTAATCTCGCTAGGAAGCCCGTTCCAAAGTCTGGGACCTGCTGTCCCAAAACTTCTATCACTAAAGGTCTTTCTCTTGTTGAAAGGCACAGCATACATCTCTTGGGCTTTGTCTGCCGATCTCAGACAGCGTGTTGGTGCTGGCTTTACGAGAAGTTCTGTCAGATAAACGGGAGCGTGGTTGAGAGAGCAATTGTACATGTATGTCAATATCTTAAAAGTGATCCTAGCTTTGATAGGTAACCAATGTAAGTCTTTAAGAGATTGTTTGGAGCTGTCTGACCATTTCCTATTCAAAACGAGTTTAGCGCACATATTTTGGATTCGTTGTAGTTTATCTATATCACACTGTGCAATTCCGTACAGAATGACATTACAATAATCTAAATGAGAGATCACTAGTGAAAGAACTAAAATTTCGGCAGATTCTTTTGTCAAGTATTTCCTAATACATTTAATTCTATAGTAGTTCAACATGGCAACGCGACACTTTCTTTTCACGTGTTCTTTGAAGGTTAATGATTCATCGAGAAAAGCACCTAGGTATCTAATACACGTTTCCGATTCAACAACATCTCCTGCGATATCAATTGAATGTGTAATACATTTGTTTAGCTGTTGCTTATTTCCAAAAATGATGAATTCAGTTTTTGCTGTGTTCATTTTAAGTTTGTTTTCGTTCATCCAGTTATTGATCGTTATGGCACATTCTTCAAGGTTTTGAACAGTTTGTCTTTCACTACTGGGGGTAGGTTTAAAGCGTTTACTTGCAATATGGTCATCAGCGAAACCGTATACTGAGATAGATGGAGGAATAACATCGAACAAGGTTCCTGCGTATGCAAGGTAGAGCCAAGGACCAAGGCAACTGCCCTGTGGAACACTGCACTCCAACAAACGAGGTTGTGATTGTGACGAATTTACATTCACGCGACAGCTTCTTGGTCGTAAGTAGGAGTCTAACCATTTCAGAGCAATATTACAAACTCCATATTGACTCTTGAGAACATCGAGAAGAATATCATGGTCAACAGTATCAAAGGCAGCACTAAGATCAATGGCAATAAGGGCAGTTACTTCCTGGTTCTCCATAGCCTCAAGTAGGTCATGAACAAGTCTCAATAAGGCAGATTCGCAAGAGTGAAATCGTCTGTAAGCCGATTGATTTTTGGGCAGAAGGTCATGGTCAGTTACGTGGATGTTAAGTCTAAACAATGCAGCTTTCTCAATAAGTTTTGACAGAAAGGAAAGATTGCTTACGGGTCTGTAATTTGACAGTTCTAGTTCCAATCCTACTTTCTTCAGCAACGGTCTTATTATGGTTTGTTTCCATTTCGATGGGAAAACACCATGTTTCAATGAAGTGTTAACTAACTTTGTGATAACAGGTAATAGTTCATCTAAAAACAATTTCAGAATCTTTGTAGGTAGAACATCTAATTCACATGACTTTGTCTTGAGCTCGTTTATCAATTTTCTAATTTCTTCTTGACTCAGTTCTTCAAATTCAGTAAACTGTACAACATCTTTCTGCATGGGCTCAAAGTTTTTAAAAGAATTCAAAGAATCTCGAATGTTCCGTATCTTATTCATGAAATAGTCGGCAAAGTCTTCACTGAGGGTAATCTCACTTTCGCTAGGAGGCAGTGGATTTTCGGATTTAGTTCCTGTCAAATCAGAAACAAATTGATACAACTTTTTAGAGTCACCCTTACAATCAATGACTTTTTCACTCAAAGATTTTCTTTTTTCCTTTTTTAATTGACAACTGTATTCATTCCTTGCTGCTTTAAAGGTTTCAAACTGTTCGGGCTCCTTGTGTTTTTTCCAAAGACGCTCAGATTTGCGCAACTTTCGCTTTAGCTGGAGTATTTCATTTGTAAACCATGGTTTAGGTGCACGGCAAATTTTGGTTTTCTCTTTGAAGGGAGCATGTGTGTCTAAAACGTCTTTAATCTCTGTTTCAAACTTTTCTACGCAAATGTCAACATTTTCAGAATCAATCGAAATTTCAGATAAACTGTTCGTAAATGCAGGCTTGTCCATGTTTTTGAAATCTCTAAAGGTAACTGCTTTACTTGTAATGTTCTCTTTCTTAATATTCGTGACGACTTTGACTACACAATGATCTGATAGGAAGGGACCAGGCTGACAGGAGACTACATCGACATATGTAGTCAAAATAATGTGTTGTGTGTATATCTCAGTTTTTATGTGCAGATGCTAATTTGTTATGTGTATTTAGTATTTTGTTCTGTGCAAAAGCCAATTCGTCTTGTGCAAACATCAGTTTGTTACGAACAGAAAAAGGTCGTTATGTAGTCAAAAACATTCGTTATATACATGTATCTCAATTCGTCATGTGCAAACATCAATTTCTTAGGTACACATACATGTTCGTTATATTGTCAAATTCGTTTTGTGTTTATTGTAATTTGTTATCTGCAGCTGCCAACTGTGACCATGACCTTGAACTGACAAGTATCAAACGTGTTCGTCTTTGATTCTGAAAGGCCTGGAGCTTTCATTTCTTCGGGTCCTTTTTAAAATAGATATGAATTATGCCCATTGGATAAAACTTGGCTCAGTCCTATGTATGCTCTGTTTTCTTTTAGAAACATAATTATATTAAAATGTATGAACGACAAAAGTGACAGGGGTTGTTCGAAGAGTTTGAAGTAATTTCAGATTTGGTCCTTTAACCAAGTTTAACCCTTTCCCTGATCTATGTTTATTCTAAATTTTAACACCTACTGAATATTCATGGACATAATACATGTAGTTATAATTCAGATGACTAGGGTCCTAAAGGAGCCCTCTCACCATGGTCTGCACTGTTTGTCATGTTACACTTTTCTTTAGAAAAATCCTTAACCCTTTCCTACATAGGCTATTTTAAGACCTAACGTCTTTGAATAAATCTGCCGAAAAGGAGCATTAACTAGAGAAAAGGAAAATTTTAGAATTTTGTAGTTTGAAACCATTGTGAAAAATAGAGCATTTGTTCCTATAGGAGCAAATGCTCTATTTATCACAATGGTTTCAACAGGTGATTTTTACAGAGGCGTAGGAAAGCATATTTATGGCGGAAAGATATCATTATCGTTTGGGATTTAATGCGTGCCTTTTATTCCCGTGTCATTAACCTGTTACTCCACAGATACAATTTTCTACGCAATTGCAAGCAGAGTAGAGCCAGATCAGACGGTCCCTATAGGAACCGTCTGTCCAGTGTCTGCTCTGTTTGCTTCTGATATAATAAAGATATGATTCTACAGTTTCTGCTATGGCGAAAAGTTCTTTTGTCCATTTTCAATGATAACAATTAATCTAATCAATATTCATGATGTCATTATTTTTCTTACATACATATTCATAGAGTATATGGTTAAAGAAAATCCATCGAGTCCATCCATGTTTCATGATGAGGGAGGCACAACATAAATAACACGTTTACTGGTACATGTATAAGCCATTGACAGTGGTGGGCTCAGTAAACAATGTAGAACCTGAACAGAGGGCTCCTTTATGTGTCCTCTGATCCGAGTCTATACTGTTTGTCTCTACAAAACCTTTACTCTGTGAATATTCATGTAAGAAATAATGACATCATCAATATTAATTAGATTGTTATAATAGCACATGGACACATGCAATTTTGGCCATGGTAGAAACTGTAGAATCATATCTATATCATAATCTAACAGAGCAGACCCTGATCAGACGGCCCCTATAGGGTCCGTCTTATCTGTGTCTACCCTGTTTGCAAAAGCGTAGAAAGGCGTATTTATGGAGTAAAGGGTTAAAGGATACTGGGTATCAGAGGATTAAAGAAAATTTAAAACCATTTTAAACAATCGCTTAAATGCCACAATATCTTGTTTGTTTTAGATTCAATTTTTACCTACATTATGTAAATCTGTTCGCTAAATTAATGCAGTTTGTGGACGTGTTTAATGATGATTATAATGATGAAAATGGTGATTATACTACTACTACTATTGATAACATATACCAATGATTTGATATGACTTTCCGTGAAAAGAAAAAAGGTTTGCCATGACAATAAATTTCCCGTTTTTGTATATTGTACTGCAATAAACAACCATTTCACTCATAGAAACACTTTTTGGCATATTTACAAACAGATTAGGAGCCGTCTGATCAGGGTCTTCTCTGTTCGCTTATGAAATAATATACATGTAGATCTGAGTCTACAGTTTCTGTCATAATTAGAACTATTGGGGTTCATGTGCCATAGTAGAAAGTAAACTAATAAATATTCAAGATGTCTTTATTACGGACATGAATATGCGGGTGTTTAAATGTTAACTGTTGTTCATATCACAGTAAAACTTCTCTATAACAGCCACTAAATTACAATATTTTCTGTCAAAGGCAGGTGGCTGCTTAAAGCAATATGAAAGTAAAACAGAACGCTCCTATAGGAGCGTTCTGTTTTACTTTCACCTTGCTTTAAGCAGCCACCTGCCCTAAATACAAACTAGTTAACAAAATTAAGTGACTGTTATAGAGAGGTTTTACTGTAAGTGGAAACTTGCATCAATATTCATCATATACATTTGTACAATAAACCCCACTAAACTGGAATTCTAGTAGAAAAGAATTTATATATGTTTTGTCTGGTGGCTGCTTAATCGAGTAGCAACTTGTTCAGGAGCAGTTTGATCTTGGTCTACACTATTTGCCTAAGCATGTTTGTCAAAATAATAAGTGTTACTAGGGTAAGACATAAATGTAAACAAAGGGGAGAGGTGTAGGGACGGGGGAGGGGTGGCGGTTGAGAGATAGTTATGCCGGTACAGTAAAATCCCTCTAAACCGAAGTCTTAGTAGAAAAGAGTTTAGACATTTTAGACAGGTGGCTGCTTCATTCAGGGTGAAAGTCATGCAGAAAGCTCCTACAGGAGCTGTCTGCATGACTTTCATCCTGCATTAAGCTGCACCCTGTCTCCAAGGCCAACAATTATACAACATTTAATGTCTAGTTTGGAGCAGTTTTGCAGTATAGGATTGCCCTAGGAACTGATAATGCAATCTCCCTTCTCAATGGGTTTTTGTGATTTGAGTGTGTCTATTTCGTACCATTTTGAACACTATAAATAGGACTGATAGAGTAGCGAATTGTGAAGACCCTGATCCAACCGTTCCTTCAGGAGCAGTTTGATCTGGGTCTACACTATTTTCCTAAGCAGGTCTGTGAATTTTCTATGTGTAACTAGGGTAAGACATGAATCTAATCAAATACAAGAGGGCCAGAATTGCCCTGAAGCGCTCACCAGACAACCAGAGGAGAAGATTTTCAAAGTGTTCACTATATGTTTCTATAGAAAACTAGCCGGCCCTGGGGCGGGCCAATTTTGACTCCAGGGGAATAATTTAGAAAAACTTGTAGGGGACCTGAACATGATGCTATGAGCCAAATATGAAAGCTGAGATTAACCTTCCAGTTTCAGAGAAGAAGATTTTCAAAGTTTTCTCAATATGTTTCTATTGAAAACTGCCCACCCCTGTGGCAGGGCCAATTTTGACCCCAGGGCCATAATTTATATAACTTTTGTAGAGGACCTGAACATGATGCTCTGTGCCAAATATGAAAGCTGAGAGCCTTCCAGTTTCAGCGAAGAAGATTTTCAAAGATTTCACTATTTGTTTCTATTGAAAACTGCCCACCCCTGGGGTGGGGCCAATTTTGACCCCGGGGCCATAATTTATATACCTTTTGTAGAGGACCTGAATAATGATGCTATGTGCCAATTATGAAAGCTGAGAACCTTCCAGTTTCAGAGTAGAAGATTTTCAAAGATTTCACTATTTGTTTCTATTGAAAACTGCACACCCCTGGGGCGGGGCCAATTTTGACCCCGGGGCCATAATTTATATAACTTTTGTAGAGGACCTGAACATGATGCTATGTGCCAAATATGAAAGCTGAGAGCCTTCCAGTTTCAGAGAAGAAAATTTTCAAAGATTTCACTATTTGTTTCTATTGAAAACTGCCCACCCCTGGGACGGGGCCAATTTTGACCCCGGGGCCATAATTTATATAACTTTTGTAGAGGACCTAAACATGATGCTATGTGCTAAATATGAAAGCTGAGAACCTTCCAGTTTCAGAGGAGAAGATTTCCAAAGTTTGCACTATGTGATTCTATTGAAAACTGCCCACCCCTGGGGCGGGGCCAATTTTGACCCCAGGGTCATAATTTATATAACTTTTGTAGAGGACCTGAACATGATGCTATGTGCCAATTATGAAAGCTGAGAACCTTCTGGTTTCAGAGAAGAAGGTTTTCAAAGTTTTACTATATGTTTCTATTGAAAACAAGGCACCCCTGGGGCGGGGTCAATTTTGACCACAGGGGCATAATTTATGTAACTTTTGTAGAGGACCTGAATATGATGCTATGTGCCAAAGATGAAAGTTGAGATCCCTGTAGATTCAGAGGAGAAGATTTTTAAAGGTTCAAATTGTTGACGACGGACGACCCTGAGCACTTTGTGCTCTGGTGAGCTAAAAAGGGCAGAGGTGTAGGTGAGGTGGGGTGGGATATGGGTGGAGCAGTGGGGGAGATAACATATCATTGAACAATATGATTCTAGTAGCACATCTTTATTTATAAGGAATTCTGTAAATCAAAATCAACAAAAGTAAATGGAATCTTGTACTAAATACTTTACATTATAATTATAACTCTATAAATGCAGTTTTACTACCCACCCATACATAAGATACAAGAAATAGTTCTATTGTCATAACCTTAAATATTCGGACAGACAACATATAGTGAAGCATAGAAATGATGTTGAATGGTCTTATTAACCCTTAACTCCATAAATGCACCTTTCTGCGACTTGGCAAAATGCTCCTTTTTCGGTAGATTTATTCAAAGAGGTTGGGTATAAAAATAGCCTATGAGGGAATGGGTTAAAAGCAGGTGACCCAAAACATTGGCTGACTGCCATGTACACTCTCAATGCCAGAGTTCGTTTTCCTTTGGTTTCATTAAACGCACTCTAAACCAGACTTTTATTTTAGTGACAATGTATGTCCTTTTAATCCTTTACTCCATAAATACGCCTATCTATGCCTTTGCAAACATAGTAGACCCAGATCAGAAGCTCCTTTGGGAGGTTAAAATGTAACAATTTAACCCATTCCCACATATTGACGCCTTTTGACTCTTCTGCAAAAGTCACCTGTTGAAACCATTGTGATAAATAGAGCATTTGCTCCTATAGGAGCAAATGCTCTATTTATCACAATGGTTTTAAACTACAAAATTCATTTTTTTTCCTTTTCTCTAGTAATGCTCCTTTTCGGTAGATTTATTCAAAGAGGTTTGATCTAAAAATAGCCTATGAGGTAATGGGTTAAAAGACAAAACCTGTACAATCAGATCTACACAATTTCACGCAAAGGCAAACCGAGCAGCAGTGAGACCCTGATCAGATAGGCAAACCGAGCAGCAGTGAGACCCTGATCAGATGGCTTATATAGGCACTGTCTGATCTTAGTCTAACCGAGCAGCAGTGAGACCCTGATCAGATGGCTTATATAGGCACTGTCTGATCTTGGTCTACTCTGTTTGCAAAGGTGTGAAGAACCATTCATATGAAGGACAGGGTTAAACATCAGGGTCACTATATGATAATATCACATCATATTATCATTATTATTATTATACCACATTAATACAGCGCTTGTTTCAGATAGGATAGGTGTGTTCATAAGCATGCAAGGAATGTTAATCGAGGGCTTGGTGCAAAACTATTCTATACTTCACTTTGTGAAGGAGTTAGAATAGTTTTGCACCATGCCCTCGGCAAAGTGAAGGAGTTAGAATAGTTTTGCACCAAGCCCTCGGTTTGTCTTGTGCCATTATGCTTCTGCAATGCATTCAGCTATGACCGACAGGCTCAATGTTACAAAACTGTATCCTTGAGTATGAATTCATCCTGAAGCATCTGATTGGTCAAATAAAGAGTTTTACTCAAAATCTGTCCAATCAGATACTTGAAAATAACATCCGACTAAAAATTGGAAGTTATATAAACCTCCAAATTGTAGCAGACAAGAACAAAAGATGCAAATGGTGCCATTTACTTAGCCGTGTAGTTTTCAAAGGGACATAACTCTAACTATGCCTGACAGAAATTCAGCCACCGTTCAAATTATTTCCCTTTTGTTGGTGATAAGATGTTCCGAACTTGTGGACACTGATGATGCTGACAAAAGAACAAGGCAATAGCATTGTATTTAAAAAAATTAACAATAGATATCAATGCCATAGTTAACCCACACTCCCTTAATATGCCTTTCTTCGCCTTTGCAAACAGAGTAGACCCAGATCAGACGGCTCCTGTAGGAGCCGTCTGATCAGGGTCTGCTCTGTTTGCTTATGAAAATAACAGTGATCTAATTGGCCAAACATTCCCATATTCTTGCTTAATTATAAACAATAATCTGATCAATATTTGTGATGTATTTCTTGTTTATATGAATATTAATGGAATAAATGGTTAACATGTGTCATATTGATGATATTGCTATTTCTTATGCATAAAACATGTTTTCTGCTGTATCATGAACATCTATGACAAGTTTACAATAAACCTATTACTTCAGAGTATATTTTTACACCCAACCTCTTTGAATAAATCTACTGCAAAGGAGCAAATGCTAGAAAATGGTAAATTTTAGAATTCATCTGTGTAGTGCCTTGAAACCACTGTGACCAATGGAGCATTAATTTTGTTCCTATGGAGCAAATGCTCTATTCATCAAAATGGTTTCCAAAAGTTAACTTTTACAAGCGTGTCAAAAGGCGTCAAAATGAGAGAATGGGTTTAACATATAGCATTTCAAGGTGTGAAGTATTATTAAGCTAAAATTAAAACTTAGCACTTATCATGCAATCAAAATGACATCTGCATTAACTCTAAGCCTGTTGCAATTTATACTGTAAACACAACTAAAGAGACCACTTAATGTGACCCTTTACATACGCATTTCTACACTTTTGCAAACAGAGTAGGCCTAGACCAGGTGGCTCCTATAGGAGTCATCTGATCAGAGTCTGCTCTGCTCAACTTATGGAATAACATAGATATGATTCTACAGTTTCTGCTATGGTAAAACATTAATAAGTAAAACCCCTGTAATGCAACTACTTCATGAGCAAACATGGCTGTCTTCATAAGCAGGTGGTTGCTTAATGCAGGATGAAAGTTATGCAGAAAGCTCCTATAGGAGCTTTCTGCATAACTTTCGTCCTGCATTGAGCTACCACCTGCCTTTGCCACTGTGAATTATGCTTCTTTTTGGTGGTCGCATTAGAGGGGGTTAACTGTACATGTACTTATATTCCGAAACATTAGAGCTTCTAGATATGTATGACCAAGTGTCAGACAGCTTGGATCCTGATGGAAAATACTCAGCCACTTGGTTTTTATCTGGATCAGAGCTGTACGCAAGTATAGGCCAGGTCCACCTTGCATAGTAAGGGACAACCCTCTGAATGCAGGAAACGAATGCACTGACATTTACAAACTGAGCCCTCTGATCAGGGCATGCACTGTTTGTCATTCAAAATCCACTTAGCAAGTTAACCCTTTCCCTCATACATGTTTTCACACATTTGCAAACAGAGCAGACCCAGATCTAACGGGTCCTAGAGGAGCCATCTGATCAGGGTCTGCTCTGTTTGCTAATGGAATTTGATAGATCTATTTCTTTACTTTCTAAAATGTCTGCAATGTTCCACATTCCATACTTGTAACTTCTTTATAACTATTTTGTTAATGAATATTCAGTAGGTATTGAAATTTGCCCTAAATATAGAACAGGGAAAGTGTTCAAGATTTTCATACAGAGTGGAACCAATAGATGAACGCTAATGGGTTATTTCACTCTGAAAGGGTTAACATTTCTCAAACAGCTTGGATCCTGATGAGCTGTCGAGTGTCTTGCTGTGTTGTCTAGGTCAAAGCTGTTAGAAAATACATCTATAGTTAAAGTTGCGCCTTGCATAGTAAGGGTAAGCATCAATCTCTTTTATTATCGAATATGAATACTAAGAACGTAAGAAAAGACAAAAACAACCAGGAAATAAAACATCATAACCCCTTACTTCATGAATATACATAAGAAATAATGACATCATGAATATTAAGCCCATACATTTTTAATAAATGGCATGAAAGAACAAACATTTTGGACTATGGCAAAATTCATAGAATCAGATCTATATTTTTTCATAAGCAACCGGAGCAGATTCTGATCTGACAGCTCAGACGTACAGGAGCCATCTGATCTTGGTCTGTTGTGTTTGCCAAGGCTTATGTATCTATAGAGTCAAGGGTTTGTCTGTTACTCCATAAACTTGCCTTTCAATACCTTTACAAACAGAGCAGACCCAGATCAGACAGCTGCTGTATGAGCTGTCTGATCAGGGTCTGCTCTGTTTGCTTATGATGTAACATACATAAGTCTATAGTTTCTGTGGCCAAATATTCCGGTGTTCATGTGCAATTGTAAAAATTAATCTTATTAATATTCATGATGTTAGTATTTCTTACATGAATAATCATGGAGTAAAGGGTTAAGATCAAAATGAAAATACTTAACAAAAATCATTAACAAAGAATAAAAATCCTTTAAAACTGGATATTAATTTTAAAGTTCTTCTGCGTCATACACAGTAAAAGTTAGTGAGACAATTACAGTAAACCCCCTCTAAACTGGAATTCCAGTAAAGAAGTTTTTAGATACTTTCAGGCAGATGGCTGCTTAACGCAGGGTGAAAGTCACGCACAAAGCTTTCTGGATGACTTTCCCCTTGCATAAAGCTGCCACCTATCTCCAAGACCAATATCTATACTAAATGTAATGTCCGGTTTGGAGGGGCTTCAATATACCTTTATAACCAGAAACACTCAGAAAGAAAACCTTTGGCCAAAAAATGGAGACTCAAATCAAACTAGCAGTCTGACTAGTATGTTCACTATTTTCTACTCCTTTTGTTTCATGTAAACCTATCCAAATGGTGACCAAAGTGACTTATTGAGCTATACAAACTGGTGGAGTGCAGAGACTGAGCCCAGGGTGTTTAGGATACATGTACTTATATTTAGTACAGTAAAAACCCTCGAAACTAGACATTCAAATTAGTATCAATGCCGGTCTTTATGACAGGTGGCTGCTTAATGCAGGGTGAAAGTCATGCAGAAAGCTCCTCTAGGAGCTTTCTGCATGACTTTCACCCTGCATTAAGCAGCCACCTGCCTAAAAGTATCTGAATTCTTCTCTACTAGAATTTCGGTTTTAGGGAAGTTTTACTATACACTGTAGGCCTGTAAAATGCTTCAGAATTCAAGAGGAAATAATATACAAGATTTATTTTTTCTGTGGTAAAATAAAAAAACTGTTTCAATTTGATAAAGTCTACCATAACAATAAGAAACACACAACAGCACAGAATGAATAACATAGAAATGTCTACTTCTTCCATTAAATATGAACACAAAATACAAGAAAACTGTAAAAAATCTATGTAATCTACAATGCATTAAATTTACTGGTACTGTACATACTGCATTCTCCCTCATAAACACCCTCAATCTATATAGTTTAATATGCCTCCCCTTTCATGCATTTGCAAACAGAGTAGACCCAGATCAGATAGATTCTATAGGAGCCATCTGATCAGTGTTATTGGAATTTGTTAGATATGTTTCTTTACTTTCTAAAATGGCTACAATGTTCCACCTTACATATTTCATTATAACTATTTTGTCCATAAATATTCAGTAGGTATTGAAATTTGTAATAAACATAGAACGGGGAAAGTAACAATGAATAAAACAATTAAAACCCTATATATAATAAGCATTAACCCATTCCCTTATAGTCTATTTTTAGATCCAACCTCTTTGAATAAATCTACCGAAAAGGAGCATTAACTAGAGAAAAGGAATTTTTTTTAGAATCTTGTAGTTCTGAAACCATTGTGATAAATAGAGCATTTGCTCCTTAGGAGCAAATGCTCTTTTTATCACAATGGTTCCAAAAAGTGACTTTTACAGAGGCGCAGAAAGGCGTATTTATGGAGGAAAGGGTTAAACAAAGAAATATATAGTTTGTTTTCAAAATACCAATGGTAGCTTAATGCAGACTGAAAGCATTGCACAAAGCTCTTCTAGGAGCTTTCAGCATTGCTTTCATTCTGCATTCAACAAGCATCTGTGCATAAATTGTAAGAAGCTCCCTTTTTTTAACTCATTACCTCATAGGCTATTTTAAGACTCAACCTCTTTGTATAATGTTACAGAAATATAGCTTTTATTAAAAAAACAACAACAAAAGTTTAGAATTGTCTAGTATTGAAATTATTGTGATAAGTAGAGCATTTGATCCTATGGAAATACAGCATTTGATCCAAGGCCCAATGGAGTAAATGCTCTATCTATCACAATTAATGGTTTCAAAAAGTGAATTTTACAGGGGCGCCAAAAGGTATCAAGGGGAAGGGGTGAGGGATATTTATTAGAGACATTACAATATGATACAGCATGATGATTATGTAATGAGCTACATTGCACAAGATACAAATAACTTCCCCCACCCACCCCATTCCAGTTCAGTTAAAAATCTATAGCTCTGACAATAGAGCCATATATGGGCATTAACTCTTTACACCATAAATACGCCTTTCTACACCTTTGCAAACAGAGTAGATCCATATCAGACGGCTCCAGTAAGAGCCATCTGATCCATGTCTGCACCGTTTGCTTATGATATATAGATATGTTTTACTGCCTTGGTCAAACATTCATATGTTTGTGTGCCATTATAACAAATTAATCTAATTGATCTTCATCATTATTTCTTTCATGAATATTCATGCAGTAAAGGGTGAACCCTTTACATGATGAATATTCAGGCAAGATTCTGCATATAACAAATATTAACCCTTTACCTTTCCACCCCTTTGAAAACAGAGCAGACCCAGAACAGATGGCTCCGATCAAGGTTTGCTCTGCCTGCTTATGGAACCATTTAGATCTGATTCAACAGTTTCTGCAACAGATCATTCTCGTGTTTGTTTTCTATTATTAGTATTTTAATTTCTAATCAATATTCGTACTGTCATTATTTCTTACATAAATATTCATGAGGTAGAGGGTTAATTAATTTTTTGTACAGTAAATCCTTTCTAAACTGGATGTTAAATTTAGTATAGATATTCGTCTTAGAAACAGGTGGCAGCTTAATGCAGGGTGAAAATCATGCAGAAAGCTCCTCTAGGAGCTTTCTGCATGACTTTCACTCTGCATTAAGCAGCCATCTGCCTGAAAGTATCTAAATTCTTCTCTACTAAATTGGAGTTCTAATAAATTCTTCTCTATTAGAACTCCAATTTAGTGGAGTTTTGCTGTATAACAACTACAAAATAAGAAATGTTCTTGCAATTGCAAACAGAAGAGATTCAGATTCAGATCTGTAGCATATCAGCAAACATAACAGACCCTGATCAGTTTGTAAAAGTATAAAAACACGGCTACATTTCACAATGCGCAAGCTATCCAATAGATGAAAATCTTGGAGGTTAATGAAATGGCATGCTTCTAAAGTCAAACATATCCTGGGGAATATAAATCTGTGTATAGAAAAACACATCACATACAATTGCAAAGATATAAATCTTTTAACCCTTTATTCCATAAATACTCCTTTCTGCGCCTTTGCAAACAGAGTAGATCCAGATCATATGACCCAAAAGGAGCCGACTGATGAGGGTAAGCTCTGTTTGCTAATGATATACTATAGACATGATTCTAAAGTTTCTTCCTGGGCTAAAATAATTGGTGATCATGAGCAAATATAACAATCCAATTAATATTCATGAGGTCATCATTTCTTACATGAATATTCATGGAGTAAAGGGCCAGCATGTTGCATGTAAATTGGTGACAACTTTCAAGTGATCAGTTTGGATCCAGATGAGATGCTGAGTAACATGACATCTGATCTGGATCCAAACTGTTGGATATTTCTTAGATCTTAACCCTTCCTTCCATGAATATTTATGTAAGAAATAATGACATCACAAATATTAATTAGATTAATTGTTATAATAGCACATGGACACAGAAAGTATTCATCCTGGCAGAAAATGCAGAATCTTATCTATATTATAAATTATCAAAAGCAAACATAGTAGACCCAGATCAGACGGCTCCTCTATGAACCATCTGATCTGGGTCTACTCTGTTTGCAAAGGTGTGGAAAGGCCTATTAATCGAGTACAGGGTTAGTTTGAAGAAACAGACAATATAGCATATGGTTTTAAATATAAAGCAAGCCAAGTCTTATGTGAATGACATTGCATTAGCCTTACTATAGGTATTTATACTATGTACAAGTACTGGCTAAAAAAACTGGTAAGAAATGGAAGATGGCTTTTCATTAATACTGGATCTTCATAAAAATCTCTTCATGCACAAAATTTATGATCAGAACATTGAACCAATCAACCCCTGACCTACACAACCCCTTTTGCAGTGAGTATTAGGACAGACAAACGTAGGCAAACAGGGCAGACCCAGATCAAACAGCTCTTGCATGAACACTTAAACCCATGTTTAGGCCATGAATATTCATGTAAAAAAAGTAGAAATGTGTCCATAGGACACTGATGCCCCCACCTCAGACTTTTTGTCACAGAAAGTAAGGGCCATTTTTTAAGTCAGTTTTGCAAATAAAGGGCCGCAACTCCTAAATGACTGAAGAGAATTGCATGGCTATTGAACTTGACCAAGATATAATGACCACAAACATGTGTGTAAAGTTTGGTGTGGATTGGACAAATACTTTCCAAGAAGAGGTCCAGACAATTTTTTCTAGATGTGCGTACATTCGTACAGCCATACGTACAGAGGGACAGACAAACGTATGGACAAAGGCAACCCTATATGCCACCACTATGTGGGGGTATAATAAAGGCCATAAGAAAACAGAGCAGACACTGATCAGACAGCTATAAGCCGTCTGATCTCAATGTACTCTACTTTCAAAGGTATTTAAAGACGTATCTATGGCATGATGAAATAACCAGGGTCTTCTCTATGTTAATCTAAATTTAATTAAAAAGTCATCAATGAGGTGCTAAATAGAATTACCTATGATTTATCTCTAATTAACCCTTTCCCTAATATAAACGTGTTTTCACGCAATTGCAAACAGAGTAGACCCAGATCAGACGACTCCTAGAGGAGCCGTCTGATCAGGGTCTACTCTGTTTGCTAATAGAATTTAAAAGATCTGTGTCTTTACTTTCTAAAATGTCTACAATGTTCCAACTTCCATAGTTCATTTTAACTATTTTGTCCATGAATATTCAGTAAGTATTGAAATTCGTAATAAACATAGAACAGGGAAAGGGTTAAATGTATCTGGGAGTGTTACATTTTTTAAAAGGAACTTCTTGCAATTTGTACACAAGTGGCTGCTTTATGCAGAATGAAAGTGATGCAGAAAGCAATATCATATAGGCTTATAGTTGCTTTTTTCATTGTTAGTCCCCCCCCCCCCCACCTCCACCCAACCCCCATTTCAAGGGTGGATATGGAATTCAGCTTTACAAAATGGTAGATAAAGCTACAGATAAGGGTGCATACCCAAATACTAAAATCGTCATTTTTCCACCAAACCATATACTGTGACCACTCTTTAGAATCGTCTCTTCGAGATAATTCTAAAGAGTAGTCACAGTATAGGGTTTGGTGGAGAAATAAAGGAGCAATTGTTGAAAACATTCAAATTTGCGCATCTTATTTTGAGCTCTGGGTAGAGAGAGAAGATTGGGTGTCCAATTACTTACAGTCTTAATGCTAAGTCTAGAATCTCAATGTACCTCTTATACATGTACACTCTGTTCATACGCCCTGGTATTAACCCATTCCCTCATATTGACGACTTTTATGAAACCATTGTGATAAATAGAGCATTTGCTCCTATAGGAGCAAATGCTCTATTTATCACAATGGTTTCAAACTACGCAACTCTAAAATGTTCCTTTTCTCTAGTTAATGCTCCTTTTTGGTAGATTTATTCAAAGAGGTTGTATCTGTAAATAGCCTATGACATAATGGGTTAAGGCATTACAGTCCTATTGTGGAATGTTTATATAAATGTAAACAGGGTACCATAATTACTTTAACCCTTTACTCATGAATATTAATTAGTTTTTTGTTTTTTTTAATGACAAATGAACATAGAAAGATCTGGCCATTGCAGAAAACTGTAGAATTACATCTATATTATATTATAAGCAAACAGAGTAGACCCTGATCAGACGACTCCTTGAGGTCTACTCTGTTTGCAAAGGCATGAATAGGCATTTACACAAACAGTGGAGACCCTGATATAAGCAGTAGTTAGTTCAGGGTCTACATTATTTGCTATTATTTCTGTCTAATCTAAAAGTTGTCAAAATGGTGCCAAATCTGCTTATTCAGCTTTAACTACAGGAGCCGTCTGATCTGGGTCTTCTACTTTGTTTGCATAGGCATTAAAGGTGTTTCTATGGTGTAAATATAAGTGTTTAGAACACCGAAAACAAGTTAGCTGTGTATTTTAGCATAACAATTTGTTTTTGCTCTTGAACTTGCAGGGTAACCGAGGAGGTCCAAGCTGTACTGCAGCTCTCCAACTCGCTTCTGATGTCTCTGTGGGAACTGGCTTGTGTGTTATACATTGCCGATCTTGCCATTCATCTGTGGACCTCCCTTATTGTGTAGCTGAGCCTGCATTTTAGCCAGCATCTCTTGCATTCTCTTGATCTGTAACAAACACAGTACATCAACATGGTATATTACTGTAGTCACATTTAACTCTTTCCCTTATGAATATTTAACCCATTACCTCATAGGCTATTTTTAGATCCAACCTCTTTGAATAAATCTACCAAAAAGGAGCATTAACTGGAGATAAGGAAAAGTATAGAATTTTGTAGTTTGAAACCATTGTGATAAATAGAGCATTTGCTCCTATAGGAGCAAATGCTCTATTTATCACAATGGTTTCAAGAAGTGACTATTACATAGGTGTAGAAAGGCGTATTTATGGAGGAAGGAGTTAAACCTGGACTCATGACTTACTGAATACTCATTAACTAAATTTTCATAATGACCAACAAATAAAAAGGAATTTTCTTGCTATTTCAGAAACTGTACGATCAGATCAATATGAGTCCATTAGCAAACAGAGCAGACCCTGATCAGATGGCTCCTACAGGAGCCATCTGATCTGGGTCTACTCTGTTTGCAAAGGTACGAAAAGGTGTTAATATGAGCGAAAGGGTTAAGAGATGATGACAATCACAATCATAAATATACAGTAAAACTTATTTATAACAAACTCTGATAAAGCGAATTTCCGCTTATAGCTAACTAAATTTCGTTCCCCGCCGATATCTTCATTAATTCTATACAGACTATATTGTTTAGTACGAAGTTGGTTAGAGCGAATTTTTGCTTATGGCGAACTGATTTTCCAGAACCTTTATTCACTCAACACTTTAAAATTCCTTCGTTAAAGCAAAGTTTCACCTTGCTACTATCTTCAACCACCTGTGTATTTCGGACGATTAACACCATGTCGCATAGGTGTTAAAACACACACTAGTGTTGGGATGAACTGTGAAGTGATCCGTAAACATGTATTCTTCAAGGTGGTAGAGTATAATTAATATTGTGTAGTGGTAAGATATAATTAAACACCGTTCGCAGCTGGGAATATATGCACTTAAAAGTATGTGTTATAGCTAAACAGTGTTAAGATTCTGATGCTCGTTTTTTTCTTTTCAAAATAAATACTTAAAGTCTTCTCAGTCTTTTGGTTTTGTAATTCCCTCCCTGTTCACATATTATTTCAGCATTTTCTGTTAAGAATATCGTCAACTCCGATGACGACACAGATGAGGAATATTTGCCCGTGCCCACAGAAAAGTCTTTGTCCGCTATAGATGATTTGCACGGGGCATTGGAGCAACAACTACATACACCTGAGGATATTTTAAAAACCTTGATTGACATCTATGAAACATTTTTTTGGCAATTGTCAAGCATCAACGTGTGTTCAAAAGCAAATGATTGATTTTTTCCACAAATGAGTAAGCTGTATGATGTACATTCTGGGAGTTTAATCGTTATGCATATCTGTTCGCTTGTCTGATTTAAGGTATCATAAAGTTTTGAACAGTCGTGTGCCAGAATCATAATTTATAGTGAACTTCCTACTATTAATAGAGCGAATAATTTTTATAGCGAAGTAAATCCTTCATTCCCTTGGAATTCGTTATAACCTAGTTTTACTGTATACTTCAATATTTACATCAGAATATCAATTATTATAACAGTACATGGACACAAGATTTCTTGACAATGGCAGAAACTGTACAACAAGATGTATACATTTTCATCAGCAAACAGATCAGACCCTGATCAGATGGCTCCTATAAGATCCCTCTGATCTGGGTCTACTTTGTTTGCAAATGTGCCAAAAGGCATCAGCATTAATCCTTTCCCTGTTCTATGTTTACTTCAAATTTCAATACTAAATGAATATTCATTAACACACTAGTTATAAAGAAATATGCATGGTGGAACATTTTAGACATTTTAGAAAGAAAAGATACAGATCTATCAAATTCTGTTAGCAAACAGAGTAGACCCTGATCAGACGGCTCCTCTAGGAGCCGTCTGATCTGGATCTACTCTGTTTGCAAATGCGTGAAAACACGTTTATATGAGGGAAAAGGTTAAGTATAGCGTTATTTTTTTATTGCATTACATGAAAAGATGTGTGTGGAATTGTGGTGCCACAAGTACTCGTACCTCCATTTCTTTTTCCTGTAACAGTCTCTCAGTATCCAAGGCTTTGTCGAGGTTAGGTGTGGAGTCCCTCTTCAATTTACTGCAGAGAAAAGCCACACAATGTATAACGTCTTAACACATGTACTAAGAAATGAAAACACAAGAGTGCTGTTTTACCATGTGAACAAACAATTAAGCAATGTGTCTATAAATTATGGTTTTTTTAAGTCTGGAAAGGAATAAAATTGCAGTTTGTTTAACCCCTTCCTCCATAAATACGCCTTTATAAGCTTTTGCAAATGATGTAGACCCAGATCAGATGGCTCCTACAGATAGGGGCTGTCAGATCAGAGTTATGCTCTATTTGCTTATGATATAACCCTTTCCCTGTTCTGTATTAAGGTCAAATTTCAATACCTAATGAATATTTATTAACAAAATATGTATAAAGAAATATGGAAGGTGGAACATTGTAGCCATTGTAAAAAGTAAAGAAACATAGCTATCAAATTGTATTAGCAAACAGAGCAGAGCCTGATCAGATGACTCCTCTAGGAGCCATCTGATCTGGGTCTACCCTGTTTGCAAACTTGTGTGAAAACATGTTTATATTAAGGAAAGGGTTAATATAGATACAATTCTACAGTTTCGGTCATGGCTAAAACATTCCTGTATTCAAGTGCTGTTATGACAATTAATCTAATTTATATTCATATCATTCAGTTCATTTCTATAACATGAATATTTATGGAGTTAAGGGTTAATGAAATTCAAATGAGCAAAAATGTAATAGATAATGGACACAGGAATGTTTGGTAATGGCAGAAACAGCAGAATCATATCTGTACAATTTCATATGCAAACAGAGTAGACCCTGATCAGACGGCTCCTACAAGAGCCATCTGATCTGGGTCTACTCTGTTTGAAAAGGCATAGAAAGGTAAATTTACAGAGTAAAGGGTTAATAGGCAGTGTAGCTTACTTTCTTTCCTTTTGGTGCGTCGTCATCTGCTCAGCTATGTGCTCCGCTCTGTAGTTTTCATAGTGGTTATCACAGGTCACATCCTTCAGGTCCTGCATATGTGTGCTACAAAATACAAGAGAAGCCTGGTTTAGATATCACAGGTCATGTCCTTCAGGTCCTGCATATGTGTGCTACAAAATACAAGAGAAACCTGGTTTAGATATCACAGGTCACATCCTTCAGGTCCTGCATATGTGTGCTACAAAATACAAGAGAAACCTGGTTTAGATATCACAGGTCACATCCTTCAGGTCCTGCATATGTGTGCTACAAAATACAAGAGAAACCTGGTTTAGATATCACAGGTCACGTCCTTTAGGTCCTGCATAATTATGTGTGCTACAAAATACAGTACAACCCATCTGAACCATAGTTCTAGTAGAGAAGAATTTAGATATGTTAAGGTTGGTGGCTGCTTAACCCTTTCCTCCATAGGCTATTTTAAGATCCAACCACTTTGAATAAATCTACCGGAAAGGAGAATTAACTAGAGAGAGGAAAATCTTAGAATTTTGTAGTTTTAAATCATTGTGATAAATAGAGCATTTAATGCTCCTATAGGAGCAAATACAGTCAAACCTGCTTCAGCGGTCACCTGGTATCAGCAGCCACACTGCTGTAAGCGGCCACTCTAGGACCCTCCCAACGAAAAACACTATATATCACACCATGTATAAGCGGTCACCTGCCAAAGGCGGCCACTCTATTTCATCCCAAATGGCCAATACACACTGGTGTAAATGACCAGGTGTTCTACAAATGTAATACGTGTAAACGCTTTTCATGGCTATCTTTTCATGGCATTTTTTAATGCATGCAACTAATGGTCATGACCCATTTGAACCCCTTAGCAGTTTCTTTTGATTGTTTACAAAGCGCCTCAGTTTTTCACTCCATATTAATTGGGGATTTACCTTTTACTCGGAAATCCCCAGGATCGGAATCATGCGTGAACTAGCTGGTTCCCGACTTCCACTCTATAAGTTAGATGTTTGCGGACAGAATATTCGGGAAACCAGTCGTGTCAAAATTGCTACACCGTTTAGAAGTTTTGCCCCAAAGTCAAATTCAAATAACACTGGCACATGTATTACTCAAATGAGAGAACTGACACTTATAAATAAGGACCAAATGGTTGAAGAACAACAAACAAGGCAATTAATTCGATATGACTTGCGATTATCATGGGCACTTAAGGTCAGAACGGTCTTTATAAATACCAATTAGTTTACTGCTGTACACATAATACATTTCTTTCATAATTACTCAAAACTCAAAAGTATGCTTGGTAACATGCACCTGGTTTAGGCGGTCACCTGCTGTAAATGGCCAAATTGGCTACTTCCCTAGACTGACGGCTTACAGCAGGTTGGACTGTACTCTATTTATCACAATGGTTTCAACAGGTGACTTTTACAGAGGCGTAGAAAGGCGTATTTATGGATGAAAGGGTTATGGTAACAAGATATGATCAGGGTCCATGCTTATAAAACTTTTAGTTGAGTCTGAGGTTGTTCTCAAGTTTATCATTGGTCAGATTTGAGCCTTTGGCTCAAATCTGAGCAATCAAAAGCTTGAGAACTCAAATCTGACCAACCAAACTCAGACTCGACTAAAAAGCTTTATAAGCATGGACCCAGCAGTAGCTATCAGAAAATGGTATCTAACATTACAAAAAGTCACTTTTTCTACAGCTAAGTTATATTCATTTATTTTAATATTTATCATAAAGATCTACAATCCTATGGAAACTGATATTTAAAATCCACTTAAATGTGCGAGCTTGTAAATTTTAAACAGCGATTACAAAGTCATGTTCCCGACAAAAGTTATTACAATTCACCTATATGTAAATCATTAACATGTCTAGCTAACTGTGTCACACAATTTTGATAAAATCCTCCATTTAGGAGTTATTCAATATTTAAGTTTTAAAATTCTGCCTTGCGTTATGTTTCTTTTGATGTAAGAAGATCGAAGCAAAATGTCGAAAAACCGTGACACGAATCCCTCACGGATTCCCATAAATCACTAAATAGAAAGCTTATAATCTAGTCACATGACCTACATAATTATTGAGAGGGAAATACAGCTAAATAGTCACCGATTGTTTTATCAAAGTTCTTCTCTACTCTAATGAGTGAAGCATGATGGGTTTAACAGAGACATATATTTTTTTATTTACCACAATTTCAAGCCAAAATTACACCCCCCCCCCCCCCCCCCCCCCCAAAAAAAGTCAACAGACTGAACAGACACCATTTGTGGCGTGCGGTGGTCTAGTGGTAACGTGCTTGACTACCAGCCAGGAGATCCGGGGTTCAAATCATGGTCCCTCCCCGAAATTTCAAAGACGCTTTTCAGTGTCTCCCACTCGCACCTCCACTCCACCAAGAGGTTAAAATGGGTACCTGTGAGGGTCACAAGCTGGTACAGTGGCTGCATGATTGCGCCATATGTTAGCAGTACTCAATATTTTGGCAAATGACTCAAAGACAAAGGGAGTAAATGTACAGTTGGCTGAGCAGTCCTTTGGACTGAAAGTAGACTATAACTAGGTACTTTACTTTTTAGGTACCTTAACCAACCGAATGACTGACCAACGAACGGACTGACCGCAAAGCTGACTCCTATAATTATATACCCCCAACTTTGTTTACGGGGGTATAATAATGCCTCTGAACAACAAACTTGATGCATTTCATACCTTATAAGCATCTGCCGCAGTTTAACAAAGTCACAGTGCTGGGGATTTTCAACTGAAAAACACAAAAATATTGAATGAGCAAAACCACCCGGACTAAATAACCAAGATCAGATGACTCCTACAGAAGCTGTCTGATCAAGGTCTACTCTGTTTGCAAAAGTGTGAAGTCATTTATTGAACAGGTACAGAGTTAACTCATTCCCTCATATTGACGCCTTTTGATGCCTCTATAAAAATCACGTTTTTAAACCATTGTGATAAATAGAGCATTTGCTCCATACGATTCTAAAATTTTCCTTTTCTCTAGTAAATGCTCCTTTTCGGTAGATTTATACAAAGAGGTTAGGTCTAAAAATAGCCTATTAGGGAATGGGTTAAACTCTGACTGCAGTGTCTATTTTTAAATGTTTTTCTACTCTGCTATTGTCTATATACAAAAAAAAAGTTTTATAACACCAGAACCAGAAAAAGGCGTGATCGAGATTCAGTCTCTCATTCATCCTAAACACTAGTTCACTATTAGCAATATATGAAACTGTCACCCAGCTTTCCAACTCCATAAGTTTTCCAACTTCATCAGATTCTCATGCAACTCAACCAGTTTCTAACTCCACCAGTTTCCCAACTCCACCAGTTTCCAACTACATCAGTTTCCCAACTATGCAAGTTTCCTAACTACACCAGTCTCCAAACTCTCTCCAAACTACACCAGTTTCCCAACTATACCATTTTGCAATACTGAATAAGTCAGTTCATCAACATATTGATAACTTTAACCCTTTCCTCCATAAGTACACATTTCTACGCCTCTTTAAAGGTCACCTGTTGAAACCATTGTGATAAATAGAGCATTTGCTCCTATGGGAGCAAATGCTCTATTTAGCACAATGGTTTCAAACTACAATATTCTAAATATTTCCTTTTCTCTAGTAAATGATCCTTTTGGGTTGATTCATTCAAAGAGGTTGGGTCTAAAAATAGCATATGGAGGAATGGGTTAAGGGTGAAGAAAGGTATTTGCCCCGTGATAATGCAGACTCTAGTCAAACTGCTCCTTCAAATGAATATTGATCTGGGTCCACATGATTCACTAAAGATTGATTGTCTAACAAAGGATTTAGGGTAACTATGGCATATCTCAAGTGACAGTTATGCTATAATCCTTTCCCTGTTTTATGTTTATTCCAATGTTCAAATCCTACTGAATATTCATGGACAAAATAGTAACAATGAATTATGGAAGGTGGAACATTGTAGCGATTTTAGAAAGTGAAGAAACAAGATCTATTTACCCTTTCCCTCATATAAACGTGTTTTTACGCATTTGCAAACAGAGAAGACCCAGATCAGACGGATCCTAGAGGAGCTGTCTGATCAGGGTCTGCTCTGTTTGCTTTTGATATTATATAGATCTTATATTACAGTTTTTGTCAAAGCATACAAATCCCTTGAAAAGTATATATTATAAAGATTGAGCTAATAAATATTCAAGTTGGCATTATTTCTTGAATGAATATTGAACAGGGAAAGGGTTAAATTCCATTCTATAGGAGCCATCTGACTGGGTCTACTGTGTTTGCAAATGCCCTGAACTCTCATTTTGACAGTGGCTACCTTCTACTATGCCCCAGGGGTACATTCTGCCCCGAATCTTCTTGCCACCAGCCTCTACTACTGTGTTACTGCCCACTACAGCAAATGGAATGGCTTTCTGCAAGAGAAAAAATGTCACAAAATTATTCTTTATTCATTGCAGTCTCTCAGAGTTCAAGATCAAATACATAAAATAACCTTTCCTTCACATTTATAAAGTTTATAAATGCATTTTCAAACAGAGAAGACCCAGATCAGACAACTCCTAGAGGAGTCGTCTGATCAGGGTCTGCTCTGTTTGCTAATGGAATTTGAACATGTTCTCTGTCACTATTAACAAGACTATCAATAAAATAAACAGATGCTTAACCTTTTCCTCTGTAAATACGCCATTCTACGCCTCTGTAAACATCACCTATTGAAACCATTGTGATAAATAGAGCATTTGCTCCTATAGGAAGCAACCAGTCATTTATTGATCATAGGAGCCATAAAATGCAGGTTGTTGCTTAATGCTGGGCAAAATCAATACAGAAAGCTCCTATAGGAGCTTTCTGCATTACTTTTGTCCTGCATTAAGCTACCACCTGCCTTTCATACCCATTATTAGACATGGGCTTGGTAGTCACATAACCCTTTTCTCCATGAATATTCATGTAAGAAATAATGACATCATGAATATATATTAGATTATTTTTTTATATAGCACATCGACACAGTAACTTTTGGCCATGGCAGAAACTGCAGAATCATGTCTATATTATAACATAAGCAAACAGAGAATACCCTGATCAGATGGCTCCCATATGAGCCGTCTGATCAGGGTCTACTTTGTTTGCAAAGGTGTAAAAAGGCGTATATATGGAGGAAAGAGTTAAGACAGGTTTTCTACTGTATTTCACAGATGAGCTACTAACTTTAAGGTCTGTGTCCTGCTGTTTGAACTCTTCATCCTCATCACTGTCACAGTCTGGGAACTGGTAAATGTTGATCTTGTGTTTCTCTACCTCCTGTAACACCTGCAAATAAATTACTTTAACAATAAAACATATAAATACCTAAACAACAGATCACAATTCAACATACTAACATTCTAAAGACATGCTACAGCCTGATACAAGAATAAGATCAGGCAAGGCTTTTAAATCAACCCTTTCCCTCATGAATAATCATTTGTGAAATACTGAACAAGCATAGGGATTTTTAACTATGGCAGAAACTGTAGAATCAGACCTATATCATTCCATATGCAAAAACAGAAGAGATCCTGATCAGACAGCTCCTACAGGATATACTCTGTATGCAAATGCTTTAACCCTTTCCCTGTTCTATATGTAGTCTCACTTTCAATACCTACTGAATATTCATAGACAGAATAGTTATATAACGAATTATGGAAGGCACATGGAGTAAAGGGTTAATATATTTCAACAGGCTAATATATTTACAGAGATACAGTGAGAGTATCAGATTTCCTTGTTACCTTTTCTTTTAGTCTTTTCATCTCCTTCTTTGTGAGCATGTCTGCTTTGGCGATCAGCGGGACGATGTTCACCTTGTGGTGGAGCTTCTTCATGACAGATACATCAACAGGTCGAAGGCTGCAAAATACGTGTACACGATAAAAATTAACCCTTAAGAATTGCCTTTACAAACATTTGCAAATAGAGTAGACCCAGATCAGATGGTTCCAGAAGAAGCTCTCTGATCAAGGTCTGCCCTGTGTGGTTGTGAAATAATACATATCATAATTCTTTACATTCTGCCACGTTTAACCCTTCCCCTCATATAAATGCTTTTTCATGCCTTTGCAAACAGAGTAGACTGAGTAGGAGCCATCTGATCTCAGTCTACTTCACTTGCAAAGGCATATTTGCGGAGCAAAGTCTTAAAAGCTAAAGATAAAAGTCAAATGGACTGCACTAACTTTCTTAACTACTATCAGCTACACACATAAAGATCATTACGCCAGCATAAAAATGGCCAAAATGGAAATACATGTATGCTATTATTTTATCAATGATGTGTAACAGATCTAAATTGTAAAATCAGGGTACCCAATTACATCTGTAAAACTTGCGAACTACCGAGGCACAGTCATGTTGATCCTCTAATCAGTCAATTCTTAACTGGGCATTAACCCATTACCTCATAGGCTATTTTTAGATCCAACCTCTTTGAATAAATCTACCCAAAAGGAACATTTACATGAGAAAAGGGAAATATTAGAATTGTTTAGTTTAGAAACCATTGTGATAAATAGAGCATTCGCTCCTATGGAGCAAATGCTCTATTTATCATAATCATTTCAAGAAGTGACTTTTACAGAGGTGTAGAAAGGCGAATTTATGGAGGAAATGGTTAAATTCATGCAGGTCGAGATAAGTCAAGACAATGACCAATGTGAACACAAACCACACACATACATATATAATGGAAAATTTCAGTGAAATATGAAGACTAGATTCAATATGCTTAAATGTTACTGAAGCCAGAATGACGAAGTTAAAAGTACTAAATTAAATTTTTGGATAAGCAATTACTTTTAAAAAATATAGAGTGATCATTCAGTTAACAACAAGAGCTTATCTGTTACTCTGGTGTGTGTCCTTAATTCAAAGAGTTAAGCCTTTGCTCCATAAATACATCTTTCTACGCCTTTGCAAACAGAGTAGACCCAGATCAGACGGCTCCTAGAGGAGCCGTCTGATCAGGGTCTGCTCTGTTTGTTTATGATATAAATATAGATAAAATTCTACAGTTTCTGTTCTGACCAAAAACTCATGTGTCCATGTGCTATTATAACAATTAATCTAATTAAAAGTCATGACGTCATTCATTTCTTACATGGAGTGAAGGATTAAATAGAAGACAGTTACAACCTAAAGGCATTACCCATGGCCGTATGGTGAGATGAAGTACAGACAGCAATGGACTCTCGTGTCCTGGATGTTTTTTCTGTTCAGGCCGCTCTCAGCTTGAAAGTAGGTCTCAAACTGCTTATCTATGTAATTAACAATTGGCTTCCAACTGAAATACATCATAATAACAAACGTTTTCTAACTACATACTGTCTAATCTTGATTATTCAAACACTAAAATACATATAATTATTGATCTTTAAGACAGGTGGCAGCCTAATGCATGGTGAAAGTCATGCAGAAAGCTCCTAGAGGAGCTTTCTGCATGACTTTCACCATGCATTAAGCAGCCACCTACCTAAAAGGGTCTAAATTCTTCTCTACAAAAACCCTTCATACCTTTAGTACACTATTAGTGAATCAGTGATTGTCTTTGCAAACAGGATTCAGATCAGATGAAGAGTAAATTGATGTCTGATCAGGGTCTTAAATATCTGACACACAGATTCATGTTTGTTTGGCTTGGTTTAGATCATGTTTTACGTCATTTTAACAGTGTTTCAGTCACATCACGGCATCCAGCTAATTACAGGTGGAGGAAGACCCCAGATGTTTTTGTGTGCACAGAACAAATTGCATTAATTGTTTCATGCACAGAAGAACATCCAGGTAGAACAAACGACCTACAGCAAGCCAGCTGGAAGGCGACTCATGTTTGTAGAAAAGACAAACAAGCTTATGTTCTCCACAGAAATCTTTTAGCAATTGAATATTTAACCTTTTCCCTCTTCTTTATTTAGTCCAAATTTCATACAAACTAAATATCCATGGAAAAAAACAGTTATAATGAAAAATGGAAGATGGAACATTGTAACCCATTTTATAAACTAGATAAACACATCTATCAAAGCAAACACAGCTGACCCTGATCAGACAGCTCCAACAGAAACTGTCTGATTTGGGTCTTCTCTGTTTGCAAATGTGTGAAAAGGCATTTATATGAAGGAAAGGCTTAACCCTTTAATCTATCAATACGCCTTTCTACACCTTTGCAAACAGAGTAAACCAAGATCAGATGGCTCATAGAGGAGTCGTCTGATCAGGGTCTGTTTTGTTTACTTATGAAATACTTTAGATGCGATTCTACAATTTCGACTATGGCCAAAAATTGCCACTGTCCATGTGCCATCATAAGAGTTAATGCAATTATTATTCATTATTCTTACATAAATATTCATGGCGTAAAGGGTTAAACACTCAACATTTATAGTGCATAATGACACGCTGTCAAATCCTCTTTCATTATCTACTGATTTAAAAGAGATATAAATGATTAACCCATTCCCTCATATTGACGACTTTTGACGCATCTGTAAAAGTCACTTTATGAAACCATTGTGATAAATAGAGCATTTGCTCCTATGGAGCAAATGCTCTATTTATCACAATGGTTTCAAAACTACACATTTCTAAAATTTCCCTTTTTGCAAGTAAATGCTCCTTTTCGGTAGATTTATCCAAAGAGGTTGGATCTAAAAATAGCCTATGAGGTAATGGGCTAAGATAGGCAACTTTAAGTTTGAGCTAAACCGATAAAATGGTTTATTCCCATCTCGTCTACTTCCCATTTCACCCACTGTATGTCTCTATCCCATTTTGTCTACTCTAAAATTTCACTCAGTTCCCATTTTTGTCTACTGTTATAATTATAGTATAACGGCGTTATTTCGACTCTCGTTTCTCCCAGATACCCGCTTATTCCGAGGGAATGTTGAGGTCCCGGCTCAAATTCTATCAAATCTCATTGAAAATACTTACATTAATCTGAATAGCGATAATCCTAAAATTCAAGCATGTGTGCTGGTCCCGCGGATCATTCTGGTTCCCTTAATTGATTGTTTAATTCGAGCACGATGTTTTCCCACCTCCGAGGTAATTATTCACACCTTGTCGATACGTTGTCGTGACCTTTTGAAAGATCCGTCTATGGGGCATTATATCTTGCAAATGTGTGAATAGCACATTCATTGAATGCCGACTTTACTTGGGTGTAAATAATGATGATTATTTAATAGACTGAAGTCTTAATAAACAAAGAGTCACACTCATAATTTGCATACGTTCGCTAACGTGTAGTGCATTTTCGGTACCGCTGAATGTGTGCCATATAACGTCTTTCTGCTTTAAATTTTGTAATAGTGCAGTGCTTTTCGTGTAGTGCTTTGAAATTCGCAATATTTTTGCTACTTTTAGACAGTCTCGTTCATGCAGACTCTTGCTACGAGAGATGAACTAGAATTACTGTCAGACGAAAAAAGCCGAGTGTTCCCGTTATTAATTAATTTTGTCACTCGCCCCGGTTTTCCCTACTACGAAACAGCACGAGAACGAAACGAAAATGTTTGTTTGTGCACACAACTCAGCACCATCAACTAAATTAATGTCGACAAATGGAAAATTATGCAAAATAGACGACATAACGCTATACGCTACGACTATTCTAGGGATATGTCTAAATGGTTTGAAACAAGTTTTGACTTATTGTGAAAGGTCCGTCGAACGGACCCAAACAAATTATACTGAAACTTCGGTCTCCGATGTGAATGGTCTTTTCTGCTATCACTTATACAAGGAAAGAATCGATGAATTATATATGCATTGAAGTTTATGATAATGTTAAATCAGTTTACTGTGAAGAAATACGCTTCCTCTCGTCGTCAAACAATGCTCTTGGAAATGACATTAAATGCTCTCGGTTCTTTCGAGCATCGCGATAATCCGAGGTTTTTGCCGATTCCCAACTGTGCTCGAAATATCGCCAATATACTGTAAGTTATATTTACTCAGTTACCTTTTTCATATCATACAAGATTCAGGCATTTTAGGACTTTTTAATGTGTTGTCTAATTTTTTTAATTTTTTTTATTTAAGATGCTTATTTTGCAGCTGACAAATCTTAAATGCAGAAATGGTAGACGAAATGGGAGTAGACGGAATGGGCATTTACCGATAAAATATTGTACTGCTAGAAGCTGTAGAATATGATTATTTGACTACCTTTCCTCAGCGTTGACTGCATCATTAAAGCCTGGGGTGTCGACTATGGTCAATTTCAACTTGACACCTCTCTCTTCTATCTCTAGCTCTTTCTTTTCCAGGTCCACAGTTTTGTGAACTCTCTCTGTATAGTAAAATAGAAAAGAAAATTCAAGTGTCTAGACTCGGTTTGGTGAGGCATGAAAAAGCATTTATATAAGGGAAATGGCTAATTCCTTCCATAGTCTTTAGACTATACAGGTAACTTGACCTTTTCCCTGTTCTATATTTAGTCAAAATTCAATACCTAATGAATATTCATGGGCAAAATGGTTATAATGAAATATGAAAATTTGAACATTGCAGCCATATTGGAAATTTAAGAAACAGATATATCAAACTCCAGTAGCAAACAGAGTAGACCCTGATCAGGTGGCTCCTCTGGGAGCCATCTGATCTGGTTCTTCTCTGTTTGCAAATGTGTGAAAAGGTGAGAAATGTCAAATAGTCTTATTCAGTCATATGTATCCCTTTGCTCCATAAATATGTCTGTCTATGCCTTTGCAAACAGAGTAGAAACAGATCAAGATGGCTCTTACATAAGAATTAAATCAATTAACCCTTTCCATAAATACGCCTTTCTACACCTTTGCAAACAGAGTAGACCCAGATCAGACAGCTCCTGTAGGAGCCCTCTGATCTGACAGGGTCTGCTCTGTTTGCTTCTAAATAACTAATACAGTTCTACTATGGCTAAACAGTCATGTCTCCATGTGTCATTCAGTAAATTAATCTAATTAATTTTCATGATGTCATTACTTCTTATATGAATATTCATCATGTAAAGGTTCAAGCTCTTGTGTGATAGTGAGTTACAGGACATGCCTGTCTAGTTGACTTACCTTCAGTGTTTCCCACCTTCCTGTCCTTGTACAGATCTGTCAGGAAGAGGCTGTTGATCAAAGTGGATTTTCCTAGGCCTGTCTCTCCTAAAATAAATAATAATCCCAGAGCTATAAATTAGAGGAATACAGATACATGTATACCTAAATCTTATTTCTAGGACAAACCCCATCTTCCTGGTACAGTAGAACCCCTCTAAACCAGATTTCTAGCTGAAATGAATTCCAAATACATGTACTTTTAAGTTTTTAACCCTTCGCTTGCTATTCGCGTCAATATACCTACCTGTAAATAGTAAAGGCCCAGATGCCTGCAGGAGCTGTCTCATCAGGGTCTGCACTATTTACAGTTTATTGTGCAACCAGTGCACTCCACAGCAGTGATTCCACAGCGAAATAATTGTACACGGTGAATAGATATGTAATTATACAACAGGGCCTGGGTAAAGAAGGAGAAATGTATTTTAAAATTCAGCAAGAGAAGGGTTAAGCAGGTGGCTGCTTTATGCAGGGTGAAAGTAATGCAGAAAGCTCCTAGACTTATACTAAATTTAATGTCTGGTTTAGAGGGATTTTTTACTGTACTTGTTAGAATTGCTTCAGAGAGGCTTTCTAATGTGTACCACAAGACAGATTTTGAGGGAGAAAATATTTTCCTTACTCCTTGAAGGCCTTCCCTGTTGAATATTCATGACTAATTATTGACCAAACTTTTACAATGACATATGTACACAGGACTATTTAGTATTAATAGAACAGTCAGATCTATTATAATTTTGTCAGCAAACAAAGCAGACCCTGATCAGACTGATCTAGGTCTACTCGGAACAGGAGCAGGATTAAAGTATGTGCAAATAAAGATTTAAACAGTATCATACAGGCTAAAAATGAGCTCTAAGCTCTCAAATCAAATACACTTGAACTTTGATATCTCAAACTTGGATAATTCAAACTTTTGGGATAATTCGAATAAAAAGTTCGGTCCTTCCAAAATTTATCATAGAATTGTCGCAGGTCAAAGCTCCTACAGGAGCTTTCAGCATTACTTTAGACCTGCATTAAGCTGCAAACTTGAGAAATTCTTCAAATTAGGAATAAGATGACTGACAAACCTGGAAGTTTGAGATACCAAGTTCAATACATTAGTCAGCTAAATTTTTTACATACCATACAATCAGTGTTCTCTATCTTTAAAAGAATTTAATCTGAGTGTCAGCTTATCTAGCTCAGGGTGCAACAAATTAATCAAGCATTTCATCAAGACGAATACTGTGTGCACTAATCAAAGCAGTTGTTGTTCAATCTTGGAGAAAAGTACTTTCTCTTTGCACTCATACAGTCTAACTATTGTTTCTTGTCGACTGGCTTAACAGTATGTAACCCTTTCACTCATACAAACACTTTCTCATGCCCTTGTAAACAGAGAATACACAGATCAGATGGCTCCTATAGGAACCATCTGATCAGGGTCTGCTCTGCTTGCCTCTGAAATTATAAATAATCTGACTCTATAGCCACTCCCAACACCAAATAATCAAGTGTGCATAATTAAATGTACAGTTAAACTTTTATATCTCGAACTCGGATAAGTCGAACTTTGGGATCACTCGAACAAAAAGTCTCAGTCCTTCCAAAACTTACAATACACACTTGCTCTAAAATGTATCGCTACAGATACCTAGAAACACATGTGACAGCTTAATACAGGTCTAAAGTAATGCTGAAAGCTCCTACAGGAGCTTTCAGCATTACTTTAGACCTGTATTAAGCTTTAGCCTTGAGAAATTGTTCAGATTAGATATCGGATGACTCAACTTCTGTTATCTCGAACTAATTTGTATGGTCCCTTGAAGTTCGAGTTATGGAAGTTCAACTGTATAATTATGCTATTAATAAATTTCAGCTAAAAATATTCATGAGGTCATTATTCTTTGCACTGATCAATATGAAACACATAATGGGTTAACTACAGCATCTATTGATCAATCAATATGACCCTTTAACCCTACCCATGAATATTCATGTCAGAAACGACTGCACGAATATTCATATGCTTAATTGTTATATTGGCATGATGAACAAGGGATTTATTACCATAGCAGAAACTGCAGAAATAAATTAATCCTATTTAAAACAGTTTCTGCAGGAGCCTGGCTCCTTTTAAATGGCTGCCATACAATGTAGTGGGTCTACTCTGTTTGCATAGATGTCAAAAGACAATCCTATTTATTTATTTTTAATGGGGGGGGGGGTAAATATGCTAGAGGAGTTTGGATAACAAACAGTGCAGACCCTGATAAGACCTCTGATCTGGTTTTACACAGTTTACAAATATCAGTATATGATCCTATATACAGTACATGTATAACATCTCCATGGTAGCCATTCAAATTCTTTTTTATTTAGACAGGTAGTACTCTAACCCTTTACTCCATAAATTCGCCTTTCTACGCCTTTGCAAACGGAGAATACCCACCTCAGATGGCTCCTATAGGAGTCATCTAATCAGGGTCTGCTCTGTTTGCTTATGATAATAACATAATCTGATTCTACAGTTTCTATCATGATAAAACTTTTGTTCACAGTGCCATGATAAACATTTAGCTTATTAATATGTAAGACTCAAATCGAAGTCGGTCCCAGATCGAGGGCCGATTCGAAAATTGTGGGCCTATCCAAATTCGTGGCCTGTTTTCTGAAATCTTGAAAGGCACCTTAGCCCCCACATAGGATTATAAGTGTTCAATCATACAACTGCTGTTATAAAATTCATCTCTTTCCAGAACCAATTGGGGTTTCGATCTTTTGACATCAGTAGTCTCCGGCTCTGAGCTAGATCTAGTTTCACTACGTCTACGGTTGAAAAAATATGATGTCATTTATGCATAACGTCATCCGTTTTGACGTCGTATCATTTCTAGCTACCATTATTTTATTTTCTTTAACTCTGCCAGTCTATATAGATCTATATTTTTAAAATTCTAGATCTATTTGCAGTTTTTAATGAGCATGGAACCCCTTTACTTTGCCGTGGGCATTTAGATCTATATCAAATTTGTGATCTGTGTATTTTGTCAGGTAGGATGTGTTTTTTGTGGATTATAAATTGGCCCAAGGTTTAGGAGCAAACGACCCATGATTTTAGACAGGCCCATGATTTTCGAATCGGCCCTTGATCTGGGACCGGCCCTCGATTTGAGTCTTACCTGTATAACATCTCCATAGTACTAAAAAGTAAAGTTTGGAGTTTAGGTCATGACATCATTGTTTGCGTGAATAAAACGGTTAATGCAGGATGAAAAGAATGCATCTTACCTACAACCATGAGGGTAAATTCAAATCCTCGGCGAACTGCCTTTCTGTGCACCTGCTCAGGTAAGGATGAAAACCCAATATATTCATCTTCCTCCTGTATAAAATAGAAATAGAATAATCATTACAAGGGAGGCAATCCATCTGGTATCTGTGCTCCTGTTATTAAGAGATGACTGCAGTTAATTCCCTTCAAGCTGTTGTGGCCCGTACATTTAACCCTTTCCTCCATAAATACACCTTTCCACGCCTTTGTAACAACCACTTCTTGAGACCATTGTGATAAATAGAGCATTTGCTCCTATAGGAGCAAATGCTCTATTTATCACAATGGTTTCAAACAACAAAATTCTAAAATTTTACTTTTCTCTAATAAATGCTCCTTTCGGGTAGATTCATTCCGAGGTTTGGTCTAAAAATAACCTATGGAAGGAAATGGTTAAACTCGATTCCTCACAGACATCATATTAGCAGTGCCGTAAAACCAAACCCCAAACTTATCAAAACCAAAAGGTAAGATCTGACATCACAAGTTACAAAAGGGTATGATAATAGACATAATGTCATAAAACACCTTACTGCAAAGAAAGTATCAGTTGGACTAGGTCTAGGGCAGTGACGGCACTGCAGAGACACTGAATAGTATAGTTTGGAGTTGAGGTCACTGCGACACTGATAAGGTCACATAGCGCCAAGGGATGTTGAACATAAATGAACTCTACAAGCATCGATTCACAGTAATTGAGGAGCACTCATACAAACATACCATACACATAGAATTGCTCCTTGTATGGTCAACACCAACAACATATTAAATCTACAGTACAACCTCTCTATAATGGCCACTAAATTACATCAAATATTTTGTGTCAAAGGCAGGTGGCTGATTAAAGCAAGGTGAAAGTACAACAGAATGCTCCTATAGGATGCTCCTTAATGCAGGACAAAAGTTATGCAGAAAGCTTCTGCATATCTTTCATCCTGAATTAAGCTACCACCTGCTTATAAAGACATGTATGTTTTTTCATTTAATGGTCACATTATAGGAGTTTTTCTGTACAGTAAAACCTCTCTATAACAGCCACTAAATTAAGTCAAATATTTTGTGTTAAAGGCAGGTGGCTACTTAAAGCAAGGTGAAAGTAAAACAGAATGCTCCTGTTTGAGCGTTCTGTTTTACTTTCACCTTGCTTTATTTAAGTATCCTCCTGCCCTAAATAACAACTAATTAACACAATTTTGTGGCCATTATAGAGAGGTTTTACTGTACAACCAAATTTCAAAAATTAGTTCAACGAGACATACATGTACTGTAAGCCCTTTCATATGCTATTCCTTGAGGAAATTACAGCTCTTTGTACTTAGTGTATATTCATGGAGACATAAGCTCTTTGAATGTGTTAGTTCATGAAGACATATTAAGCTCTTTGAATGTGTTAGTTCATGAAGACATTTAAAGCTCATTGAATGTGTTAGTTCATGAAGACATATTTTAAGCTCTTTGAAACATGTGTTAGTTCATGGAGACATAAGCTCTTTGTATACCTTTTCATACATTTGCAAACAGAGTAGACCAAGATCAAATGGCTCCTTAATACGAACAGTCTGGTCAGGGTCTGCCCTGTTTGCTTGTGGAATTCGAAAGATCTGTTTAATTACTTTCTAAAATGGCTTCAATGTCCCATGTACCTTACATAATTCATTAAAATAATTTTGTCCATGAATATTCAGTAAATATTGAAATGTGGAGAAAACAAAATATAGAACCCTTTCCCTGTTCAGTATTTGTTCAAGAAATAATGAGATCATGAATATTTATTAGCTGAATTTTTATGTATATTGACATGTGTAAACAGGAGTTTTTGGTATTGGTAGAAACTACAGAATCAGATCTATATTATATCATATTGAGCAAACAGAGTAGACCCTGATCAGATGGCTCCTATAGGAGCCATCTGATCTGGGTCTACTTTGTTTGCAAATGCGTGAAAATGTGTTTATATGAAGGAAAGGGTTTAAGGTACTGAGGCATATGCTACTATTTAATTTTAAAGTGACCCCGGGTAATATCTTTCTAATTTGAAGTAATTTTTTGGGGAAACTGTCAATGATGCACTATGCAAACATTTTTGACAGGCTGGATCTAGAAAGCTGATGAGTAAGTTGGTTAGAAAAAATGGTCGAGTAACTTGGTCTTCATTTAATCAGGATCCAAACAGGTTGACATTAAGGTTGTGTTAACCCTTTCCCTCATGTAAACGTGTTTTCACGCATTTGCAAACAGAGTAGACCCAGATCAGATGGCTCCTAGAGGAGCCGTCTGATCAGGGTCTGCTCTGTTTGCTTATGGAATTTGAAAGATCTGTTCCTTTACTTTCTAACATATGGGCTACAATGTTCCACTTTTCATATTTTGTTGTAACTATTTTGCATAAATACTTAAACTGCTCTGATCTAATATTTCGACCACTAAGGGCCTTTGTCAAAGATTATCATGTCAAAATACACGTCACATTTTTGTTACATGCATTCAGCCATAAAATCAAAGAGAATAATGTTGATCCAGCGTCGTCATGGTGACATTGGGTTGTTTTTTAAAATGTCATGACGTCATCAAAAAGACGTCATCAAATGACATCATGGGTGCAACGACGTCATGCATGCATTAGCGCATTATCCTCTTTGATGTTACAGCCAAATGGTCTGTAGGTTCTCAGCCTCCATATCCAATCAGTTTCATGGATCTGTCTTTCAGTTCTACATGCATGGAACATCCGTTTCAAAACTACAAATCTCACATCATCACTGCTATGACCACCGATTCCAAAATGTCTATTTATTGGCTTCTCTCATGAATATTCATGTAGTAAAGTGTTAGTTAATGAGCATCACTACTATACTACTCCCTAACAGTATGTCGCATACTGTACAACATTAGTAACCCTTTCCTTCATGTTTTCCTGCATTTGCAAACAGAGATGACTCGGACCAGACAGCTCTTAATTATAGGAGCTTCTCATGCCTCACATCACAAAATGTGTTAGTTAATCTTTGACAAAGGCCCTTAGTGGTCGAAATATTAGATCAGAGCAGTTTAAGTATTTATGTATTATATTAATTCCCTATTTTGGAATATTTACTTCATTGTAACTATTTTGTCCGTGAATATTCAGTAGGTATTGAAATGAGTACTAAACATAGAACAGGGAATGGGTTAATGGAAAGGAATAAAAATCTACCATGAATCCTGAAGTACTGGTGACAAGTTTACAAATGATCATATCTGTTAACCCTTACAGAACTGATACTTAAAAGAAATGCATATTTGAGCATTTTTCAAATAGAGTAGGCCCCTGATTCAGACAGTTTTCCAAGAGACAATTCTAAACACAGGGTTTGGTTGAGAAAAATAGAGGAACAATTCTTTAAAATGTTTAATTTACACATCTTATCTGGACCTTTGAATCACATCTAAATTAATTCATAACCAAACAGAGTAGACCGGGCTGATCAGATAGCTTCTAATCTGTTTGCAAAGGCGTTAAAGAATTAGTGTGCAGTACCATTTAATCTTCCAGCAACTGTGAGTGTTATCTTATCTGAATCTACCCTGTCTGTTTAGGTTAACCTTTTCCTTCATTTAAATGTGCTCTAATGCATTTGCAAACAGAGTAGACCCAGATCAGATGGCTCCTATAGGAGCCGTCTGATCAGGGTCAGCTCTGTTGCTAGTGGAATTTGAACAATCTGTTTTTTTCACTTTCTAAAATGGCTACAGTGTTCCTTCTTCTGAATGAATATTCAGTAGGTATGAAATTTGGAATAGCTATAGAATAAAGGGTTAATCTTTCATTATTGATATCTTAACAGGTATTCATCATGATTGTATAATAGCTTGCATTCAGTTGAACATAAGTCATATCTTAAGTCCTATATAAACAACAACAAAGGAGTTGCTGGTTCCAAAATACATGTTGCCATTCATTGCAAAAGACAAGAGGCATGTACATAGGATGTGTAAATTAACCCTTTATATCATGAATATTAATGAAATAATTACTGTATGCATGAATAATTAATTAGCTTAATATTTTGTAAAGCATAAGAATAAGAAAACTTTTGACCTTGGCAGAAACTGTAGAATTTGATCTAAATACATGGAGTCCAACCTGTTGTAAGCGGTCAGTAAATCCCCTATAATGTGACCACTTAATGAATAAACATATATGTCTTTATAAGCATGTGGTCGCTTAATGCAGGACGAAAGTTATGCAGAAACTTAGTCCTGCATTAAGCTACCACCTGCCTTTGCCACTGAATTATGCCCCTTTTTGCTGGTCTCATTAGAGGGGTTTTACTGTATATTATTCCATAAGCAAACAGAACAGACCCTGATCAGATGGCTGGGTCTACTATGTTTGCAAAGGTGTAGAAATGTGTATCAAAGGAGTGAAGGGTTGTCACAGTTTCTCTGCTGGCGTGCAAAGAGTTAACCCATTACCTCATAGTTTATTTTTAGATACTTCTTTGTATAAATCTACCAAAAAGGATCATTAACTAGAGAAAAGGAAACTTTTAGAATTTTGTAGTTTGAAACCATTGTGATAAATAGAGCATTTGCTCCTATAGGAGCAAATGCTCTATTTATCACAATGGTTTCAAGAAGTGGTTATTACAGAGGTGTAGAAAGGCGTATTTATGGAGGAAAGGGTTATGAAGTGATATAGATGTGATTGTGTAGCTGCCTTGGTCAGAACTTCTCATGTTTCAACAGGGGATTTTTACAGAGGCGTAGAAAGGTGTATTTATGGAGGAAAGGGTTAAGGCAGGGTAACGGTTTTCTGCACAAGTTATTGTCTGAATCCATTCTTAGAATGATTTTCGTGTTCATCATTTCAAAAGCACGATTTATCTAAATCTCTTATTATAAGTCCCACAAGTCAGGGTTTGGTTGTGAAATTCAGAACAAATACTTGATCAAATATTTCCTGAATGCTCCTTCTAACTTGAGCTCTTGGATGTGTTTTATGAAATATCATATGACCAAAAAAAAGTTTTGATCTTTTACTCCTTAAAAACACCTTTCTACGCCTATGCAAACAGTGTAGACCCAGATCACACAGTTCCTGAAGGAGCTGTCTGATCAGGGTCTGCTATGTTTGCTTATGATATGATTCTATAGTTTGGGCTGTGACTAAAATTTCCAGTGTTCATGTGCTATTGTAACAATTAATCACATTAATATTGATGAGGTCATTATTTCTTACATGAATATTCATGTAGTAAAGTGTTTGTTAATGAGCATCACTACTATACTACTCCCTAACAGTATGTCGCATACTGTACAACATTAGTAACCCTTTCCTTCATGTTTTCCTGCATTTGCAAACAGAGATGACTCGGATCAGACAGCTCTTAATTATAGGAGCTGTCTGATCATGGTCTGCTGACTGTTTGCTAATGGAATTTGAAAGATCTGTTTCTTTACTTTCTAAAATGGCTACAATTTTCCACCTTCTGTATTTCATTGTAACTACATGTAGTTTGTCCATGAATATTTAGTAGACATTGAAATTTGAAATAAGCGTAGAACAGGGAAAGGGTTAAGACTAACTTTGTACTGTCCTTCGCAAACAGTGTAGACCAATTTGAGAGGGTTCGTACAACACCTCTCATCAGGGTCTGCACTGTTTGTCATGTAACACGTGTAGAAAATCCTTAAATATTCACCATACGCTTGACTTTTTTGAATCATCGGTGTTGTAACAGCTAAGAATAACTTTGTATGACAGAACTAAATTACAATATAAATACAGTAAAACCCCGCCAAGCGACCACTTAATAAAGAGCCACTCAGGCATCATATAAAGCAGGTGGTTGCTTAATGCAGGACGAAAGTTATGCAGAAAGCTCCTGTAGGAGCTTTCTGCATAACTTTAGTCCTGCATTAAGTTACCACCTGCTTCTGCCACCCAGAATTATGTCCATTTTTGGTGGTGATGCATTAGAGGGGTTTTACTGTACTGTAAATTGCAACATGAGATGACTGTAACTTCTAGTTATGATAAATGTAGTTATTACTTATGACAACTGCTGGATCAAGCTGTATTATACCAGAATCATAAATACTGCCGTTTAACACCAATGTTTTCAGAATATGACAGCATAACAAGCAAGGGCAGTATCATTATCATAGACAGAAATAACTTCCCATACAAGGTTCTACGATGTTAAACTTTTAACCTGTTGAATATTCATGTGAACAAAAAATCACGCGATAAATATGTATAAGCTGATATTTTTAAAAAATATTTGGTCACGGCAGAACTGTAGAATCAGATCTATATGTAAATCCATAAGCAAACAGAGCAGACCCTGATCAGACGGCATTATAGGAGCCGTCTGATCTGGGTCTACTCTGTTTGCAAATGCATCAAAAGGCGTATCTATCAAGTAAAGGGTTAAGATGATACAGCTACCTGCTGTCTGCAAAACAAGACTTTGATATAGAACCCGCCCATGTTTGCAACCCAATTGCTTTTACTTTTGAAAAGGACACAGAAAAACCATTAAACCTTTCTCCCAGACAGACTACTTGTTGCACTTTTGCAAACAATATACCTAGACCCTAATCAGACAGCTCCTGTAGGAGCTATCTGATTAGTGTCTGCTCTGTTTGCATATATCGCATAATAAAGATCTGATTCCCTTGTTTATGTGTAATAACTAATTCTAAAAATTCACTCCATGAATATGTATTTATGGAGTGAAGGGTTAACACATTCCCTCATACTGACGACTTATGACGACTCTGTAAAAGTCACTTTGTGAAACCATTTTGATAAATAGAGCATTTGCTCCTATAGGAGCAAAATTTAATGCTCTATTTATCACAATGGTTTCAAACTAGAAAATTCTAAAATTTTCCTTTTCTCTAGTTAAAGCTCCTTTTCGGTAGATTTATTCAAAGAGGTTGGGTCTAAATACAGCCTATGAGATGGTGGAATTGTGCAAACTTTTACTCCTAACTTCACAATTTCTGATCTCCATGTGTTTTTTATACCTGAATAAGGCAATTCATTTCACATCTTTTCAACATTGAATTTTCAGTGTGAAATAGCTTAAGTCTATCATTCTGTGTTTAACTATCAAGCCCACTCAGTATGAGAGGCTTAACACTTGCTACATGTAGAGTTTTTTGAATGACAAACAGTGCAGATGCTGATCATAGGGCTCTTTTTGGAGTGTTCTGATCTGGGTATGCACTGTTTGAAACTGACAGTGCAAGTGTTTGTCACATTCAAACTATTAACTCATTCCCGTATAGGCTATTTTAAGATCCAACTACTGAATAAATCTACCAAAAAGGAGCGCTAACTAGAGAAAAGGAAAATGTTAGAATTTTGTAGTTTGAAACTATTGTGATAAAAAGAGCATTTGCTCCTATAGGAGCAAATGCTGTATTTATCACAATGGTTTCAACAGGTGATTTTTACAGAGGCGTAGAAAGGCGTATTTATGGAGGAAAGGGTTAATCTAGATCGACATTAAGCAGCAAATAGCGTAGATCTGGGTCTGCATTATTTGTCTACAGGTTGATACATCCGAATACTTAGAGCCTGCAGGAAAACAAACATCTACCTGTAAGGTGATTTTAAACATCTCAACAGATGTATATATCCTTCAATGGTTTTGCCCTGGTACACAACACTTATTCCATCAGTCCAGCCCTGCCCTCAAACTTCACGCTGTCGCTAATAATTATAATGGTGTAAACTTGTCCGATGTTTTGAATAACCATTTCTGACTGAGTCTCACCGTGACAGCTCCGCTTATCAATTACCATCCCCCTATGTTCAGTCACACATCAATCAACCAAGGACAGATTATACCATCAAATATTTCATTTTCTACCTGAATTCATCCAACGAAAATAGAAAAAAATTCATATAAGATGAGGATTATATTTAAATTAATTCGCATAAACTTGCCTGCATGTTCATCTTCCCATCAGAAGTGTAATATTGTTTCCTTAAAGTGTGTGTATGCACATACATAGTGGGAATATTGACTCTTTACCTCATTAATATTCATGTAAGACATAATTAATATTAATTAGTTAATTTTAATTATAACAGCAATACGACCAAGGGAATTATATTGCATGGCAGAAATTAATAATTAACCCTTCTCTTGCTATTTGCGTCAATATACCTACCTGAAAATAGTGAAGACCCAGATGAGACAGCTCCTGCAGGAGCTGTCTCATCAGGGTCTGCACTATTTACAAGTTGATTGTGCAACCAGTGTACTCCACAGCCGTGATTGCACAGCGATATACTTGTACACAGTGAAGATATATGAATTATACAACAAGACATGGGTAAAGAAGGAGAAATGTATTTTAAAATTCAGCAAGAGAAGGGTTATGATTAACCATAATACCTCACCAGTCACAACTATAGTTGCATTTGCAAACAGTGTTAACCCAGATGAGAGGGCTGCTTTATAATTATGAGTTCATTCTGTATGAAAGGGAATACATTGTAATATGCAAGAGGATTTTGAATGACAAACAGTGCAGACCTGAGTAGGCTCCTCTAGTAATTTCAAAACTGAATTTCTCAAAGTGGAATAGCCCATGATTGTGTCACAGCACAGTTCATTCAGCCCACATTGTTTGTTTACAACTGCCAATACATGGATTTTTGCATTCAAAGGATTAACTCTTTCCTTCATATAAACACGTTTTCATGCATTTGCAAACAGATGACTCAGATCAGACAGCTCATATAGGAGCTGTCTGATCATGGTCTGTTCAATTTGCTAATGGAATTTGAAAGATCTGTTTCTTTTCTTTCTAAAATGGCTACAATGTAACACTTTCCATATTCCATTACAGTAAAACCTCTCTATAATGGCCACTAAATTTCATCAAGTGTTTTGTGCTAAAGGCAGGTGGCTGCTTAAAGCAAGCTGATGGTAAAACAGAACCTATAGGAGTGTTCTGTTTTACTTTCATCTTGCTTTAAGCAGCCACCTGCCCTAAATACCAACTAATTAACACACTTTAGAGGCCAATATAGAGAGGTTTTACTGTATATCTATTTTGTCCATGAATATTCAGTAGGCATTGAAATTTGGAATAACTATAGAATGGGGAAAGGGTTAACCAATTTCCTGTAGAATATCCATGTAACTTCACTGTTTTGTAATGGTAAAGGAATACACGATTTTCTGGATCTTGCAGACACTGAAGAATCAAATCTATATAACTGCATGAGCAAACTCAACAGACCCTGATCAGATGGCTCCCAAAGAGCTGTTTTGATCTGGATCTACTCTGATTTGCTGTAATTTTAATCTCCCCCCATCCCAGTTCAATTTCTTTTCCAATGTTGCCAAAGTGTCATCTCATCTGAATCCAGACTGTTTGTATATAGGTAAACAAAATTTGCCCCTGGCAAGTAAGAAGTTAAAGTGCACTAGTTTTAACCCTTTCAAAGTTGTATTTTCAAAATGGAACTGCCCATCATTGTTTATCTGTAGAGTCTACTTTATATGAAGTGGTATAAATTTGGAAGAGGATATATATTGAATGACAAACAGTGCAGACCCAGATCAGAGGGCTCCTCTAGGTGCCCTCTGATCTGGGTCTACACTGTTTGCAAATGCCAGAACATGCATTGTCCAGCATTTAAAGGATTTTAAAAGGAAACTAAATACCGTATATAGACCAGGTAGTGTAAAATCTACATACCCTATCTCCCCTAAGAATTTGGACATGAGCATCTTAAGTATCAGAGAAACAAATTTAAGCTATGTACCCTTAACCTTTTCCATGTTTTATATTTATTCAAATTGAAATACCTACACAATATTCATGGAAAAAATAGTACTAATGAGATATGGAAGGTGGAACATTGTAGCCATTTTAGAAAGTAAAGAATCAAAACTATCAAATTCTGTTAACAAACAGAGCAGACCCTGATCAGAAGGCTACTCTTGGAGTCATCTGATCTGGGTCTACTCTGTTTGCAGATGCATGTAGAGGCGTTTATATGAAGGAAAGGGTTAACCCTATTCTCCATGACTCTTCATGTGATAAGTCATAAAAGTCATGCATAGTAATTAGCTGTATATTTATTTATAAAAAAAAACTATTTGAACAGAGGATAATTTAACCAAGGCAGAAAGTGTAAAATTAGATCTATGTTATGTAGGAGCCATCTGGGTCCATGCTTATTAAACTTTTAGTCGAGTCTGAGTTAGTTCTCAAGTTTTTGATTGGTCAGCTTTGAGCCTTTGGCTCAAATCTGACCAATCCAAGCTTGAGAACTCAAATCTGACCAATGAAAAGCTTGAGAACGAACTCAGACTCATTTAAAACGTTTTATAGGCATGGAACCTGATGTGGGTCTACTCTGCTTGCAAAGGCATAGGTTGGGTATTTATGGAGTAAAGGGTTAAGCAAATGGTTCTTAACCCTTTGCTTGCTATTCACGTCAATATACCTACCTGTAAATAGTGAAGACCCAGATGAGACAGCTCCTGCAGGAGCTGTCTCATCAGGGTCTGCACTATTTACAAATTATTTGTGCAACCAGTGCTCTCCACAGCAGTGATTGCAGAGCGAAATACTTGTACACAGTGAAGATATTATGTAATTATACAACAGGGCATGGGTAAAGAAGGAGAAATGTATTTTAAAATTCAGCAAGAGAAGGGTTAAGACAGACAAACATAGGCAAACATTGCAAACTCCTGTAGAAGCCATCTGATCAGGGTCGAGATCTGCTCTGTTTGTTTATGGCATATTACAGATCTGATTCTGCACTTTAATTCTGTCTTTGTTAAATATTCCTGTGTTCTTATTTTGCTATACAAATTACAGCTAATTTATATGCATGAGGTTTTTAATTCTTACATGAATATTCATGGGTTATGCAGCTTTACACAGTAGTGGAGAGGGCAAATTTGGTTTCCGAAAACTATTTAGTGAGGGCAATACTTAGGATAATTAGTGTAGGATTCATAAGCTTGTTTGCCCTGTCATTGTGTGACAGATAAGATCTGCATCAGTCACATGTTTCATACATCCGTCAACAGTAAAATTCATAGATTTTTCCACGACCTGCTGAAGTTTTCCTTATTACATAACTGTTACCTAACTCATATAGAATTATGTATTTTACCCTTTATCAGATACAGACACTTTCTGATGTCTTCAACCCTCTACTCCATAAATACATCTTTTCACATGTTTGCAAACACAGTAGACCCAGATCAGACATGATCAGGGTCTGCTCTGTTTGCTTTTGAAATAATAAACATCTGATTCTACAGTTTCTGTCTTGGCAAAATTCTAATTTACCACCTCATTAGAAAAATTCAGCTAATCAATAATCATGATGTCAATATTTCTTTCATGAATATTCATGGAGTAAAGGGTTAAAGGGGTCGACCCAGATTAGTATCGGCTCTTTTTACTTACGGAAATATACAGATCTGATTCTTAACTGTTTCTTCCAGGGCCAAAAGCTTCCTGTGTTCCTATTCAGTTATAAACAATTGATGATGTACTTCTAACATGAATATTCATTAGGTAAAGGATAAATACTACTTTTATTTTATGCTAATTTCCTTGTTAAAATGATGCTTCACCCTTTTCCTGTTTTGTATTTCTTTAATATCTTGACATCTCACGAGCATTCATTAACATAACTAATTTAATAGATGATGAACTTAATATATTTTGTCATGGTATGCATTTAACCCATTCCTCCATAAATACGCCTTTCTACGCCTCTGTAAAAGTCACTTAATGAAACCATTGTGATAAATAGAGCATTTGGTCCTATAGGAGCAAATGCTCTATTTATCACAATGGTTTCAAACTACAAAATTTTACTTTTCTCTAGTAAATGCTCCTTTGGCCATGAGTAGATTCATTCAAAGAGGTTGAGTCTAAAAATAGCCTATGGAGGAAAGGGTTAAGATTCTGAGCTATAAGATGCCATTGACAAACAGTGCAGACTCAGATCAGACACTCCTGCAGAAGGTGTCTGATCAGAGTCTTCTCTGATTTCAAGCACATGAAAAGGCATTTCTATGAGGGAAAGGGTTATTAGAAAGAAATATGCCAAGTCTTACCCAACCAGATTCTCTGTTGTATTGGCCCTTTTACCTCGGGTAAAATATAATGAAATCATGAATACGTAACTCATTATCTCCTAGGCTATTTTTAGACCCAACCTTTTGTATTAATCTACCGAAAAGGAGCATTAACTAGAGAAAAGGAAAACTCTAGAATTGTGTAGTTTGAAACCATTGTGATAAATAGAGCATTTGCTCCTATAGGAGCAAATGCTCTATTTATCACAATGGTTTCACAATGTGAAATTTATAGAAGCGCAAAAATGTGTCACTAGGGGATAATGTGTAAGGTTAGCTAAATTGATATAACGGCATAATTATCAGGGCAAGTTTGACCGTAGCAGAAATAGTAGAATCAGAATTACATTATGTCATTAAGCAAACATTGTAGACCCTGATCAGATGGCTCCTTCTGTGAGAATTTAACCCTTTACTCCATAAATACGCCAATCCTTCTGTGATAATTTAATCCTTTACTCCATAAATACGCCAATCTACACCTTTGCAAACAATTAACTCAGATCGACTGACTCCTGTAAGAGCTGTCTGATAAAAATCTACACTGTTTGCTCATGAAATAATTAGATGATTCTATGTGCTATTATTACAATTTACCCGGTATAATCCAATTAATATTCATGATGTCATTATTTCTTACATGAATATTCATGGAGTAAAGGGTTAATCCCCTTTCCATCATTTTGTAGAGGTGGATAGCTCAGTTTGCTGACAATTTAGATAACTTTAAATCAGACTTACTGCAAAGCAAATAGTGAAGACCCTGACCAAACTGCTCCTTCAGGATATCCTTCAGGATCAGTTTGGTCTTGGTCTGCACTATCTAACAGAGCAACAGATAACAGTACTTACTCAAATACTAAAAATTGTCATTTCTCCATCAAACCCTATGTTGTGACCATTCTTTAGAATCGTCTCAAAGCTACGATTCTAAAGAGTGGTCACAGCATAGGGTTTGGTGGAGAAATAAAGAAGTTATTCTTGAAGATGTTTTAATTTACGCATCTTATCTGGAGTTCTGTCTGAAGTTTATGTCTGAATACTTAATGGTAATTAGGGTAGCCCTGTCCTTACATGAACAGTGTAAGTGAGAGAAGATACCATTGTCTGAAACCCGACTCCATTAGCTGTACATATATACTACAACCCTAGGGAAAACTATAAAGTGATATCATCATCGCTGATGATTCACCTTTAAGATGCTGGGCAATGTTACAGTTACCTTATTATAATTTTCAACTACTATTGTGAAGCCTTTCCCTCATAGAAATGCTTTATCATACAATTTGCAAACAAAGTAGACCCAGACTCCTATTAGAAGCTGTCTGATAATTTCTGCTTTGTTTGCATATGGAATTTTATAGAATTCACTCTCAGACCCTGCAGTATCAATCAGAATGAAAAACAAATGATCCATACTCCACCATGAAAATTATGTGTATGATTTTTTTTATGATTTTATAAAGCTTTCAAGAAATCTGAAATAATTGAATAAAGGGTTAAAAAGCAGGTGGTTGCTTAACCCTTTCCTTCATAATGTGACGAATGTATTTTCACGCATTTGCAAATGGAGTAGACCCAGATCAGATGGCTCTGTTTGTTAATTAATGGAAGTTGAAAGATCTGTTTCTTTACTTTCTACAATAACTACAATGATCCACCTTCCATAATCCATTTTAGCTATTTTCCCATAAATATTCAGTAGATACTGCAATTTGAAATAAACATAGAACAGGGAAAGGGTTAATGCAGGGCAAAAGTAATACAGAATTCTAGTTAGGGTCTGCTCTGTTTGCTTTTAACATGATTAAGATCTGATTCTATAGTTTTCGTCAAGGCGAAAACTTTTCTTGAAAAGTTAACATTATAAAAATTCAGTTAATAAATATTCTGATCTGGGTCTACTCTGTTTGCAAATGCATGAAAATACTTTTGTATGAAGGAAAGGGGTAAGCAGTCAGCTGCATTTTAACCCTTTATTCAATTATTTCAGATTTCTTGAAAGCTTTATAAAATCATAAAAAAATCATACACATAATTTTCATTTGTTTTTCATTCTGATAGATATATACTGCAGGATCTGAAAGTGATCTATAAAATTCCATATGCAAACTAAGCAGATAATGTCAAAGAAAATCAATATCTTGAATTATTTTAAAAATTAAAGAATATGACTTTATTGTCTCCAGATCTGGGTCCAAAGTTATAAAATTTCTGAGTTAGAGTTTGAGATCATTCTCAGCTTGACCAAACAGATGCTTTGAGAATGATCAAGCAAAATTTTTTATAACCTCAGGCCTGGTTCAGCATTCTTAGAAGCTCCCAGATTTTACTACTATTTTTATTAATTAGGGTATCTCCCAGATGCATACTATAATTGTTAACCTTTTAAATACTGAACATTCAAGATGGACTGATCCATCAATGTTTAACTACAGATTCTATTTAGTATAAAAGGGTATAATTTGCTAGATGATTCTGCATTACAAACAGTGCAGACCCAGATCAGAGGGCTCCTCTAGGAGCCGGGCTCTGATCTGGGTCTACACTGTTTGCAAATGTCAGAGCACCATTTCACACATTCATAGTTAACACTTACTGTGTGGGATATGAGTCACTAATGTCCTTTGAAAACAGTGCAGACCCAGATGAGAGGGCTCCTAGAGGAGCCCTCTCATCAGGGTCTGCACTGTTTGTCATGTTACGCTTTTCTTAAGAAAAATCCCTATATATTCACCATAAGCTTGACCTGTTTGATTTTTGGAATAGTCCATTTGAAAACCAGCGTTGTAAGGGTTAAGTTAACTATACATCAGTCGGACAATATCTACTGTGAGTCATGTCTCAAATGTCATTTGCCTTTTCTATTACAATTTATAAGTTGATGAATTGATGGGTTTCTCTGCCTGGGGAGTCCAACCTATATCCCCAGATCTCCAAACATCTCTATTATCGTTTTAATTTTTAATTTTCAAAGTGTTCACCATTTATTACAATTGAATGAATTCAGTACTGAAATGGGTAAAAAATTACTGTAAAGAATTTGGGACAGTAATAATGATAAGCCGACCCTGATCAGACTTAAGCTCCTACAGGATCTGTCTGATATGCATTAAACCTCTCTGTAAGGCCACTAAATTGGGTTAATTATTTGGTATTCAGCACAGGTGGCCGCTTAAAGCAAGGTGAAAGTAAAACAGAACGCTCCTATAGGAGCGTTCTGTTTTACTTTCACCTAGCTTTAAGCAGCCACCTGCCTTTAGCACAAAATACTTGAGGTAATTTAGTGGTCGTTATAGAGAGGTTTTACTGTGGGTCTACTCTGGTTTGCAAGGACAGGTAAACTAATATTACTCACATTTAGAGGGTTAGTAATTTAATTAGTTAACCCTTTCCCTCATACAAACCCTTTTTTGTACATTTGCAAACAGAAAAGACCCAGATTAGATGTCTCCTGTAGAAGCTGTCTGGTCAGGGTCTGCTCTGTTTGCTTAATATGGCAAGACTAGATCCAAATTTAAAATTTCTGCCGGAGCCAAAATGTCCCGAGTTCATAATTATATCACTTTAAGATTAATCTAATAAATATTCATGATAATCATATAAATATTCAATATTATTTCTTACATGAATATTCAACAGGTAAAGGGTTAACATTCAATTAACCCTTACTCCATGAATATTCATGCAAGAAATGATGACACCATGAATATTAATTAGATTGACTGTTATAATAGCACAATCATGGACACAGGAATTTTTTACCATTGCAGCACCTATAAAATCATCTATATTATTTCATAAGCAAACAGAGCAGACCCTGATCAGACGGCTGCTATAGGAGCCATCTGATCTGGGTCTACTGTGTTTGCAGATGTGTGAAAACAAGTTTATATGAAGTAAAGGGTTAATGCAGAAATCACTCAGAAGTAAAGGGGCATTTATTCGCGTGAGGGAGTTGATGAGGGAGAATACAGTACAATGTAGTTACAAACTGTCAGCAGAAACATGCCTTACCACTCTTTTAAAGCTGATAGACCTCTTTGACGGTTTTCTCTTAGATCTTGGCATTGCCACAGGTGTGGTATCACTTGTTGGTGTACTCCTTATTTCAGCCTCACTAGTACTATCCCTAATGTCTGTAGAATTGTCGGTACCACCTACTCCTGTATAGAACATATCCCGTACTGAGGGGGAGTCTGTGTCTTTGACAGGAGGAAATTTTCTATCACTTAGGTCATGAACAGGAGCAGGGACAGTACTGCTTGGTACTCTGGCACTCTCAGCTGATGGAGAGGTGTGCTCTGGCAAGCTTCTGGTATATGTACTAACTTCTTCCGACTTTGTTGTGTCAGTTAAAGCAACATCTGGAATATGTTTAGTCAACTGACGACTGCCAACTTTACGTTCCTGGGATTGTCTTTTTTCAGTGAGTTTTGTTACTTGTATGTCTCTGTTCTTTGTCTCTGTTCCATGGTTACTATTGAATACGTAATTATCAGTTACATCCTTTTCTCTCTTGATCACCTCATCTTTGCTTGGAATGCCAAGTCCTATGACAGGTCTTGGTGAGAAAGACTTAGGTAATTCTATAGTGCGAGGAGTAACACTAACACTTGGTTGGTACCTTCTCCCAGGTTCTCTCATATCCGTTAGACTGTTGGATTTGCCCTCTTGGTGTACAGTAAATGACAAGTATTCTTCCTTCAGAGATTCTGCCCGTCCTACACTCTTCCCAATTCTCTGTGCCACAGCGAAGCTTGTCGGTTTTTGACCATTGTCTTCAATTTCACTAGTCTCTTTACCTACAGTACTCTGTCCAAGCCTGCCTCTGTACCCAAGATTCAGTCTGCGTGCCACATTAGATGTGTTTGATGTTAATCCTGACACAGTTTGATTCCCTGTTCCTGATTTGTCACCAACTAAAGCACTGATATTTGGAGCACTGGAATTCCTCAGTCCACCAAGCCTACCGTAGGCACTCTGATATCTCTCTGAGCTTGGCTTTCCCAGCACACCCACCCTGGACGGAGGAGTCAGGGTGACACTACCCGAGTTAAGGCGTAATGTGCCGGGGCTTAGATTTGTCCTGCCAATTCGCACACCTATGTTTGTGCCAGGCGATGGTTTGTTACTACTGTATCTGGTAGCCTGTGGATTACTCATGTTTTCAAGTACAGCTGATGTCAAAACTGACAGATGGCTTACACTACTTGCATTTTAATTTTGCTGTCAAACCAACAATAGAGGTTTTGTTTATACAGTCACCAAATTTGCTTTCATTAAAATGAAACTTAAAAGCAAACCTTTTTACTGGTGTCCAAATTTTGTTTATTCATTCATCACATATTCCGTCATCCCGGATAAATTTTATACCACAACATGGTAATATTTCATGTGTAAATGCTGAGAAAACACCAAGTCACAATAGTCTCAGGTTTTTGCTTGAGTAGGTATGAGCATTCAACCTCCATGTCTAAGTACTGAATGTTGCTGTTTACACAGGCTGATGCCCATTGTGAGAAAATAAAAAACATCTCCGCTAATAACTACTAATTACACTGTTCATAATGTGCAAGGTCTGTTTATACACTCGAATAATCTTTTACCTGATAGAGACACCCTTTTCAAGCCTTTGCAAACAGAGTAGATCCCGATCAGATGGCTCCTAAACCTTTAGGGGCCATCTGATCAGGGTCTGCCTCTAGATATGTTTGCTTATAAAATAACATCGATCTTATTCTACAATTCTTATCATTGTGGAAAAATCCTGTGCTCAAAATGTCAGCTAGATTTAATAAATTACTTATGATATTATTATTTCTTACATCAATATTTATTAGGTGAATTGCTGGAATCTTAACCAAAATGTTTGAAGACAGCAGACTAAATGCATAAAACCTATCTAATGCTTACAGAATTGTCCATATTTCAAAATTATGGCTGTTTTTTGTTTATAATTGCAACAATTAGCAATCAAAGCAATGTTATGTTTCTAAGAACAAAACACATTTTTCTTTAACTCTTACATTAGTTAGAATTGCCGTCTGCAAATAATTTCATCCGCAAAATTTGTCGTCTGCTACAAATTTCGTTTGTTAAAATTTCTCCCATTTTCTTTAAAAAAACCCATTATCACAGTAACATCCAGTTTGGATCCTGATGAGATACCAAGGTTTCATAGATAGAGCATTGGCAGTGAAATAGTTAACCCTTTACTTCATTAATATTTATGTAAGAAATTACGACATAATAAATTTTAATTATCTTAGTTTTCACAATGACATCATGATATGCAGAAACTTTAGCCATTGCAGACACTGTTTAACTCTTTCCCTGTTTAATATTCATGTAAAAAATTAATGACACCATGAATATTAATAAGCTTATTTTTTATAAACTTTTCATGAATGTTTTGCCATGACAAAAACTAGAATCAGATGTATATCATGTCAAAAGCAAACAGAGCAGACCCTGATCAGACTGTTCCTATAAGAGTCATCTGATCGCGGTCTACTCTGTAAATGCGTGAAAACCCGTTTATATGAAGGAAAGGGTTAAGGAGAATATGGTATAATATTGTAACTGAATCCATTTGTCAGCCAGTAAGAGGTTTACATCTATAGGGACTAGGTACAGCATATTGTTGTTGTACATCACACCTATACATCACGCTAGCAACAAAATTGGGTTACATTTTGTAAAGAGTTTGGATCCAGATGAGATGTAGAGTTACTCTGAATCTGAGCAGGATCTATACTGTTTGACATTCTGACTGCATGATTGGAAAGAAATAAAGACAAAAAATAACTTTCAAAAGTGCAGCAGATGGCAATGCATTAACAGACGACAATTATACTTAGAATTGCAAAGAGTTTAGAAAGACCATGGTGGACATGCACTGTGCTCTCTCTCTCTCCTCTCTCTCCCTCCCTCCCTCCCTCTCTCTCTCTCTCTCCCTCTCTCTCTCTCTCTCTCTCTCTCTCTCTCTCTCTCTATCTCTCCCTCTCCCCCTCTCCCTCTCTCTCTCTCTCTCTCCCCCTCCCCCTCTCCATCTCCCTCTCCCCCTCTCTCTCTCTCTCTCTCTCTCTCTCTCTCTCTCTCTCTCTCTCTCTCTCTCTCTCTCTCTATCTATCTATCTCTGATTTTAGCCTTTAGTCCCCTTGTGTGAAAAAATAATGTCTGCTCAAACTTTGATCTGGTGCAATTCTATTTTGAGAGCTTTTGAGAATCTTGTGACTGACTGTCAAATAATTTTGATCCTAATGAGATGCCAAGTGAGCCTGCTTCTCATTAGCGTACAAGTTGTTTGCCAACGTGAGCCAAATCCCAGTCAGAGGGATCTTTAACCAATTCCCGCATAGGCTAATTTTAGACCCAACCTCTTTGAATAAATTTTGTATACCCAAATGGAGCATTTACTAGAGAAAAGGAAAATGTTAGAATTTTGTAGTATTGAAACCATTGTGATAAATAGAGCATTTGCTCCTAAGGAGCAAATGCTCTATTTATCACAATGGTTTCAAAAAGTGATTTTTACAGAGGTGTAGAAAGGCGTATACATGGAGGAAAGGGTTAATGGGCAAACAGTTGTGTACAATGATACAACAAAAACAACAATCATCTATTCCTATTAGTTGTTATTACTCCTTAGACTCATCCACAGTACAACCTGCCTTGAAGTTAACCCTTTACTCCATGAATAATAATGTAAGAAATAATGACGCCATGATTATTAATTACCATTAATGAACAGAATTGTTATAATCGCACATTGAACACCGGAATTTTTGGCCATGACATGAACTGTAGAGTCACATCTATATACAGTAAAACTTCTCTATAATGGCCACTAAGTTACATCAAGTATTTTGTGTTAAAGGCAGGTGGCTGCTTAAAGCAAGGTGAAAGTAAAACACTGAACACTCCTATAGAAGCATTCTGTTTCACTTTCACCTTGCTTTAAGCAGTCACCTGCCCTAAATACCAACTAACTAACACAATTAAGTGGCCATTATAGAGAGGTTTTACTGTAATGTTATAAGCAAACAAAGTAGACCATGATCACATGGCTCCTACAAGAGCCAAATTCTGATCTGGGTCTACTTTGTTTGCAAAGGCTACTTTGTTTGCAAAGGCATAGAAAAGAGTATTTATGGAGTTAAGCTAATGGAGAGCAAAATTAATGCAGAAAGCTCCTTTTGAAGCTACTATTGTCTTACAGACCAATAAATTGACCTCTTTTTTTATGGCCGTTTAACCTTTCTCTTGCTGAATTTTAGAATACATTTCTTCTTCTTTACCCAGGCCCTGTTGTACAATTACGTATATCTTCACTGTGTACAAGTATTTCACTGTGCAATCACTGCTGTGGAGTGCACTGGTTGCACAATCAACATGTAAATAGTGCAGACCCTGATGAGACAGCTCCTGCAGGAGCTGTCTCATCTGGGTCTTCACTATTTACAGGTACGTATATTGACGTGAATAGCAAGCGAAGGGTTAAGATAGGTTCTACTGTATAATTATTACATGCAAACTAAATATGCATCTCTATCAGGTAAACAGACAAATTTGTAGGAAAATAAAGATTCCGCATTTGAATACATCAATGTTCTGTATATGTGAGGCTCTGAAAACTCAGCTTATTTCAAAACTAGCAAAAAGATCCGATAGAAATCCACCAGTCATTCTACCAGTTGTCACCATACATCTGGTATGTTCCATCGAGCATTTTAATAATTCCATTGAACAAATCTTAATCCACACTTACAACACTCGTCTTACATTGGCAAATATAGCTATAATGCACCATGTGTTTTTACTGTCATGCTTTTCAACTATATATTTCATTTACCAAAAAGTAACATTTCCATCTCCATTTGTTCAGTGCACAGTTGAAAACTGTACACTTACGGTATATACATATGGAGGACATCAAGTCTTCTTGCTCTGTCATTTGTAGTAATTTGTTGGGAAGCTTATTGTTGACAGGACAATATGGATAGACAATTAGGCCGACATCCTGCTGTACCACAGCCCTTGTCACCCCAGGCCTCGGCACTGTAATCTGATCACTAAACCATTTCAACGCTTATTTTCAAATGGACTATTCCGAACTACAAAAAGGTAAAACTTATGGTATTAATTAATCAAGGGTATTGTTTCAGAAAACTGTAAAATGACAAACAGTGCAGATCCTGATGAGAGGGCTCCTCAAGGAGCCCTCTCATCTGGGTCTACACTGTTTGTAAAGGATAATAATGACATGTGTCCAGCACTGAAAGGTATAATGACCTGTTAAGGCAAACTGCCCAACCAAACAGTAATAGATAGTAGGCTGTCTTACATAAGTATCAATGAAAATATTAGTTTTATATCAGTGTTATCATCAAGATCAAGATACAAGTCGATCCCTGCAGCCGGCCCTCTGGCATAAGTCTTAACCCTTTCCCTAATGAACATTAACCAATTCCCTCATATTGACGACTTTTGACGACTCTGTAAAAGTCACTTTGTGAAACCATTGTGATAAATAGAGCATTTGCTCCTATAGGAGCAAATGCTCTATTTATCACAATGGTTTCAAACTACTCGAGATATTTCCTTTTCTCTTAAAGTTAATGTTCCTTTTCGGTAGATTTATTCAAAGAGGTTGTATCTAAAAATAGCCTATGAGGTAATGGGTTAAGCATGCATTGGTCACTTCATTAAAGTTCATTAACCCTTTCCTTCATATAAACACCTTTTTATGCTTCTGTAAACAGAGTAGATACAGATCAGACAGCTCCTATAGGAACTGTCTGATCAGAGTCTGCTCGGTTTGCTTATGGAATTTGATAGATCTGTTTCTTTAGTTTCAAAAATAGCTACAATGTTACATCTTCCATAATTTATTTCATTATAATTATTCAAAACAGTCCATGAATATTCAGTACTCAGTAGGTATTAACATTTGGAATAAATATAGAACAGAGAAAGGGTTAAGTTAAGATAATCCTAATTTTTCAAGGGATTATTTTTGGCTTATACATTAAATTACTGCAGGATCGATCATATCTATATTATAACTTTAGTAAACTGAGCAGACCGTAATCAGATGGCTCTGATCTGGGTCTACTCTGTTTGTAAAAGGGTTGAAAAGGGATTTATATGAAAGAAAGGGTTAATCCTTACCTAGCTGTAAACCTCTATATCTGTTCAATTTTAACTATACTTAGCAAAATTAAAAGCTTTACTGCCTTTACATACTAAATACCCTATTTTGAACAGGCTATTGTTCTCATTGATAAACCTTCACTACACTAATCGACTGGCCTGTCGATACACTCCCAATATTGATAATCTCACTCAGTTGTACCACACATGCTTTGCTTAATCCTCGATTTCCGGTTTTCAACACCACCCACATGTTGAAACATCGCTGTCTGTTTCAAGTAAGCTCATTTACAGAGAAACACTCAGTGTTGACCACAAACACGAAAAAAACAATATTTTCAGTATTTTAGACAATTCTTAGCTAGGTCACGGCTCTCTGAACATCAGAGAAATCAGGCTATTGGCATGCTGAATGCTGGTGCTAGGGCAAATGATGCTGCAGAGCAATTTGGGTAACCCTTCGCTTGCTATTCGCTTCAATATACCTACCTGTAAATAGTGAAGACCCAGATGAGACAGCTCCTGCAGGAGCTGTCTCATCAGGGTCTGCACTATTTACATGTTGATTGTGCAACCAGTGCACTCCACAGCAGTGATTGCACAGCAATATACTTGTACACAGTGAAGATATATGTAATTATACAACAGGGCATGGGTAAAGAAGGAGAAATGTATTTTAAAATTCAGCAAGCGAAGGGTTAACTCGCTATACAGCTACTGGTTCCGTCTGCGACCACCAAAGACCAGGTAGAGAATTGTGAAGTCACACAGAGAAGACTGCACTATTACATTGGCTCACTTGCGTATTCGTTTTACGCCAGCCACAGTAACCGATCAGCAGCTAAAGGTTAACTGCTCAGACAATCCAAATGTCTGAGGAGAATAAATCGTCCACTTTGTGCTCGCTGACCATTGGAACAATGTCATTTTCTCAGAGGAGTCATGCTTCAGGGTCAGCTTTGCAGATGGTAGGATGAGAATTTACCGCTGCAGAAATGAAAGATTTGCCCAATGTTGCATCAGGGAAAGGGACAGGTTTGGCGGGGCAGCTTCATGGTCTGAGGAGGAATCATTGACAACCAAAAGACAGAACTTGTGATTGCTGAGGGAAATCAAGTTTATGTCAATCAACTGCTCAATCATTTGCTCCCATTTATGTAGAACCATGGCCCTCAGGCAATCTTTCAACATGACAATGCTAGACCCCATGCTGCACAAGTAACCACATGTTTCTTGGCAGACAATAAATGTGAGCCTCTTACCCTGGCCTGCAGTCTCCCTGGATCTTAACCCCATTTAGCACATCTGGGAAGAACTCTGACCCAGGGTATAAACAAATCACCAAAAGAACAAGCAAATTCATGGAAATGATGCATTAATTACCTAGTAACGGCAAACAATGGGATAGGGTTGGGGGATTGGGATGGGGAGGAGGTTTGTTATGTGATTTTTGCATATCAAAGGGCAATAACTCCCAAATGCTGCAAGTGATCTGGAAAAGTAGTACATGGGAACAATGCCCTTGTGATAACAAATATTCATGTCGAGTTTCATTGAATTCTGTCGATCTGTTACAGAGATATAGCATCGGACGGAAAAAAATATGTGATTTTTGCGTATCAAAGGGCAATAACTCCTAAATGTTGCAGGTGATCTGGAAAAGTGATACATGGGAACGATGCCCCACTGATAACAAATATTCATGTTTCAAAGTTTCATTGAATTCTGTCAATCTGTTTGTTACACACATATGGCATCGGATGGAGAAAAAATATATAATTTTTGCGTATAAAAGGGCAATAAGTACTAAATGCCACAAGTGATCTGGAAAAGTAATACAAGGGAATGATGCACCAGTGATAAGGAATATTCATGCTGAGTTTCATTAAATTCTGTCAATCTGTTACAGAGATATGGCATTGGACAGAAAAAAATGTGATTCTGGTATATCTATGGGCAATAACTCCTAAATGTCGAAAATGATCTGGAAAAGTAATACATTGGAACGATGCCCCAGTGTTAACAAATATTCATGTTAAGTTTCATTGAATTCTATCAATTCGTTACAGAGATACCATATAAGTGGATTTTTTCGCGAGAAGGAAATTTTCGCTATGTTCGCATGTCCATCAAACACGCGTAAATATAATCCGCTAAAACTTCCTTCCATTCTCTCCCCATACAACAGATGACAACTTTCTACAAACTGTAAAACGTAACCATCCTTCACAGCCATTTGACACAATTGTATACCCTAACCTAAGTTTATGCGGTGTGCATAATTACGCAATATAGAAACGGGCATCAAAGGAGAATTTGTTCCAATTTGGTAATCGAGTGTTCAAAGATACCGTTGTAAATAAATCACAATAGCAGTGATTGCAGCTGACTAGTTTTTCTTCCTATTTATTCTTTATAATATAAGATTTTAAGATGAGGTCGAACTGACTGCATTTTCGGTAAGTCGAAGTCAGTTTTGCATGTAATTAAGAGTGTTTGTATTGAAGTCACACCTATCAGTCCGAGGTGTGAATTGGATGTTTGATCCGAATCCGCTAATGTACGCCCAGTGATTGTGACACAGGTAAATTACAGTGTTATGTGGGTGAACAATCACTGGTGTCAGATAATTATTCAAACTGTTTAAACAAACAACATGAGTGAATGTTATTCGTTCATAAAACATCATGTAAATTGATATATTTCTCTCTGATTATCAGAGTTACTAAGAGTTACTTCCCTTAGTTCGGAATGCGCCATTTGCAATGGCTGTTTTACTAAAACGATACAAAACAACATGGTAAGATAAGAAAGATTTTTATTTCGTTCCCGTGAAAAGTTAATTTTCACCCAGTTTCCGCGAATAATATTTTTTTTAGGATTCGTGAAATTTGCGTCCCGCGTAAAAAAACACTTATACCGTATGGCATCAGATTGAAAAAAATATGTGAATTTTGTGTATAAAAAGGCAATAACTCCTAAATGCTGCATTGTGATCTTGGAAAGTAATATTATGACCGAGCCCTACTTCTCGTTACGGGGAATTTACTTCATAAGCTACTCGCTTCTTGTGAGTTTATCTTTTAATTATTAATATCATATCAGTTTATCCAGTTCACCTTCTAACTTAATCTATCTACTTCTTAATCTCACTTTAACTTCTTAATTTCTTATTCTGTCCTTCCTTCTTTGCTTCCTAAGTTCTTCCTTATACCTTAACTCTCTGCTCTTTGACTCTTACTCTTCTGAACCTTAACCTTCATTCTCCCAGACCCTAAACTCAACTCTTCTCTTTACTTATTCTTACATGACTGTCCTGTAACTCATTTCATTCTCAACTCACCACTCTTACTTTTCACTCCTTCAACTTCAACTCTCTCTCCATTCTCCTGACTCTAGCCACACCCACACATAATTCATATCAACCAACCATCTTCTTCTATTCATCTTTCATCATCTATCTTTCATTCAGTACAAACTCTTAATTACCCTAATTACTACCTCTCATACTAATCTGTTGTCTCCAGACCTTCAAAACCTAAATCTTTGTTTGCCTCTTAGTGTCACCTTTAGAGGTTTAGCCACTGCTTAACAAACTCTTATTTGCACATACTGGCCAGACTGACCTAATGTTTGTTTACTTACATCCAGGCAGTCAAATACAGATATCATTAGCTCTTTTGTAAACTAATTATATTTTGATAAGTCAGATTACCAAGCACTAAGCAGGATCTATACTTCCTGAAAGCTGAGTCTTCAGAGATCAATCAGTTAACATGTGACCAGTTACTTACTATCTATGCAGACTCTATACTGTACCCAAATCTACAATTTCTGAAAGCTCTATAAATTAATATTTCATCAATCAAATCTTTTTCAACATCATTTTCATAACTCTGTAACATATCCTCGCTCTCCCAAAATAATTTGCTCCGCAAATTGATCATGATTAGGTAACATCATTCTTTCATTTATACTCATGAGAATGAAATACACAATTCATGGATGAAGGTGAACATAGATACAATAAAATCAAATAAAGAAATCAACATAAATGTAAAACATCATATTCATAAGGTAATCAACAGTTCTAAGTATTCAATAGTTCATATTTCATCATCATCAGATGTTAAATCGTTCATGGATCAGTTTCTTTGTTTCAGAAAATATTCTTATTCCATTTCATGAAAAGTTTTCATTGTTCACTTCTTCACAGTCATTTAATCAATTGTCATCAAATTTCAACACAAGAATCACATTGCATATTATATATCACTTTGACTGTGATAATGTAAGTACAGCCATTGTTCTGACTGCAAACTTAAAATGCCACTGCAATATATGCAATATCATTGATATTTTACTAACACATATATCTACACATAATGAAATAATATTCTTAGCAAGCACCACTAGTAAGAACACACTATTTTTATATATATCATTTTCAATGCTTCAAACTTCTATAAGGCTTTTCAATAGTTTGATCCTGCAAACCCCATGGTACATTATAAACTCAATAATTGACTTCAAATTTGCATAAGAACAGATAATTAAAAATTGCCCAATCATATTGGCACATATAATATCTTATTCTTAAAACACAAGATTCCTTTAATCTCTGCACCATACTCATGAAACCGGTTTCCTTTGCAAAGTACACTTTAACATCTGACTATACAACATGTATATCATAGTCACCCAAAGTTGCAGTATCTATAATTGATTGAGTTCCACATGATGCATATAACACAGATAACAATTGTTGAAAATAGATAAGTCAAGCTTTAGACTATTTGAAATGTGCTGCACTTTTCCCATCCCCCTAAAATATCTCTAATATGTGTGCACAAATTTTGAAATTTAATAGGTACAACTACAATTCAATGTGTAAATTTTAACTTGATCATTTAACACAATGCTTCAGGTTAGTGCCTTGGAAGGGTTGCTTTTGCTATAATCTCCTTATCTTAATCTCTTATCTATCATGCTAATTATTTTATGTGCATTGCTATTTATCATAATCGTCTCTGCAAGACGATTCCTATAACATTAATAATTTTACATATCTATATGAGGGCGTTTACGGACCTTTCCTGAAAATGTGTACTTTATGTGAAAGTCTTTTCTGATTTCTTCAGGAAGTTCATCTGCATACTGCCAAATTGTTCTACTTTTGCCCTGTTCATCTCTGTACCTTATTTTGTACACTATGCGGCCCTTGTAATTTGCCGCCTGCAAAATTCTCTCAAAGTCCCAGACTTTTTCAACCTGATTCTGATTCTGGTCATTTATCTGTGGCTTTTCCTCAGCCTGATTTTCCACTACTGTATTTTCTTGCTCTTCTAGCTCTAACTGTACAACATCCCTATCCTCTAGTTCTACTGGTGGGTTAGTGGGTCTCAGGTTAGGGTCAAAATATGGTCTCAACCTATTTGCATGGACTATATTCTTAACGGCTAGATGAGTTTTCAAATCTCTGAGCCTATAGTTCACCTTGCCTATTTTCTCTGCAATGTAAAATGGACCTGTCCATCTTTTTGCTAGCTTAGGAGATAGGCCAGGCTCTGTCCTAGGATTGTATAACCATACATTGTCACGGACTTGATATTCTACCTCTTTGGCATGCTTATCAAAGCTTTTCTTATATTTTGCCTGAGCCTTTGCAATGTTCTCTTTCACTAACTCTCTACATACAGTTTGATTTTCAATGATACGCCTTAAATGCTGTTCATGAGTTGTACCTGCAGTCTCTGTCGGAATCAGAGCAGTATCTAAAGGTAATCTACACTGTCTACCAAACATGATATAGTATGGCGAATATCCTGTGGAGTCAATATTTGGACTAACCCTGTAACTAAGCATGATACTTGGTAAAAGTTGTGCCCAATTTGTTTGTTTCTTGTTACAGTAAATTCTAAGCCTTTGCAAAATGACACTATTCATGCGTTCAGCTGCTGCATTTGTAGCAGGATGATAACTACTGGTGTTTATCTTGCTAATCTTGAAAATACTGCATAATTCTTTCATCAGCTTTGAGACAAAATTTGCACCTCTATCAGTCAAAATGGACTGTGGAAAACTTAAGATCAGACTCTTGAATTTCATACTATTCAGACCATTATTTGTTTTTAAATATACTTAAACTCAAACAAGAAATGTATGCTTCACTGTCTTATATCACAGGAACTGAAAATCTGCTCAATTAAATATCAACTATATTGCCAAATAGATTTGTGTTACTGAAATTGTGCTTTTCCCTTTCTGTTCTAATCTGTTTTTGACTATCCCAAAATTTTTATGTTGGACATGCATTAGTTCCTATTGTTCATTATTAATTTTGTGTGTTCTTGCTATCGGTATATTATCTACCCTACCAAATTTGTAACAGGTGGCATATTTAAATTTACATTCAAAATATCTGTGGCTGTACTTACCACAATATTTGCACTGGGTCTGTCGGTCGAATTGGCTCCTGGATTTGTCTGTATCCATACAGCTCGAACCTCCCGTCCTTTCCCTTCCTCTGATCGTGCATATTGTCTCTTGTTCTGGCACCGCCAACATTTGAACGTTGTTCACTGCCCATCTACTTCCCTGGCTCATTGTCCAAAAGCTGGGCAGCCTTCATCAACTGTTCCCATAGAGAACTCTGCATACAATTTGATTTCATAATTAAAGTCACTTTGCATAATTATCCACTTTTAGTAATTTGACTGATTCCTTGATTTCTTTGAATCACAAGTCCATTACCACGGTTCTCACACCATTATATGACCGAGCCCTACTTCTCGTTACGGGGAATTTACTTCATAAGCTACTCGCTTCTTGTGAGTTTATCTTTTAATTATTAATATCATATCAGTTTATCCAGTTCACCTTCTAACTTAATCTATCTACTTCTTAATCTCACTTTAACTTCTTAATTTCTTATTCTGTCCTTCCTTCTTTGCTTCCTAAGTTCTTCCTTATACCTTAACTCTCTGCTCTTTGACTCTTACTCTTCTGAACCTTAACCTTCATTCTCCCAGACCCTAAACTCAACTCTTCTCTTTACTTATTCTTACATGACTGTCCTGTAACTCATTTCATTCTCAACTCACCACTCTTACTTTTCACTCCTTCAACTTCAACTCTCTCTCCATTCTCCTGACTCTAGCCACACCCACACATAATTCATATCAACCAACCATCTTCTTCTATTCATCTTTCATCATCTATCTTTCATTCAGTACAAACTCTTAATTACCCTAATTACTACCTCTCATACTAATCTGTTGTCTCCAGACCTTCAAAACCTAAATCTTTGTTTGCCTCTTAGTGTCACCTTTAGAGGTTTAGCCACTGCTTAACAAACTCTTATTTGCACATACTGGCCAGACTGACCTAATGTTTGTTTACTTACATCCAGGCAGTCAAATACAGATATCATTAGCTCTTTTGTAAACTAATTATATTTTGATAAGTCAGATTACCAAGCACTAAGCAGGATCTATACTTCCTGAAAGCTGAGTCTTCAGAGATCAATCAGTTAACATGTGACCAGTTACTTACTATCTATGCAGACTCTATACTGTACCCAAATCTACAATTTCTGAAAGCTCTATAAATTAATATTTCATCAATCAAATCTTTTTCAACATCATTTTCATAACTCTGTGACAATATACATATGGGAACAATGCCCAGGTGATAACAAATATTCATGTCAAGTTTCATTGAAATCTGTTAATCCGTTACAGAGATATGGCATCGGATAGAAAAAATATGTGATTTTTGTATATAAAAGGGCAATAGCTCCTAAATGCCACAGGTGATCTGGAAAAGTAATACATGGGAACAATGCCAAAGTGATAAAATATATTCATGCTGAGTTTCATTGAAATCTGTCAATCCGTTACAGACTCCTGGTATGGCATTGGACGGAAAAAAAATTGGTGATTTTTGCGTATAAAAGGGCAATAACTCCTAAATGCCGCAAGTGATCTGAAAAAGTAACACATGGGAACGATTCCCCAGTGATACCAACAAGTATTTATTTTGAGTTTCATTAAATTCTGTCAATCCGTTACAAAGATATGGCATTGGACGGAAATCGGACAGAAGGACGCAAAGATGGACGGATGGAAAGACGGAAGGAAGGTCGGACTGTCAAACCCAAAACAATGTCCCTCTGCCTTTGGAAGGGGATAACAACATTGATGACCTGAGAAGGCTTTGCTGTTAGAATGGCAGGTAATTCCAAATGACGTCATTAGACGTAGTATGTCAACTCCATGAGGAGGAGAATACTGGCTTGCATCAGAAATTTTTTGGCCATACATGCTACAGACAAGCTCCCGTCAAAATTGTTCATTTAATCTGGCATTTAACACCAAACATTACACTGAGTCAGTTTTTAGCACTTTCAATATTTTTCACTCAATAAATTGACTCCTATGTCATTTGACTTCACATTAACCCAGATTTCCCTGTTCTATGTTTATTTCAAATTTCAACACCTACTGAATATTCATGGAAAAAATAGTTACAACGAAATATGGAAGGTGGAACATTGTAGTCATTTCTGATCTGGGTCTACTCTGTTTGCAAACACATGAAAACACGTTTATATGAGGGAAATGGGTTAAAAATTAATCTTTCAAGGAAAATTAATGAAATTCTCAAAACTTACAGATATTTGATCAAAGTAAAACATTGGCGTCATTATTTTTATGGTGCATCTTGCAAAACTAAAATTGTGCAGATTCAAAGTCCATTTAAAGTTTTCATTTTTGCTGAGTATATTGTTTGATTCAACCAGGCATTTGAGAAACTATTGACCTTTAAGTGCCAAAATGCTTGGATTTTGACGCATCCCCTATTTACTTAGCATCTCATCTGGATCCAAACTCATGGGAAATTGGAGTCAGATTGCGGATAGCTAGATAATGCGATAAGGATTGAGCTATAGCTCTTTGCACGCTAAGTAATTTTTCATCTGCATCAATTGTCGTCTGCTTCAATTCTTAAAATAAAACTGCTCTGATTTCTTTGCAAAAATATGGTCAAAGTGTCAAATAGTTTTGATCCTGATGAGAGGCTGCGCATTATTAGGCATCTCATCTGGATCCAAACTGTTTGTACATTAGATAATCATAGCCTCGTCGCTAATGCTTAACCCATTCCTCCATAGACTATTTTTAGATCCAACCACTTTGAATAAATCTACCCAAAAGGAGCATTTAACTAGAGAAAAGGAAATATTTTTAGAATTTTGTAGTTTGAAACCAATGTGATAAATAGAGCATTTGTTCCTATAGGAGCAAATGCTCTATCTATCACAATGGTTTCAATAGGTGAATTTTACAGAGGCGTAGAAAGGCGTATTTATGGAGGAAAGGGTTAAAGCGTGATACACACCATGGTCAAATTCCCATAACACTCACAAACCATTTATCTGACCTACAGGTGCACCGTACCCAAATACTAAAACACGGTCATTTCTCCATCAAATCTTAAACTGTGACCACTCTTTAGAATCATCTCTTTGAGACGATTCTAAAGAGTGGTCACAGTGTAGGGTTTGGTGGAGAAATAATCGAGTTATTCTTGAAAATGTTTAAATTTACGCATCTTAACTGGACCTCTGCACTCTATATTCAGATAAATCTAGGTCAATATCATTTGACATCCGATACGTTACAGTGATGATGTAATGAAAAATGAATTACTTTATGACTCTACTTTGAAAACTGAAACACCAAAGTGTAGATAAAGTGATATTTTCTTTTCCCCCATCAAAGTTTGACAAACCCGGTATTTTGACCACTCTTCAGAATCATCTTGGTGGAAAAATGATGATTATACTGTCTAAATTAAGCACACTATAGGTTAAAGAACTACAATTAATCCTATAGGAGTCGTCTGATCTGGGTCTACTCTGTTTGCAAAGGCATTGAAACGGGTATCTATGGAGTAAGGCGTTCAGAACATCACTTCTCCACCAAGGTCCCATGTAGTGACCACTTTTTATAAATGTCTTACAGAGGTGTCAATCTAAAGAGCGGTCACAACATAGTGTTTGGTGGAAAAACAAAGGAAATATTCTCCAAAATGTTTAACCCTTTCCCTGTTCTATATCTAGGCCAAATTTCAATACCTACTCAATATTCATTAACAAAATAGTTATAAAGAAATATTGAAGGTGGACTATTGTGGACATTTTAGAAAGCAAAAAAAAACAAATTTATCAAATTCTATTAGCAAACAGAGCAGACCCTGATCAGACGGCTCCTCTAGGAGCCGTCTGATCTGGGTCTACTCTGTTTGCAGATGTGTGAAAACACGTTTATATGAGGGAAAGGGTTAATGTTACACACCTTATATGGGCTCAGATGAAGCTAACCCTTTCCTTAAAAAGACCCTGTTTTTTTTCACGCATTTGCAAACAGAGTAGACCCAGATCAGACAGCTCCTGTAGGAGCCATATCTGACCAGGGTCTGCTCTGTTTGCTATTGGGAATGTATAGATAGGATCACGCAGTTTCCACAATACATGCAGTGGAAAAAAATCCCTATTTAGTGTTCTACAGTAAAACCTCTCTTTAACGGCCACTAAATTACAACAAGTATTTTGTGTTAAAGGCAGGTGGATGCTTAAAGCAAGGTGGATTTTAGTAAAACAGATTTAACGCTCCTGTAGGAGTGTTCTGTTTCACTTTCACCTTGCTTTAAGCAACCACCTGCCCAAAATACCAACTAATTAACATAGTTTAGTGGTTGTTATTGAGAGGATTTCCTGTATTTTGTTGCTTCTGTCCATGAATATTCATGAGGTGATTTTTGTTTTTAATAAATATTAACCCTTTCCCTCATATAAACGTGTTTTCACGCATTTGCAAACAGAGTAGACCCAGATCAGACGGCTCCTAGAGGAGCCGTCTGATCAGGGTCTGCTCTGTTTGCTTACGGAATTTGATAGATATGTGTCTTTACTTTCTAAAATAGCTGCAAAGCGCCACCTTCCATATTTGATTATAATTGTTTCGTTCATGAATATTCAATGGGTATTAAAATTTGGACTAGACACAGAACAGGGAAAGGGTTAAACAAGGAAAGGGTTAACTGTACTGTGGTCACTGTTTGACCTCCAGGCAATCTAGGCAATCAGATCATTCTCCATATCAAACTGGCCTATCTAAAACTGTTACCCATCAATCAAATAATAAAATTAAGGCAAATGTCTGGTATTTGAGAAGTCGTTCATCAATGATTACACTGACATTATAATTAGTGATAAAAACGTTTGAACATTATGTACTGTAGAGTCTCACTAAATTCAATGACCATAACTTATTAACTCATTCCCTGATATTTATTTCAATACCTACTGAATGTTCATGGACGAAATAGTTCTAATGAAATAAGGAAGATGGAACATTGTAGCCATTTTAGAAACTACAGAAACAGATCTCCTATAGGAGCCATCTGATCAGGCTCTGCTCTGTTTGCTAATGGAATTTGATAGATCTGTTTCTTTACTTTCTAAACTGGCTACAATGTTCCACCTTCCATATTTCATCATAACTACTTTGTCTATGAATATTCAGTAGGTATTGAAACTTGGAATAAAGACAGAATACGGAAAGGGTTAACCCATAACTCATACTGAAAAACCATTACATTGTATCTGCTCAGAAACTATTGACCAAGCTAACCTTGGATACTAATATAATGCAACGCTGAGTTACTCGATGTCTCCTCTCGATTCAAGCTGTTTACAAATGCAAGCCGAGATGCACTTTAGCATGAGAAGGGTTGACCCTTACAGTGTGGGACACCAGTCACTAATGTCCTTTGCAAACAGTGTAGACCCAGATGAGAGGGCTCCTAGAGGAGCCCTCTCATCAGGGTTTGCACTGTTTGTCATGTTACACTTTTCTTTAGAAAAATCCCTAAATATTCACAATAAGCTTGATCTGTTTGAATATTCGAATAGCCCATTTGAAAACTCAGCAATGTAAGGGATAAGCTTTAAGGTGACAAGCCTTAATGGCTTGTGTCATATGTCGGAGGTATTTTGATGCCATATGAAGTTGCAATTTCACAAATGAGGAAAAAATGGATATTGAAACTCATAATTATTATTTAGTGTTAATAAGCAATCCAAGCCTTTTACTTCACATATATGCACATTTTTATGCATTTGCAAATAGAGTACATGTAGTCAATTAACAGACAGGAGCTGTCTGTTCATAGTCTACTTCTGTTTGCTTATGAAACAATATAAATCTGACTACAGTAAAACCTCTCTAAACTGGAATCCTAGTAGAAAAGAACTTGGGATACTTTTAGGCTGTTGGCTGTTTAATGCAGGGTGAAAGTCATGTAGAAAGCTTTCTGCCTGACTTTAACTCATATCTCCTAGGCTATTTTTAGACCCAACCTTTTCCGATTAATCTACTGAAAAGGACCATTAATTATAGAAAAGGAGAGTTTTAGAATTGTGTAGCATTGAAACCATTGTGATAAATAGAGCATTTGCTCCTATGGAGCAAATGCTCTATTTATCACAATGGTTTCACGATGTGAATTTTATAGAGGTGCAAAAATGCGTCACTTGGGGGTAATGTGTTAACCCTACATAAAGCTGCCACCTGTCGCCAGGACCAATATTTATACTAAATTTAACGTCCGGGTTAGAGGGGTTTTACTGTATACAGTTATTACTAAGGTCAACTAGTTCATATGTCACAACAGAAATTTCGATAACATTCCTAAAGTCATTATAGTTATGTTACATTGATATTCATGAAGTCAAGAGTTTAACATACTACCATACTTAGAAGAATATACATGTGCACCTAATGCGATCTTTAATTCAATTTTAGTCTGCCTTTTATCCCAATCTCTCATTGGCTATTTTAAGACCCAATGTCTTTGAACAAATCTACCAAAAAGGAGCATTTACTAGCCAAAAGGTAATTTTTAGAATTGTGCAGTTTTGAAACAATTGTGATAATTAAAAAGAGCATTTTGAGGGCTTGGTGCAAAACTATTCTAACTCCTTCACAAAGTGAAGGAGTTGGAATACTTTTGCACCAAGCCCTCAATTTGCTCCTGCAGTGCAAATACTCTATTTATCACAACGGTTTTAAAAGTGACTTTTTCAGAGGCGTCAAAAGGTGTCCAAATTCATTCAGAAAAGTTTACACTTTCTGGATAACTCAAGTATCTTAGTCCTATCTCATGAATATTCATGTAAGCAATAACAACATCATGAACATTAATTCGCTTAACCCTTTCCCTGTAGAAATAATTTTTCCAAATTCCAATATCTATGGACGAACTAGTGAAATATGTTTATATGGAGGAAAGAGTTAACCCTTTCCTCCATAAATACACCTTCCTACACCTCTGTAAAGGTCACTTTTTGAAACCAATGTGATAAATAGAGCATTTGCTCCTATGGAGCAAATGCTCTATTTATCACAATGGTTTCAGAACTACAAAATTCTAAAAAAAAACTTTTCTCTAGTTAATGCGCCTTTTCGGTAGATTTATTCAAAGAGGTTGGATCTAAAAATAGCCTATGAGGGAATAGGTTAAGTAAATAAAGGTAATTGTTTACATGGGTGTTTACAGTGTCTGTAATTAAGAGCCTAATTAGAGAGGAAAGAAAATGTGTTTTACTTCATGTCAATCCTTTAACCCTTTCAATGTTCTATATTTATTACAAATTTCAATACCTACTGAATATTCATGGACAAAACAGTTATAATGAAAGATGGAAGGTTGAACACTGTAGCAATTTTAGAAAGTATAGAAACAGATCTATCAAATTCTATAGGAGCCATCTGATCTTGGTCTACTCTGTTTGCAGATGCATGAAAACACATTTATATGAGGGAAAAGGTTAACCCTCGTATACACGCTTTTCTCCCTTTTGAAAACAGAGAAGACCAAGATCAGTTCTATGTTCAGATCAGTTCTATATCAGTTCCCTATTCTATATTTTCTAACACCAGAAGGGAAGATGAGTAGAACGTAACGACCTTGGATTAAGGTATAAACGGTTTATTTCAAATCGACGTTTCGACCAACACTAGGTCTTTTTCAATATTCTATATTTTGTTCAAATTTCAATGTGTTCTGAATGTTCTTGAACAAAATAGATATACATGTAATGAAATATGGATGGTGGAACATTGCAGCCATTTTAGAAAGTAAAGTTCCATTAGCAAACAGAGTAGACCTTGACCAGATGGCTCCTATTGGAGCTCTGCTTGCTAATGGAATCTAACACATAAAATTTCTTGAAATCATGTCAGTAATTGCTGAGAAATAGCGCAAACAACAAACACTAACAGCCCAACCGACAGAGAGACCAACATAGCACAGTCAAACTCAGTACACCCAATATGTAATGGTACACATTTGAACTCACTACACCAAATATGTAATGGTACACAGTTGAACACACTACACTCAATATGTAAATGGTACACAGTTGAACACTACACCCAATATGTAATGGTACACATTTGAACTCACTACACCCAATATGTAATGGTACACATTTGAACTCACTACACCCAATATGTAATGGTACACAGTTGAACACTACACCCAATATGTAATGGTACACATTTGAACTCACTACACCCAATATGTAATGGTACACATTTGAACTCACTACACCCAATATGTAATGGTGCACAGTTGAACTCAGTACACCCAATCTGTAATGGTGCACAGTTGAACTCACTACACCCAATATGTAATGGTGCACAGTTGAACTCAGTACACCCAATATGTAATGGTGCACAGTTGAACTCAGTACACCCAATATGTAATGGTGCACAGTTGAACTCACTACACCCAATATGTAATGGTGCACAGTTGAACTCACTACACCCAATATGTAATGGTGCACAGTTGAACTCAGTACACTCAATATGTAATGGTGCACAGTTGAACCCATTGCACTCAATATGTAATGGTGCACAGTCACACTCATTACACTCAATAGTACACAGATGAACCAATTTTACTCAATATACATGTATAATGGTACAAAGTTGAAACAATAACACTCAATATGTAAATGCACACAGTACCACAGGGGGCCATTTCGTGGATCTACATGGTCTAACAAGAGTACCGCATACGGTACATAATACGCCCACTTGCAAACTTTCTCTGATTCAACATGCCTTATAAGTGTAGACATTTTCTAATCTGTGCTTCAGATCTTGATTTCCATATTAAGGTGATACTATTTTTTAATAAAAATGAAGTGAATATCTTATTAAATAAAAAAGTTACAGCTAATCCTCATTTTTGCAGATTTTTGTAAAGTGCAACGGCCATAACTCCGAAACAACAAATCAAATGATCCTCAGAATCGACTTAGCTTCAGGTCTTGATGCATTAAACATGTGGATGAAGTTTCATTAATATCTGTCAAACAGTTTTGCCAGAAAACAGCGGACAAACTATTTGCATATATTTGCATTTTTTTTAAAGTAAAAGGGCAATAACTACGAAACAAAAAATCAAATAAACCTCAAAATTGACTCAGCATCAGATCTTGATGCATTAAACATTTTTGTGAAGTTTCATTAATATTTCTCAAATAGTTTTCCCAGAAAACAGCCGACAAACTATTTGCATTATTTTTTAAGGACAAGGGCCATAACTCTGAAACGAAAAATCAAATGATTCTCAGAATCAATTCAGTTTCAGATCTTGATGCATTAAACATTTGTGTGAAGTTTCATTAATATCTCTCAAATAGTTTTCCCAGAAAACAGCGGACAAACTATTTGCATATTTTTTAAGGACAAGGGCCATAACTCTGAAATGAGAAATCAAATGAACCTCGGAATCAACTCAGCTTCAGATCTTGATGCATTAAACATTTGTATGAAGTTTCATTAATATCTGTCAAATAGTTTTCCCAGAAAACAGCGGACAAACTATTTGCATGTATTTGCATTATTTTTTAAGTAAAAGGGCCATAACTCCGAAACGACAAATCAAATGAACCTCAGAATAGACAAAGCTTCAGATCTTGATGCATTAAACATTTGTGTGAAGTTTCATTAATATCTCTCAAATAGTTTTCCCAGAAAACAGCGGACAAACTATTTGCATATTTTTTAAGGACAAGGGCCATAACTCTGAAAAGACAAATCAAATGAACCTCAGAATCGACTCAGCTTCAGATCTTGATGCATTAAACATTTGTGTGAAGTTTCATTAATATCTGTCAAATAGTTTTGCCAGAAAACAGCGGACAAACTATTTGCATGTATTTGCAGTATTTTTTAAGTAAAAGGGCTATAACTCCAAAACGAAAAATCAAATGAACCTCAGAATCGACTCAGCTTCAGACCTTGATGCATTAAACATTTGTGTGAAGTTTCATTAATATCTCTTAAATAGTTTTCCCAGAAAACAGCGGACAAACTTTGCATATTTTTTAAGGACAAGGGCCATAACTCTGAAATGAAATATCAAATGAATCTCAGATTCAACTCAGCTTCAGATCTTGATGCATTTAACATATGTGTGAAGTTTCATTAATATCTGTCAAATAGTTTTCCCAGAAAACAGCGGACAAACAAAATGTTGACGGACGAACGAACGAACGAACGAACGAACGAACGAACGAACGAACGGACGGACGGACAGGGCCACGACAATATACGACCACCTTTATTAGGTGGGCGTATAAAAAGTCAAAAAAATTGATTGGGTCGATTTAGTGTTATATTATACGTATATAATATAACACTAAATCGACCCAATCAATTTATTTGACTTTTTAGACCATGTAGACCCACGAAATGGCCCCCTGTGCACAGTACACTTAATGTCTAATGGTGCACAGTTGAACCCCATTGCACTCAATATGTAATGGTGTACAGTTGAACCAATAACACTCAATATGTAATGGTGTACAGTTGAACCAATAACACTCAATATGTAATGGTGCACAGTTGAACCAATCACACTCAATATGTAATGGTGCACAGTTGAACCAATCACACTCAATATGTAACGGTGAACAGTTGAACCAATCACACTCAATATGTAATGGTGAACAGTTGAACCCCATTGCACTCAATATTTAATGGGGAACAGTTAAACCAATCACACTCAATATTTAATGGTGCACAGTTAAACCAATCACACTCAATATTTAATGGGGCACAGTTAAACCAATCACACTCAATATGTAATGGTGCACAGTTGAACCAATCACACTCAATATGTAATGGTGCACAGTTGAACCAATCACACTCAATATGTAATGGTGCACAGTTGAACCCCATTGCACTCAATATTTAATGGTGCACAGTTAACCAGAGACATACACATACATATGTCTCTAGTTGAACTCAATGCACTTATATCTAATGGCCTATAGTTGAACACATTGCACTCAATATTAAATGTAATAATACACAGATGAATCCATCACATTCAATATATGATGGTGTTATTCCACTTTCAATCTTCAATGTTTAATTCCCTCATTCATGAAATGACAAATATGTCTTTTGAATTCAGAGCCACTGACCAGGGGCCATAAAGGGGATTCATTTATAAAAGGGACATAATTCAAATACTAAATTCATTTATAAAAGGGGCATAATTCAAATACTTAATTCATTGATAAAAGGGGCATAATTCAAATATTTAATTCATTGATAAAGGGGCATAATTCAAATACTTAATTCATTGATAAAGGGGCATAATTCAAATACATTTTGTACTTAATTCATTGATAAAAGGGGCATAATTGAAATATTTAATTCATTGATAAAGGGGCATAATTCAAATGCTAAATTCATTGATAAAGGGGCATAATTCAAATACTAAATTCATCATTTTTTCAATTTGTGAGAAAAAGATGATTCTAAAGAGTGATCACAACAAGGGTTTTGTGAAGAAAATAGTGCTATTCTGGAGGAGGCCTCTGATCAGGGTCTGCACTGATTGTCATTCGAAATGCTCTATCACTTTAAAGCCAATCATACTGACTGGACTCTCGTAACACCGATGGGCTACTACCGGTACAAGGGGTAAACATAATATATATGTGCCTATTATCTACTGGTATATCTCAGATGAATATGTATTATTTCTCCACTCTTAGTATGCTAAGTTATAATCAAATTTAATCCTTCGCTTGCTGAATTTTAAAACACATTTCTCCTTCTTTACCCATGTCCTGTTGTGTAATTACATATATCTTCACTGTGTACAAGTATTTCGCTGTGCAATCACTGCTGTGGAGTGCACTGGTTGCACAATCAACTTGTAAATAGTGCAGACCCAGATGAGACAGCTCCTGCAGGAGCTGTCTCATCTGGGTCTTCACAATTTACAGGTAGGTATATTGACGCGAATAGCAAGCGAAGGGTTAATTTGAAGCCTGTCCAGCACAATTTTAACATACTATAGAATAATGACCACTGATAACCCCATATGGATATCTAAACAAATACTAAGGCCAGTTAAAATATTCATTATATGTCAATTATATGTACAAATCAAAGAAACAATTAGTCAAGTAAGGCAATGTAATCAATATATAATTTCATTAATTTGTGATCAATATATTTGTGAGCAAAAACCTGATTCTACGAACACTCAACTACATACCATTTTTGATCTTTAACACAGGTGGCAGCTTAATGCAGGGTGAAAGTCAAGCAAAAAGCTCCTCCAGGAGCTTGCAGAAAGCTCCTCTAGAAATTTCACCCTGCATTAAGCAGCCACCTGCCTATGAATATAATTTGTAATCAATATATAATTTGAAATCAATAATTTGTGATCACTATTATACAGTAAAACCCCTCTAATGCGACCACTTTATGAATGAAAATAAATCTCTTTAAAAGCAGGTGGAACGTTATGCAGAAAGCTCCTGCAGGACCTTTAGACCTGCATTAAGCTACCACCTGAATTCAAGACCCAAAATTAAACATCTTTTTGGTGGTTGCATTAGGGTTTTTTACTGTAATCTGTTATCAACATAATTCTGATAACGGTATTGTCATGTATTTTTTTTAAACTATTCCATTGCCAGTGATGTATCTATTATCACATTTGCAAACAGTTCTGGGTCCATGCTTATAAAGCTTTTAGTTGAGCCTGAGATCGTTCTCAAGCTTTTGATTGGTCAGATTTGAGCCAAAGGCTCAAATCTGACCAATCAAAAGCTTGAGAACTCAAATCTGACCAATGAAAAGCTTTATAAGCATGGACCCTGATATGGACAAGGCACTGAGTAACTTGGTACAATGTATAATGAGATTCCAATAGGAACTTTACCCATTACTCTAGACCTGCCTTAACCCTTTTCTTCATACAAATGTTTTTTTCATGCCTTTGCAAACAGAATAGACTAAGGCCAGACAATCTCGTAGGAGCTGTCTGATGCTCGAGGATCTGTTCTGTTTGCTTATGAAAGTATAATAGATTTGATTTGACTACTTTTTTACCAGTGCCAAAAGATCCTGACGGTGTACATATACCATGATACAACTTCTGGCCCCAATTCCCCCCCTCCCAGCCCCTATCTCCTCTCCCCTTACATCAATTTGTAAAGCTGAAAGCTGAATAATTCAATTTGGCATCATTTTGATATCTTAAAAGTCAGACTCACATACATGGACTAGCAAATAGTGTAGACCTAATTATCAAACTGCTCCTTCGTTATTTTTCACTGTTTGTCTTAGGGTAATTAGGGTTAACGTAACCCCTTTCCCTCACAGTAACACATTTTAAAGCCTTTACAAACTGAGTAGACCCAGATCAGATCGCTCCTGTAGGAGCTGCCTGTCTGCATTGTTTGCTTATGAAATTATATATATATGACCCTACAGTTACTGTGTTAGCCAAACATTCCATTAAATTGTTTTAATGAATATTCAACATTCCAATAATTTGTTTTAATGAATATTCATGAAGTGATCAATTCATGTGTAAATGGTCATTAGGAAATGGTTAACCCTTTACTCCATGAATATTTATGTAAGGTCAGTTATGACATCATGCACATCAATTAGCTCTATTTTTAAAATAACACATGAATGTTTAACCAAGACAGAACATGTAGAATTATATCTATATTATATAGTAGGCAAACCGAGCAGACCCTGATCAGATGGCTCCTATGGGAGCTGTCTGATCTGGTTCTATCCTGTTTGCAAAAGACATAGAAAAGAATATTCATGGAGTAACGGGTAAAGCCTGGTTTTATTGTGGTAATAATCAAAACAATGCATCCGGAAATAATAAAAGCATAAGAGGAGACTTACTATTAGTGCGGATAACATATTTCCACATTACTAGCTGCCAGCTGCCAGCTGCCTATACTTGCCTGTGATTGCCAGTGGTGTGATGGGATAATGGTTCTGACACTAGAGTTAGGGCCAGCACACACAGCCCGCATGTTACAGTAGTCAATATACACCAAACTATATATATAACACTACCCTATCTACAACACCAACAAACTAACTTGAGCACAGACCAACCCGATACCCTGAAGTCAGGCTCATTAGAATAGTTAACCCATTACTCCATAAATACACCTTTCTATTACTTCTACTGAAATTGTCTGATCTGGGTCTAGTCTGTTTGCAAAAGCAATTAAAATACATATCTTAGATATATTATGTTAAGTGTTAATAAAAAGGCCACATCAGCACAATACTTTTAGTAGAAATACCATCAAAATAAACAAGATCTGGGTCCATGCTTATAAAACTTTTAGTTGAGTCTGAGATCGTTCTCAAGCTTTTGATTGGTCAGATTTGAGTCTTTGGCTCAAATCTGACCAATCAAAAGCTTGAGAACTCAAATCTGACCAATCAAAAGCCTGAGAACGAAACTCAGACTCAACTAAAAGCTTTATAAGCATGGACCCTGATCATTCAAAATGAATATAAGAACATTTTACATATTCTGTTACAAATGTTCCCTTTATTGGTGACTTTATATGATAAAGCCTTACACCATGAATATTCAGGCAAAAATTAATGACATCATGAATATTATCTCACTGAATTTTTTATCACAGCACTATAAACAGAAGAATTTTTTATCACAGCACTATAAACAGAAGAATTTTTTATCACAGCACTATAAACAGAAGAATTTTTATCACAGCACTATAAACAGAAGAATTTTTTATCACAGCACTATAAACAGAAGAATGTTTTATCACAGCACTATGAACAGAAGAATTTTTTATCACAGCACTATAAACAGAAGAATTTTTTATCACAGCACTATGAACAGAAGAATTTTTTTTCACAGCACTATGAACAGAAGAATTTTTATCACAGCACTATGAACAGAAGAATTTTTATCACAGCACTATGAACAGAAGAATTTTTTATCACAGCACTATGAACAGAATAATTTTTTATCACAGCACTATACAGCACTATGAACAGAAGAATTTTTTATAACAGCACTATGAACAGAAGAATTTTTTATAACAGCACTATGAACAGAAGAATTTTTTATCACAGCACTATGAACAGAAGAATTTTTTATAACAGCACTATGAACAGAAGAATTTTTTATCACAGCACTATGAACAGAAGAATTTTTTATAACAGCACTATGAACAAAAATTTTTTTTATCACAGCACTATGAACAGAAGAATTTTTTATAACAGCACTATGAACAGAAGAATTTTTTATAACAGCACTATGAACAGAAGAATTTTTTATCACAGCACTATGAACAGAAGAATTTTTTATAACAGCACTATGAACAGAAGAATTTTTTATAACAGCACTATGAACAGAAGAATTTTTTATCACAGCACTATGAACAGAAGAATTTTTTATCACAGCACTATGAACAGAAGAATTCTTATCATTAAAACAACTGTAGAACCTGGGTCCATGCTTATAAAGCTTTTTAGTTCAGTCTGGGTTTGTTCTCAAGCTTTTGATTGGTCAGATTTGAGCCAAAGGCTCAAATCTGACCAATCAAAAGCTTGAGAACAAACTCCGACTCAACTAAAAAGTTTTATAAGCATGGATACTGATCTATATCATATCAAAAGCAAACAGAGCCGACCCTGATCATACGGTTCCTATAGGAGCTGTCTGATCAGGGTCTACTCTAGATCTGTTTGCAAATTTTTGGAGTAAAGGGATAAAGATGCATATCTATTTACACATAATATTATGCAAATAAAGTAGACCAAGATCAAGCGGGTCCAGCTGTTGAAAAGCCATCAGACAAGTTGTTATTTCTTTACTTAATTAACCCTCTCCCTGTTCAATAACCATGTAAGAAATAAAGACATCATGAATTTCTGTTGGCTTTTTATAATGTAAACTGTTCAAGGGATATTTTTGCCTTGTCAAAAACACAAGAATCAGCTCTATATCCTGTCAAAAGCAAACAAAGCCTATAGGAGCCGTCCGATCTGGGTCTACTCTATTTGAAAATGCGTAAAAATACATTTATATGAGGGAAAGGGTTAACAGAGACGCATTTTGATCAATGCCTTTGCAAACAGGGTAAAGCCTGATCAGCTGGCTCCTGTGAGAACTGTTTGATCTAAGCTATGTTTGCTTATGGGATAATATAGATATGATTCTACGTGTATATCATTCTACGGCTTTTGGCATGGCCCAATCCGTTGTGTAATAATTATGCCATTATAAAAATTCAGTTAATTAACATGCATTAGCCTTTATCTTCATAAACATAACATAACCCTTTACTTAACTCATTCCTCCATGGGCAATTTTTAGACACAGCCTCTTTGAATCAATCTACTAAGGAAAACGTTAGAACTGTGTAGTTTTGAAACCATTGTGATAAATATCTAGCATTTGCTCCTATAGGAGCAAATGCTCTATTTATCACAATGGTTTCATAATGTGACTTTTACAGAGGCATAGAAAGACGTATTTATGGAGGACAGAGATAATAAATACAAAAGTCCTTCTTCACACCTTTGCAAACAGAGTAGTCCAAAATCAAATGGCTCCAGTAGGAGCAGTCTGATCAGGGGTTTGCTCTGTTAGCTTTTGATATAATATAAAATATGATTCTATAATTTCTGCCATGGCCAAAACTTCCTCCTGCATCCTTGTGCTATCATAACAACTAATCTAATTAATATTCATGATGTCATTATTTCTTTCATGAAGTGCTCGCTAAAAAGGGTTAGCCATGTAACACATTTCACACAACCTAAAACTCTTGGGTCTTAATTTAACCGTTCAGTGCAGGAAATGTCTTTTGCAAACAATGTAGACCCAGAAGATAGGAGCCCTCTTATCGGTTACAAGCTTGACATGTTTGAATATTGGAAAAGTCCGTTTGAAAATTCAGCACTGAAAGGGTTTTATCCCTTCTCCTCATATTAACGCCTTTTCACACATTTGCAAACAGAGGAGACTCAGATCAGATAGCTCCTATAGGAGCTGTCTGATCAGGGTCTGCTCTGTTTGTTATTGGAATTTGAACACGCTTTTTACTTCATTTCTCAAAAACAAACAAAATGTTTCAATTCTTTAACTGCAATGAAGTGAAGTCTTACATCCTATTTAAATTTTAAGACTTTAAACAAGTGAAGTAGCTCTGTAACTAGATGCAATAAATTTAACGAAGCACCACAACACCTGCCTGCTTCCTAACCGTGCTCACATCAGGATCCAATGTATCTGTGAGGATCATGTGGGGATCATCCGTAGTAAGCTAAAGAATAACTGATTCCCTGTTGAACATTTATGTTCGAAATAATAACATCAACAATATTTATTAATTGATTTTTATAATGGCATATGTACACAGGATGTTTCGGTATTGGTAAAAAAATAAAAACTGTAGAGTCTATTATGATTATCTATTTAGCAAACAGAGCAGACCCTGATCAGACAGCTCCTACAGGAGCTGTCTGATCTGAGTCTACCCTGTTTACAAAGGCACAAAGAAGCATTTATAGAGGGAAAGGCATAACGGACAAGCAGACCCAGAGTTCCTAGAATTTGCAAGCATCTGCCATCATTTCTCACATTTATGCACAGATGAAAGACCAGGCTGTTTATAGATTTTGCCTTTGTTCCGGCCACATCAGTGAGCTTATCAATAGGATTAGTATGCAAGCTAATGTCCCTTATGAATCTCTTGACATATTCATATCCATGTCTGAATTAACCCTTTCCTCCATAGGCTAATTTTAGATCCAACCACTTTGAATAAATCTACCGAAAAGGTCAGCATTAACTTGAGAAAAGGAATTTTATTAGAATTTCGTAGTTTGAAACCATTGTGATAAACAGAGCATTTGCTCCTATAGGAGCAAATGCTCTATTTATCACAATGATTTCATAAAGTGACTTTTACAGAGGCTTAGAAAGGCGTATTTATGGAGGATAGGGTTAAAGCTATTATAATAGGCCTTTTACTGGTCCATTAACCCTTTCCACCATGAATATCCATGTAAGAAACGATGACGTCATGAACATTACCGGTACTCAGAGTAATTGGGGTTAATTGATTAATCTGGGTCACATGGACACAAAAATGTTTGGCCATGGCAGAAACTGTAGAATCAGATCTATATTATATCATAAACAAACAGAGCAGACCCTGATCAGACAGCTCCTACAGGAGCCATCTTATCTGGGTCTTCTCTGTTTGTAAAGACATAGCAAGGTGTATTTATGGTGTTAAGAGTAAAAAGGAACCATTCCCAATGCAAAAAAAATATACGGTAACATTTTTCCCAATTGTTAAAATATATTTTTCCCAAAATTGCCAGAAAAATTCCTATACAATAGTGCAAGCAGACCCTGATCAGATGGCTCCTACAGGAGCCGTCCGATCTGGGTCTTCTCTGTTTGCAAAGGTGTCAAAATGCATCTCTGTAAGGTAAACAATTAAGAAATCCTAAGTGAAATATTTTCTATATTTCTCTGTCAAACTCAGCCTATATAGCTTGTACAATGTACAAACGAACTGCAAAAAAACCCCAACATTTTACATAAATATCTCGTAAAATTTCTCCACCAAAGCCTATATTGTGACAACTCTTTAGAATTGTTTCATCAAGATAATTTTGAAGTGTAATCACAAGATAGGATTTTGCTGAGAAATGATAATTTTATTATAATTATATATGCATCATTAATTTTTTTCATTATCTATGGCTTTTCCAACAAGATAGGATTTGGCTGAGATATAAGACATTTAGAGAGAATGAAATGCCTCTATAGCTCTGAATATTTAACCCATTACCTCATAGGCTATTTTTAGACCCAACCTCTTTGTAAAAATCTACCGAAAAGGAGCATTAACTAGAGAAAAGGAAAATTTAAATTATTGTAGTTTGAAACCATTGTGATATATATAGCATTTGCTCCTATAGGAGCAAATGCTCAATTTACCACAACGGTTTCACAAAGTGACTTCTACAGAGTCGCTTATATTAGGGAATGGGTTAAACGGGTTTCTGAGCAAAACTTCTACGCATTAAAAGCATCGGGACACCTCGCTGACGCCATATAAGACAAGGATTTCTGAGTCAAAAGAAAGGAATACTAACACTTACATCACCCGGAAGGCATGGTCTGTTATCACCCATATTCCCTGAAATTAAAAAATAAGCACAACAACTGTGACAATGAGCAGAAAAATATATGCACTAATCACCTCTTTCAATCAATTTGTGAAAATGAATACAGTAGAACCTGTCTTAAGTGGTCATTCATTTATTGACCATAGGACTCTTAATAACGGGTGGTTGCTAAATGCAGGGCAAAAGTAATGCTTTTGTTTTGACATGCATTAAGCTAACATCTGTCTTGAAGATCCAGAATTAACCCTTCGCTTGCTATTCATGTCAATATACCTACCTGTTAATAGTGAAGTCCAAGATGAGACAGCTCCTGCAGGAGCTGTCTCATCAGGGTCTGCACTATTTACAAGTTGATTGTGCAACCAGTGCACTCCACAGCAGTGATTGCACAGCGAAATACTTGTACACAGTGAAGATATATGTAATTATACCACAGGGCATGGGTAAAGAAGGAGAAATGTATTTTAAAATTCAGCAAGAGAAAGGTTAAATCTACATGTATATTTAACCCTTTCCCTGTTCTGTATTTATGTCAAATTTCAATATGTACTGCATATTCATTAACATATAGTTATAAAGAAACATGAAAGGTGGAACATTGTAGACATTTTAGAAAGTACAGAAACAGATCTATCAAATTATATTAGTAAACAGAGCAGACCCTGATCAGACGGCTCCTCTAGGAGCCGTCTGATCTGGGTCTGCTCTGTTTGCAAATGCGTGAAAACACATTTATATGAGGGAACGGGTTAATGGTCGCTTAAGACAGGTTCTACTGTACTTCAGTGTGGCACCATTTTAATAACTTTAAATTTGGCTGATATAGTAGCAAATAGTGAAAAGGAGCAGTTTGATTTCAGTCTACACTATTTGTCTAAGTTTGTCTGAATACTGAAAATAATTACAATATACAGTTAAAGATACTTGACCCTTTCCCTGTTGAATATTTATATTAGAAATAATGATCATCATGAATATTTATTAGCTGAATTTTTATGATGGTATAATTGAATATGTTTAACCTTGGCAGAAACTGTAGAATCAGATATAACAAACAGAGCAGACCTTGATCAGATGGATTCTACAGGAGCCGTCTGATCTGGGTCTACTCAGTTTGCAAATGCGTGAAAACACGATTATATGAGGGAAAGGGTTAAACAAAATTTTATGATCTGGCACATTATGATTTACTTTGTTGTATCCAGAGTTTGTTGTATTCGTATACATTTAATCCACCTTGCGAATGTGGGAAACCAGAGTGCATGAGCATTTGTAAACAGTAAATACCCAGATCAGATGGCTCCTAGAGGAACCCTCTGTGTTCCTCTGATGTGGGTCTGCACCGTTTATCATTCAAAATGCACATACATGTATAATAGTTTCATACTGTGGCTGGTTGGTTGTGCTGATTAACGTCCCTTTCTGCCAACTATCGGCTTATTTCACACCCCAAAGAGATGGGAGTGGATAAGGAGAAACCTGGGCGCGATATCCTACCGACTTATTATTATTGATAGTGTTTCTTTGGTTCTTTTAGATGCCAATTAGTGGAAAGCACCGATACATCAGATCTGGGTTTATAACGTCTCATTCAAAGGACTTTATCCTGCAGGGATCGAACCCGGTACCCCTGGTATTGTACATCCTAATTGGACCCTACTGTCCAGGTGAAAGATTAAATTCCTCATGCTTTCCTCATTCAATTGAAGAACAAGTCTTGGTTTTTGTTGTAAAAAGACTGTATAATGACAAAGTGACCATTAACCCTTTACTCCATGAATATTCATAAGATATGGCACCATGAATATTAATGAGATTTTTTTAATAATGGCACATGAACACAGAAATAGTTGGCCATGGCAGAAAATGTTGAATCATATCTATATTACATGTATATCATTAGAAACAAGCAAAAAATGCGGAAAAAACTGCATTAAAGCCGGAATTATTTTGTGTTGACCTTGACCCGATTTCATGTATCCTTGTTTCAACTGAAAGAACTTCACCCAAGCTTTCTGCATACCAAATATAAATTGTCTTTGCATAATTATGTAGTTCAGAAATTATAAAATTTTAATGACAGCAAAGTTTTCAAAATAGTGACCTTGACCTTGACCTGATTTCAGGTATCTTTATGTCATCTGTAAGGTCCTTACAAAAGCTATCTGAATACCAAAGGTGAATTGCCTAGCTTTCGTGGATTAGAAGTTATAGCAAAATGTCAAAGTTTGTTAAAAACAGCCATGTTTTCAAATAGTGAACTTGACCTTGACCCAGTTTTCATGTATCATTGTATCAACTGAAAGGCCTTTACCAAAACTATCTCCATACCACATATGAATTGTCTAGCATATGTGGTTCAGAAGTTAAGGCAAAATGTTGAAGTTTTTCAATGATGGCCAACTTGTCAAAATAGTGACCTTGGCATTCACCTAATTTCAAACATCTTTATATGAACTGAAAGGCCTTTACCAAAGCCACCTGTGTACCAAAGATGAATTGCCTAGCATTTGTAGTAATAGCATTGTTAAAATTTGTTAAAAATGGCAAAGTTTTGGAAATAGTGACCGTGACCCGATTTCATGTATCCTTATATCAAGTGATAGAGAATAATAGGTTAGTGCCATAGATGGGACGCCTTTATCCGACGAGGGGAGAAAACGTTGAGGCGAGGCTTGCCGAGCCTCAACTGTTTTCTCTCCGAGTCGGATAAAGTCGTCCCATCTATGGCACTAACCTATTATTCGATTTATCCAGTCAATTTAGTTAAACATCTTTTTTCATACTCATAAAACATAACATGAAATAATTTACATTGAAAATGCGGTTTTTCGATCAACGGATCCCTCCCTTTTCATTTCCATTTAGACGTAAATAGATCTAATGAGCTACCGCAGAGGAAAATAGTTTCGATACTTGCATTACAAGAGGGGAAAACGTGGTTAAATCTGAAAAATAAGATGAGTTGAATCGAGGGTCGGTAAGTTATTTCAAACAGACATGGTTATATTCTCTGGTCAAATTCGATTTCCGTAGTCTCAGTTTCTATTTTTAGATAGACCTAACGTCACTCATAAATCGATGGAACTGAACAGGCTATATTTAGGTCTATGAATATCACCGCCCCTGTAAGAGTTTATCAATCAAATTATCATGAGAGTGAAAAGAAAACATTTACTATTTATCTGTCAATCTTTGCTTCTAAGCTTGGTTTTATCAAAAAAGCGTTTCGTCAGCGGTGGATTAAATTAATAAAACTGATAATTCAACGTCACTTTGTATGTGGCCTCAGTGGCGTAATCGGTAAGGACGACGTCTCTAGAGTGATTAGAATTGGTTTTTGTAGGATCAGGCGCGGGTTCGAATCCAGCTATAGCTAATTATTTTTATTTTTTCTCATTTGAATAATTCTTTTGGTGAATTTTCTGTTAGATCTATCCGTCAACATGATTTTTATGCATATTATTTACAGAAAATTAAAATAGTTCCATGGTTATAGAATCATTACGCCTATCTACTAACCTAATAAACCTTCTACTACCGGAAGTAACCTAATAAACCTAAGTTTATCTGCACCCCCTTTATTATGTCACTAGAGAAGCCTGGTGACTGGATAAAAAGGCATTTACCCAAGATATCTGCATACCAAATATGAATTGTCTAGCTTAAGTAATTCAGAAATTATAAGCAATGTTAAAGTTTTGTTAATGATGGCACACTGCCCGGCTGCCCGCCCAACTGCCCGCCTGATTTTCGGCAAACTATAAGCCGAGATTTTTCTCGAAAAAAACGGCTAAAAAGAACAGACCTGGATCAGATGGCTACTACAGGTGCCGTCTGATCTGGGTCTATTCTGTTTGCAAACTTTAAAGGCATTGAAAGGCATATTTATGGAGGAAAGGTTAAGTATGAAAGGATTTAATCTGCAAGAGGATTCTGAGTGACAAACAATGTAGACTCTGACTGATCAGAGGGCTCCTCTACACTGTTGCAAATGCCAGTATAGAGTAAAACCTCTCTAAACCGGACCTTGGAGACAGGTGGCAGCTTAATGCAGGGTGAAAGTCATGCAGAACGTTCCTAGAGGAGCTTACTGCGTGACTGCCACCCTTCATTAAGCAGACACCTACCTATAAGTATTTAACTTCTTCTCTACTAGAATTCTGGTTTAGAGGTGTTTTACTGTACTCGTTCCATGCATTTAAACATTTCCCTGTTCAGTTTTCATATACGAAATAATGACATCATTAATATTTATTAGCTCACTTTTAAACTTAAACTCACTTTTAAATTTAAACTTTTCAAGGGAAGTTTTTGCTTTGACAAAAACTGTAGACTCAGATATAAGTATCATGACAAAATTAAACAAGGTAGATCCTGATCAGATGGCTCTGTTTGCAAAAGTGTGAAAAGGAAAGAGTTACATGGCTAAGTACTATCAATCTGATTTCTGACCTCGAGAGATCACATTCGTAGACTAAACTCTTCAAGACCGGCGGTTGAGTCTCCACTCTAAAGTGTGTATTTCCACAACAAAGTTAGTAAGGAGCTCAAGCCTTTATTAGCTTCTAACCTTTAACTTGATGAGCTAATTCTGATAGCCAGAAAATCATTCAGTAGATTTACTACATGGATATGCTTTTTAACACCTTTGCAAACAAAGTAGACTCAGATTTTTATGTTTGCTTATTAGCCCTTTACTCCATAAATATGCCATTCTACGCCTTTGCAAACAGAGTAGACCCAGGTCAGACAGCTTCTATAGGAGGCTAGGGTTTTCCCTTGACCCCTTAAAAAAGACCAATTTGAGGGTCTTCTTGACCCCCTCTCTATAAAGTAAAGAACAACCCCTCTTAATTTTAAGGGTCATTTGTAAATCTTACGGGACATTTCAATAGAAAAAGGGGGTCAGGGAAAACCCTGTCGGAGCCGTCTGATCAAGGTCTGCTCTGTTTATGATATAATATAGATATGATTCTACAGTTTCTGCTATGACCAAACATGTGCTTAATGAAACAGTAAAGTTCCACTAATGCGACCACCTAAAAAAGGTATAATTCTGGGTGCTAGATGCAGGTGGTAGCTTAATGCAAGACAAAAGTAATGCAGAAAGCTCCTAGAGGAGCTTTCTGCATTACTTTTGTCCTGCATTAAGCAACCACCTGCTTTTAAAGACACCCATGTTTATTCATTAAGTGGTCGCATTAGAGGGGTTTTACTGTTTATGACTTCATTATTTCATACATGAATATTCATGGAGGAAAGGGTTAAATAATACAAATCTGAATCTATAGTTTCTGCCATAGCCAAAACTAAATCCTATGTACATAAGCCAGTATAAAAACTTCTTCCAAGTAGCATTCATGATGCCATTTCTAGACTTAACCATGTACTCCCCGATGATCCATGTAAGATATATAATAACATCATCAATAGCAATTAGATTAACCCTTTCCCTGTTCTATGTTTATTCCTAACCTCAATACCTACTGAATATCCATGGCAAAATAATTATAATGAAATATAGAAGGTGGAACATTGTAGTCATTTTAGAAAGTAAAGACACAGATCTTTGAAATTCTATCAGCAAACAGAGTAGACCCTGATCAGACGGTTCCTCTAGGAGCCGTCTGATCTGGGTCTACTCTGTTTGCAAATGCGTGAAAACACGTTTATATGAGGTAAAGGGTTAATTATTATAATGGCATTTGAACACAGAAAATTAATGTTTGGCCCTGGAAAAATCTGTAGAATCATATCTATATTATCCCATAAGCAAAAAGAGCAGACCCTGATCAGATGGCTCCTATAGGAGCCATCTGATCTGGGTCTGCTCTGTTTGCAAAGAAGTAGAAAGGAGTATTTATGGAGTTTAGGGTCAAATGGTTAAATTAGGCATTTTCTCCATCTGTAGTTTACAAACGAATAAGACTGAACGGAATAAAACAGTTTGGAACCAGATGAGATACTGAGTTATGCGTCATCTCATCTAAAACCAAAATTATGCAAAGGTCATTAAGAGATGCCTTTTCACATCTTTGCACACAGAGTAGACCCAGATTGTATGACTCCTCTATGAGCCATCTGATCAGGGTCAGCTCCATTTGCTTATGAAATTGTATACATGTACATGTAGATCTGATTCTATAGTTTTTGCCATGACCAAAACTTCCTATATACATATGCCATTATAAAATTCATTTAATTAAAATTTCATTATATTTTATGTGAATTAATATCTGCGCTCAATTACCTGTGTCAAATGGGCACACATGAAGTTTTGTAAAGAAAATAACATAATTTTACCTCCTGTTTGCTAAAAAATGACACAGGAAAAAAAATGCGTATCAAGCAGAAAAATAATCTAAATTAACCCATTCATGTTAACAATAATGCCTGTGCCAAATTTACCCCTTTCCCTCATATAAACATGTTTTCACGCATTTGCAAACAGAGTAGACCCAGATCAGACGGCTCCTCTAGGAGCCGTCTGATCTGGGTCTACTCTGTTTGCTAATAGAATTTGAAAGATCTGTGGCTTCACTTTCTAAAATGGCTATAATGTACCTCCTTCCACATTTCATTATAACTATTTTGTCCATGAATATCCAGTAGGTATTGAAATTTGGACCAAAGATAGAACAGGGAAAGGGTTACATATGATTCTACACTTTCTGTCACGATAAACAAGAGTGCCAGTGGGCACAATATATATGCCCATCGAGGCTTTGTTCATCATAAACAGAGGTTAACATAGTTGTTAAATGCAAATGCTAATCGCAAATTCTAAGTCCAATTGTGTGACCTTGACCTTTGATATACATACTGGGACACACCCATGCTACTGTAGCATGTCCAGATAAACATTGTGGTTTAATTTGAGAAGGATCCACTACTTAGCAGAATTTAAGTTAGAGATGTTACAGACACAGACAGACAGACAGCACCATTCCATAGTATGTCCCTTTTTTCAAACAGATGAAGCTTGTGATGGTAGACAAGTGTTCAAAGTTCCAAATCTTTATCTGAAAGGGTTATGTTAATAAGTGGACTTTAACAAAAACATTAACCAAAATTCTAAAATAAAAAGGGCCATAATTCTGTCAAAATGCTTGACAGATTTATTTACTCTTGCATACAGATGAAGCATGTGATGGTGAACAAGTATTCTGAGTTTCAAAGCTTTATCTGAAAGGGTTATGTAAATAAATGGACTTTAATACAAACCTTAACCAAACATTCTGAGTTAAAAAGGGTCATAATTCTGTCAAAATGCTTGACAGAGTTATGTTCTCTTGCCTACAGGTGAAGTTAATGTGAGGGTGAACAAGTGTTCCAAGTTTCAAAGCTTTATCTCAAAAGGTTATGTAAATAAGTGGACTTGCAACATACATTGATGTCAATATATTTGCTTAACAAAAATGCTAAATGCAAATTCTAAATCAAAATATGCGACCTTGACCTTGGATAGACATACCAGGACACACTCATGTTACTGTAGTATGTCCAGATAAACAGTGTGGTGAAATTTGAGAAGGATCCACCAAGCAGAACTTGAGTAAGAGATGCTACAGACAGACAGACGTTTAACATATTTGCTAAATGCACATTCCAAGTCCAATTGTGCAACTTTGACCTTGGATATACATACTGGGAGTGGACATGTTACTGTAACATGTCCAGAAAACACTGTGGTTAAATTTGAGAAGGATTCAGCAGAACTTGAGTTAGGGATGTTACAGACAGACAAACAGATGGACAAACAACGCCATTCCATATTACATCCCATTTTTTCAAACGGGCGTATAAAAATGACACTGTTCATAGAGCCATTATAAAATTTCAGTTAATTAATATTTATGATATCATTATTTCTTGCATGAATAGTCATGGAGTTACAGGTTAAGGATCACTATAGAGAGCCTCTACTGTATTATGTGCATGCATGTGCTTGGTCTACTTGCCATAAAAACAATAGAAAAAACATACACCACTTACGCTTTCTAACTGCTTCAACGCTGAATGGCCCATCAGTGTTTAAAACTTTAGAGTCCACTCGGTATGAAAAGCTTAAACTTGCTAGAGGATTCTGAATGGCACACGGTGCAGACCCTGATCCGAGAGCTCCTCTAGGAGCCCTCTGATCTGGGTCTACACTGTGTGCAAATGCCAGAGCATGCACATCCCACATTTCAAGGGTTAAGGTCAAACTAATTAACAAGGGAGGGATATAGATACTGCAGCAAATTAACCATGCTTATATACAATTGGCCCTTGGTGTTTTTTCTACAGTATCCTAATTACCCTAGGAATTCAGACAGACAAACGTATGCAAATAGTGCAGACCCAGATCAAACTGCTCCTGAAGGAGCAGTTTGATCAGGGTCTACACTATTTGCTACTATATGTCCGTCTTAAACTATCAAAATGATGCCGAAGGGAATTATTCAGCTTTACAAACCGGTGGAGAGGGAAGACTAGGTGTCAGAATATTTAGTGTTATTAGGGTAAAATTATTGTTGAGGTTTATGGCATTCAGTAAAAGAGTAGATCTCAGACCTTGCATTTAACCACTGATTGATATGTATATTAACCCTTTACTCCATAAATGCACCATTCTACACCTTTGCAATCAGAGTAGACCCAGATCAGATGGCTCCCATAGGAGCCGTCTGATCAGGGTCTGCTCTGTTTGCATATGATATAATATATATATGATTCTCCAGTTTCTGCCATGGCCAAAATATCCTGAGTCCATAGGCTATTATAACAATTAATCTAATCAATATTCATGATGTTATTATTTCTTACATGAATACTCATGGCAGAAAGGGTTAACCCTTCAGTTGATAAGCCCAACTCATCTGGCCTTTGCAGAAAACTTGAATCCAGATGTAACATCAAATAACAGCATCCAACTATAGCCATTTGATCTGGGTCTACTCTGTTTGCAAAGGCATAGAAAGTCGTATTTATAGAGAAAAGAGGTATTTTTTTTCTACATACAAACGCCTTTTCAGCTTTGCAAACGGAGTAGACTCACATAAATTAACTCTGTTACGTCTTCAGCATCCAACTGGAGCCATATGATCTGGGTCTACTCTGTTTGCAAAGGCATAGAAAGTTGTATTTATAGAGTAGACCTACATCAGGCAGCTTCTGAAGCAGTTTCCTCTGTTTGCTTTAAATAATGTAGATATAATTCTACAGTTTTTGTCATGCCCAAAAGTTCCCGTGTTCCAGTGTCATTATAAAAAATAATCTAATCAATATTCATGATGATGATGATGATGATGATGATGTTGATGATTATACAGAGCTACAGATAACCATGCATACCCAAATCCTAAAATCATCATTTCTGCACCAAACCCTATACTGTACGTGACCACTCTATAGAATTATCTCAAAGAAACGATTCTAAAGAGTGGTCACAGCTACGTATAAGGTGTTCTTGGAAATAATTAAATTTACACAATCTGGACCTCTGATAATAATAATAATGAAGCTTACCTTTTTAGTACATTTTGCCAACAGAATAGATCAAGATTAGACAGTTCAATCATGTATGAGAAATCTGATCAGGGTCTGTTTAGTTTATTTATAATATAGATCTGATTTTACATTTTCAACGGTAAACTATAAAAAAATTTCTAAAACATCATCTAATAAATATTCATAGCTATCATTTCTAAATGAATATTCATTAGGGAAAGTGCTAACTCTTTTCATCTGTTGGCCTCGGTTTATACCTGTTTTAAAGCGTCCATTTCTCGGTGAGGTCATCATCGATTGAGCGATTCTCTCCATGTACAAGCTGGAAGAACAACTTAGGATCAGTAAACCCATTACCTTATAGGCTATTTTTAGATCCTACCTCTTTGAATAAATCTACCGAAAAGGAGAATTAATTAGAGAAAAGGGAAATTTCAGAATTGTGCAGTTTTGAAACCATTGTGTTAATTAGAGCATTTGCTCCTATGAAGCAAATGCTCTATTTATCACAATGTTTTCAAGAAATGACTTTTACAGAGGCGTAGAATGGTGTATTTATGGAGGAAAGGGTTAAACCTGGCCAAGAGGTTATAAAATGTTCTGTTTTAGCGTGAATTCATTATTAAGCATCTGATTGATCAGACTTATATTAGTTTTATAACCTTTGGCCTATGTAGGTAAATCAAAGCATCAGAGAAGAGTGGTATTTAGGAAGTCTATGACAAATGCTTCATCATGTCTGTCACACTCTGTATTCATCTCTCTGTTAACCCTTCTCTTGCTGAATTTAAAACACATTTCTCCTTCTTTACCCATGTCCTGTTGTATAATTACATATATCTTCATTCACACTGTGTACAAGTATATCGCTTTGCAATCACTGCTGTGGAGTGCATTGGTTGAACAATCAACATGTAAATAGTGCAGACCCTGATGAGACAGCTCCTGCAGGAGCTGTCTCATCTGGGTCTTCACTATTTACAGGTAGGTATATTGACGTGAATAGCAAGCGAAAGGTTAACCCTTACAACACTGAATTTTCAAATGGACTTTTCAAAAATTCAAACAGGTCAAGCTTACGGTGAATATTTAGGGATTTTTCTAAAGAAAAGTGTAACATGACAAGCAGTGCAGACCCTGGTGAAAGAGAGCTCCTCTAGGAGTCATCTTATCTGGGTCTACACTGTTTGCAAAGGACATTAGTGACTCATGTTCCACACTGTAAGGGATAATATCTGACTGAGAAATACAGAAGTATCTAGATATGATGCAGTAAACAAACCTCAGAGGTATCTAGATCTGATGCAGTAATCCTTTCCCTGTTCTGTATTTAGGCTAACTTCCAATACCTACTGAATATTCATTAACAAAATAGTTACAAAGAAATATGGAAGGTGGAACATTGTAGACATTTTAGAAAGCAAAGAGACAGATCTATCAAATTCTATTAGCAAACACAGCAGACCCTGATCATATGGCTCCTCTAGGAGCCATCTGATCTGGGTCTACTCTGTTTGCAAATGCATGAAAACACGTTTACATGAGGGAAAGGGTTAATCAAACCTGTTTTTAAGAATATCTATTTTATTTCTCCACCAAACCCCATGTTGTGACCAGGTAACTCTTTAGAATCATCTCGAAGAGACGATTTTAAAGAGTGGTCACAACAAAGTGTTTGGTGGGAAATTAATGATTTTTGTATTTAACCCATTCCCTCATATTGACACCTTTTGATCAATGGCTCTGCAAAAGTCACCTGTTGAAACCATTGTGATATAAATAAGAGATTTGCTCCTACGGGAGCAAATGCTCTATTTATCACGATTGTTTCAAACTACAAATTTCTAAAAATTTCCTTTTCTCTAGTTAATGCTCCTTTTCGGAAGATTTATTCAGAGGTTGGCTCTAAAAATAGCCTATGAGGTAATGGCACCTTTATCTATTTGTCTCACTCTGCTTTGAATAGATAATCTACACTCCTCTTTTCTGAAGCTGTGGGAAACTACAAGTAGTAAATGTAACGTTCCTAGTATAACAAGCACTATACTACTACTAATACCCCTCTACAAATTAACCCTTCTCTTGCTGAATTTTAAAATTCATTTCTCCTTCTTTACCCATGCCCTGTTGCATAATTACATAATTATATCTTCACTGTGTACAAGTATTTCGCTGTGCAAACACTGCTGTGGTGTGCACTGGTTGCACAATCAACTTGTAAATAGTGCAGACCCTGATGAGACAGCTCCTGCAGGAGCTGTCTCATCTGGGTCTTCACTATTTACAGGTACGTATATTGACGTGAACAGCAAGCGAAGGGTTAATATTCCCTGTTGAATATGAATATAAGAAATAATGACATCTCATCTTGAAAATCTATAAGTTGAATTTTTATAATGGTGCATGAACGTTGGATTTTATTTGTTTTTGGCAGAAACATTACAATCACATCTATATAATTTTATTATTTCATCAGCAAATAGAGCAGACTTAGGACTTAGTTAAAGAACTAAAATTAGTGAGCAAAGCTCACATTAGTGACGAGTTACCCCACATCGCCATTATTGTCAGAGAAAAAGTAGTGGTTCTCCATGACAGATTCCTCTGAAAATCAACCTCATCCAAGCTTTTACTCATGACAATTCTTAAAAGTAAATTTGAGAAAAATTGGTTAAGAAATGAAAGTGCTAGATGAGCAACAATGTATTATGATACATAGACAGACTGACCAACTGACAGACAGACAGACAGATGGGCAGTCAAAAACTATATACCCCATGCAACTTTGTTGCATCATGTATAGTTGATATTCACAATGTCATTATTTCTTACAAGAATATTCATGAAGAAAATGGTTCAAAAACAATATATCACCAATCTAAACCAAAAATGCCCAAGAAAGAAAAAAAAATGAAAATGTAATATCACTAATGAACTATGATTCCTTCTTGTTAAAGTGATATTCTGTCCCATTTTTCGTATAAATCAATTAACCCATTTGCTCCCAGTGGATAATTCTTCCATGCTTATTATTGGATTAGTCTATCTTTTATCTAAGGGATGTCTGGTCTAAATTTTCATTTTTGTTTTGTTTTATATTGAATTTCCTATCAGCAAACGGTGTAGACTCTGATCAGACGCCGCATTATGTTCCTTTATTAAGATTGTTTACACTGTTTGCCTACATGTACGTCCCATATATGGGATCGTGGGAGCAAATGGGTTTATACCTAATGCTGTTGTGGATTTATTATTAACTAGAAAATTTTGTCTGTAAGACAGTCAGCAATGCCACCGTGGTGGTGCTTGCCCTAAGCTACACGTAAAATTCCTAAGTCATTTGACCTTGACTTTGGGCTTGCGGGCAGCATGGGCTGGCCAGGTGCGTAATGAAAGTATAGATGGTGTTTAATGTGTATATGCAATTCTATGCCAATAGCTATAACGTTTAGTGAGATATAAGACGATGAAAAAACTGTGACAACCAATTAACTGCACCTACAATTCCTAAGTCGTTTGACCTTGACAGTGGGCTTGCGGGCAGCATGTGTTGGGTCAGTGCAATGAAAGTATAGATGGTATTTAATGTGTATATGCAATTCCATGCGAATAGACGGTGAATGCCTGATGCTTCTCCGCTGGTTTCAGCAACCAGAGGTCCAGATCAGATGCATAATTTAAACATTTTCAACAATAACTCCTATATTTCTCAACCCAACTGTATACTGTGATCACTCTTTAGAATTGTCTCGTAGTCTCGTAGAGACAATTCTAAAGAGTGGTCACTGTATAGGGTTTGGTGGAAAAATGCAATTTTAATCATTGGGTACACACCATTATCTGTAGCTCTGAGCAACAATAAAAAATTCTAACTCTTCCATTACAAAAGTCTCTTTCCTTAACCATGCTTGTTATTTTCAAGCCACAGAGATTCAGTTTCTGAAGTAATTTTGTTATGTAATTTTTTGGAAATATGAGCAAAATACATCTATAATAATAATAATTATGAAAGAAGAACAATTAAGTTTCTAAAATGTAGCAAAAAACTGCATAAATGAGTTTCAATAAAAGTAAAAAAAAACTTAGGGTTATAGGCAATAAGATTTGGGCAGAACAAGCAAAAAACAACATTTTTATCATTCCTTACAACCTATGTCCGCAGCATGCTTATAAAAATGTCTAAAATAATATTTACATTATAGCTTTATAATACCATAATGATAAACCATACATAAACATTAAAACTATGTACCATATAAAAAACTACACTAAGAGATCTAGATAAGATACAAAAATTAAACCTTTTTCAAGAGTACCTCTTTTATTTCTCCATC